>JAUMHM010000085.1:27219765-27233640 GCA_032362435.1 Melikaiella ostensackeni
TCAATATCAGTTCGAGCGGAGATATTCAAGGAAAACTGTTTTTGTCAAGTCGCGGCTTTGTATGTAAACTTTCAAAAAGACGTGCATCGTTTCTAAGTAAATCAGTCATTCTGCATGTACTTGGTAAAAAAATTATCTCGAAATTTTCATATTTTTCAATCAAATTCAATAAACATAGAGTTAAGTACAAAATATAAAATTCTACCCTACAAGTTAAAAACTTCCTTAGCTCAGTTTCAGTTTGAACGGAGATATTCAAGAAAAACTGTGTTTGTCAAGCCGTTGCTTTGTATGCAAACTTTCAAAAAGCCGTGCATCATTTCTAAGTGAATTAATCATTCTGTACTTATTAGTAAGAAATTATTTCAAAATTTTAATAATTTTCAATGAAATTTAATAAAAATTGAGCTAAATCAAAGATGCACAATTCTGCCCTACAGGTTGAAAACCTCCTTAACTCAATATCAGTTCGAGCGGAGATATTCAAGGAAAACTGTTTTTGTCAAGTCGCGGATTTGTATGTAAACTTTCAAAAAGACGTGCATCGTTTCTAAGTAAATCAATCATTCTGCACTCATAGAAATTATTTCAAAATTTAAATAATTTTCAATAATATTGAATGAAAATATAGTTAATTCAAAACTGCACAATTCTTCCCTACAGGTTGAAAACCTCCTTAACTCAATTTTAATTCGAACGGAAATATTCAAGAAAAACTGTTTTTGTGAAGCCGCGGCTTTGTATGCAAATTTTCAAAAAACCGTACATAATTTCTAATTGAAATCTGAGTTAACTAAATTTCAGTTCGAACGGAGGTATTCCAGGAAAACTGTTTATGTCTAGCCGCGGCTTTGTATGTAAACTTTCAAAAAGACGTGCATCACTTCTAAGTGAATCAATCATTCTGCACTCATTGGTAGAAAAATTATTTTAAAATTTCAATAATTTTCAATAAAATTTAATGAAAATTGAGTTAAGCCCAAAATGCACAATGCTACCCTACAGGTTGAAAACCTCTTTATCTTATTTTCAGTTCGAAGGGAGATTTTCAAAAAAACTGTTTTTGTCAAGCCGCGGCTATGAATGTAAACTTTCAAAAGGACGTGCATCATTTCTAAATAAAATAATCATTCTGCAGTCATTAGTGAAAAAATTATTTCAAAATTCGTATAATTTTAAATAAATTGAATAAAAATTGAGTTAAGTCAAAAGTGCACAATTCTGCCCTGCAGGTTAAAAACCTCCTTAACTCAATTTCAGTTCGAACGGAGATATTCAAGATAAACTGTTTTTGTCAAGCCCCGGCTTTGAATGTAAACTTTCAAAAAGACGTGCATCGTTCCTAAGTGAATCAATCATTCTACACTCATTATTAAGAAATTATTTCAAAATTTTAATAATTTTCAATGATATTGAATATTCATTGAATTAATTCCAAAATGCACTATTCTTCCCTACAGGTTAGAAACGTCCGTCACTCATTTCCAGTTCTAAGGGAGATATTCAAGAAAAACTATTTTTGTCTAGCCGCGGCTTTGTATGTGAATTTTCAAAAAGCCGTACATCGTTTTTAAACAAATCAATCATTCTGCACTCATTGGTCAAACCGTGGCTTCGTATGTAAACTGTCAAAAAGACGTGCATCGTTCCTGAGTGAATCAATCATTCTGCACTTGTTAGTAAACAAATTATACTCAAAATCTCAATATTGTTCAATCAAAATTTAATAAAAATAGATTTAAGTCTCAAATGCCCGATTCGTACTGGTCGAGACGTTTAGCGAGACTCCCATACAGAATAAGAAAAGACACGTCCCACTCGAAAAAGACGGATATCGGCGAGGAATCGAATTTTTAATGACGTAAATTGCCTGTTTACAGGAATTCGCTGAGATACTCCGTTTTTAGAGCTTTATACACCCTTTTTACTTTGTGTCAAAGCTACGTCACTTAAATTTTAAAGGACTTACGTCCTCTTTGCATTTGTAATTGTTATAAACAATTTCAGTTTTCATTAACACCATTAGATGCAGCTTTTCGGACGAGTCCAACGATATAAAAATCTCAATTTCGGTAAAAAGTTGACTTAATAAGGTTTTTAACCTGTAGAACAGTATAGTGATTATATGCTCTCCGTAACAGCTGAATCGAAATCGTATTTTTATATGTAAATTAAGTCTTTACGCACGCCGTTGATCATATCATTTTTTTATCTGATTTTTAACTGTATTCTATGTATTATAATGGTGAATCATGTTTATTTCTAATTTTTTCATGCTTTCCTCCAGCACTGGAAATACGTCAAGGTATAAAACCCTACATTTCTTCACCTTTTTACATTTCTGATTTATTACTTAATTTTCCTAATTAAATGACTAATTATGCAGAGTAGGGCTGCTCGAAAATAGAAGAAGATTGCTTTTCAGTTACAGACAACTGGGAAAAGTTATCTTTCTCTTTCGTCGATATAAAACAAACTTTATTTAAATTGAAGAATACTAAAAAAATTAGGTTTCCTTGAATTTTTTAAAATAAATTATTGGTGGCGTAGGAAAGTTCAATATTTCATAGGGGCCGTTCAAACACTACGTCACACAGTCACTACGTCACACTATCGCACTGGTTAACAGGTTTTGTGACGATTTGTTATGTGGCGAGGGGGGAGGGGTTTACGTAAAATGTGACATCGCCCATAGAAAATATAAATGTGAATAACAATTTTTTGAAATGTTTAACAAATTAAAAATGAGTGATTTTATTTTACAAGTAGAGCATCTAAATACAGACATTATAATCTTTCCCCTATTCCCCTTTTTGCCCTTTTTTGAAATGATTCTTTTTCTTCCCTGTTTTCAAAAACTTCCCTCTTTTCCCCTTTTCCTCGTTTTTTCGCTTAAATGCGAACTGAATTAATAGATCCCAATAAGAAAGTCCAACCATTTTTCGTTGAAATTTAACTCTCTTTAATCGAAAAGTCTACAATTATAGATTTTGTTCAAAATTCATCTCTTTTGGTTAAAAATTCTACTATTTGGTTGAAAATTAATTTTTTTGTTAAGAAAATTAATTTTTAATAAATTAATTTATGAATTAATTAAATTATTATAATTTATTATATTTATATATTATATATATATAATATTCATATATATTATTTATTATATTATTTTATTTTATTTATTTATTTATAAATTAATTTAAAAATTAATTTGATAAATAAATTTTTAATAAAAAAACGAAGAACGAATTTGCATGAAATTGATTATTTTTATTTGAAAAATCAAACACATAATTAATTTTTCATTGTGATTTTATCTTTTTTGGTTAAATACAACTACTTGGTTGAAAATTGAACTGCTTTGTCAAAAATTCATTTCTTGGGTTGAAGTTTTAATTATTTGGTTTAAAATTGACCATTTTTAGATGAAAATTTAACTATTCGGTTGAAAATTTATGTAATCTGTTGAAAATTCGTCTTTCTTGGTAGAAAATTAATCTTCTTGATTGAAAATTTAACTACTTGGTTGAGAGCTGAACTACTTTGTTAAAAATTCATTTTCTTACTTGAAGATCAACTATTTGGTTGAAAATTAACTTTTTGGTTGAAAGTTCATATTTTCGGATTGAAAATTCAACTGTCTTTTTTTTAGAAAATTCGTCTTTTTTACTAAAAAATTTAACTGTTTTGTTGAAAATTCGTATTTTGGGTAAAGAGAATTTTTAGATTTTTTTTTTGGAAATTTTCTAGAGAATTTGCATTTTTGGCTTAAAAATTTAACAATCTGCTGGAAATTTTTGTTTCTCTCTTGATTAAAAAATCTTTTTTGGTTAAAAATTCATCTGTTTTGGTAGGAATTTTATCTTTTTTGGTTAAAAGTGCAACTGTTTGGTTGAAAATTAAACTGTTTTGGTTGAGGATTCAACTGTTATGTTTAAAAATTCGTATTTTTTGGTTATATTTAACTGTTTTTGATTTAAAATTATAATCTTTTTTGTTTGAAATAACAACTATTACATTTTTAGTTGAAGATTTATCTTTTTTGGTTAAATTCGACTGTTGTTGATTTAAAACTAAAATCTTTTTTGGTTGAAGCATCAACTATTATATTTTTGTTGAAAGTTAATCTTTTTTTATTGAGAATTCGACCAATTGGTGGAAAATTCATCTTTGTAAGGTTAAAAATTCAGCAATTTTGTTAGAAACTAATCTTTTTTTCGAAAATTCAACGGTTTTGTTGAAAATTCATCTTTTTGGCTAGTAAATTCGTCCTTCTTGGTTAAAAATGTATCTTTTTTGGTCGAAAATTTGACTGTTTTGTTGAACTTTCGTCTTTTTGGATAGAAAATACGTCCTTTTGTATTGCAAATTCAACTGTCTTCTAAAAAATTCATTTTCTTGGCATGAAATTTCAACTATTTGGTTCAAAATGCTTGTTCAAAATATTTTTGGTTGAAGTTTAATCTTTTTTGTTTAAAAATTGGACCAGTTGGTTGAAAATTCGTCTTTGTAGGCCTGAAAGTTCGACTACTTGGTTGTAAATGCAACTGTTTGTTTGATAATTAATTTTTCTTTTATTGAATATTCAACTATTTTGTGAAAAATTTGTCTTTCTGGCTAGTAAATTTGTCCCTTGTGAAATTCATCCTTTTTGGTAGAAAAATTCTTGATTGAATATTTATCTTACTTGGTCGAAAATTCAACTGTCTTCTAAAAAAGTTATCTTTTTGGCTTAACGATTCAACTATTTGTTTGAAAATTCAACTGTTTGTGGTTGCAATTTAATCCTTTTTGTTTAAAAATTCGAGCATTTGATTAGAATTTATGTTTGTAGGGTGTTCGTATTTGTGACGTCATCCTGAAGCTGTCAAGCTTTGTGTGATGATCTGTGACCAAGAAGGGGAGAGGTGGAAAAAATTTTCAAACTAGCGTGACATAGTTTTTGAACGACCCCAAAGAGTGCAAGTTTACATGTATAAAAAAATCCCATTAGGTCATTTCTATTAAAACTTTTTGTATATTTTTTAATTTTTCTTTTATAAATTTGAGTAATTTAAATTTCGAAGCTTTTCGGTTGTTTTCTATTTAAAACTAATATTTTCGGGCGCCATTAAATCATAATTTCTCCAAATCGGTAGAAAATTTCAAGCTCTTCTAATTGAAACGCTTTTATATAACAATATTAACAATTTGAGATTAGATATTTATCTAATAGGTCCGGAAATTTCAAAATATATTGTTGCGGAAAACGAGTCAAAATTAGGAAAATTTGAATTCCGAATTCTGTATCAGCCCTCTGTAAAAGATCATTGTCACAATTACTGAATTAAATGACCAAAAGAGAATGTGAAGGATTTCTTTAATTTTAGTAATGAAACATCACTGTTGGCTTTATTACACAGGAACTCCTTTATTTTTTTTTCTGCGTCACCACCAGATAATTAGCGAAAAGCATACCAGAAGGCTTTTAGCAGAGACATTAACAATATTGACCCTCGTAGCATCGTCTCGACCCAAACTAACCATTTACGAGTCCATTATCGCTAATTTCATTCCTATTGCATACGATGACCCTATAAATTTGCCCAGACGTCCAGCATTAGTCACCACGACGATGCTCTTGATTCTTCGACGCAAATACTCTCTTATGGTGCTTCTGGTCTTTTTGTCACTAAAAATTTTATCAATCTGGCCTCGCTCATCCCAAGAATTAAAGGAAACCTAATTTTTAGGCAGATGTTCTTCTTCAGCACCAAAAATAGTGATGAGAGTAGTTATAATTGAAAGATAGAAACGACTTTGTTTTGAAACTTTTTGTTGGTCCTCCTTTTTTTATTTTTATTTTTTAATATTGTAAAATTTTTTGACCTTACAGGCATACACTTGTCTCCACGTGTGCGTGGTTGTCAACAATCAGCCATGCTGTTCTCCTACTGTAAGTTTTAGGTCCCCCTGAAAAAATTGTTGCATGTTGTTATTGTTGTTTGTAGATATAATTTTTGAGCAAAATGTGTTATAGAGCTTCGGTAACCGCTAAATTTTTTTTTTAATTCAGATATATATTTTTTCTCCCAGCCTAATAAAATTCTAATTTGGAGAAATGAAAATTAGGTTCCTTAGTATCTACATGTACCACACTTATTTATTCCTTAAATATATTTTATAATAATTGAGAGAACGGAAATTTGTTTAATAAAACAAATTCTTATTACTGATCCTTTGTGATAGCAATCCATTTGAAACGAAATTTGATTTTGGAAACTAAAGACTAACCAGGAGAGGTCGCGAGATGCGGAACGCCGATTCGACTGAAACTTTAGAGGGCGAAAGTACATCAAAATCCATTAGATACGTGTTTTTTCTTTCGATCCAATGGGCCTTAGTGTCCGAAATATCGAGGTTTGAGTATTTATGCTTTTGAGCATGGTTCGCGCTCGATAAATGCCTAGACAGTTGCGAGTGGAGCGGTCCGCGCTTCGACAGTGATGAGTTGAGCGGTCCACGCCTCGACAGAGGTGAATCGAGCATTCAAACGTAAATACTCAAACCTCGATATCTCGGAAACTAAGGCCCATTGGATCAGAAGAAAAAACATGTATCCAACAGATTTTTATACACTTTCATCCTGTGTAGCCTCTCTCAAATCGGCGTTCCACATCTCGCGACCTCTCCTTGTAAAAGTAATATATACTATGTAGACATTTTTATATTTTGTTGCACAATCTTACTATGCAATTTCTTAATAGAAAAGCGTTTGTGTAAATAAACACAAAATATTTCAATGTCTAATTATCCCAAAGCTTGCTTTTTAAGTACATAAACAATGGACTAAAGAACAATCTTTCTTTGGATTTACAATATTGTACAAGTAAATGTAGACAGTAGGAAATCAAATTTTCTATTTTGTTCAATTTCATAACAGCACATTTCTAGTTAAATAAAAAATTTAAAAAGTGTTTATTATAGAATTGCAAAACAATTAGCATTTAGAACTGATATTTAGAATTAGAAACGTTATAAAGCATCCAGAGACACAAAAATAATTTATTTTCTCTACCAACTCCAAAAATTGATCCCGGCATGCGAATCTCAGCTCAATATCTCACACCTCCTAATTTGAGTGATTCATTGCTCCATTTCCTTATTTTATTATGTGATAGTGTGTTATTAGTATCCGTAATAATTAATTTTTTTTCCATCACTTGATTATTCTCCCGCTGAAAGCCGGCTTGTCGTTAGAATGGTAATTTCTCCCGGAGCGTGCCATAAAGGTCATAATTGCAGTCGTCAATGGAATAAAGTTTCTCCATAATTTGTTTACATGCTTTAATGGCGATGAATATGGGGGAATTTTTCTTGTGGCGTTAACAGCCATCATCGTAGTAGAAACTGCTGATCGTTACGCGAGACCTAGATCTACATTTATGGCACTTTATGGCGTGGCACGTTTCTTGTGTAACATCCTTATGGAATGGCATGCGTTTAATGTGCTTTATGGGATCTGTTTCAGGCGAGCAGACATGTTGGGGACCTATTCGAGGACCTGCGGGACGGGCACAACCTCATTTCCCTGCTGGAAGTACTCTCAGGCGAGCACCTTGTAAGTCACACCTTTTTTCTTATATACCTCTGAGCATGAATGTCTCAATCCAAGAAAAAAATTGTAATATATTTACATAATGTGGCAGCCGTCATTTTTTGATTGAAAAAGTGACGACCGATTTCCTCATGAATGAATTGAGTTTTCTTTATCTGATCAATATTAGGACTCTTATTGAAATCGATGAAGATGAATTTCATTCATCGAGTGAGAGTGAGGACAGAGAGTTAAAGATCAATAAATTGTAATAAAGATTAGATTTAAACGGAAATTTGAAAAAATAAAATAAAGAAATGTGTCGTTGTTTTTTGGATTGAACAGTCATTTTTATAAACATCTGAGAGGGAGAAAGGAAACTAGAAATACATTTTATTTGATTGAATGGGGGTGAAGGCCATGTTTATGAAGTTCCGCTATTTACTTAATAATTTAATCGTCACGAAAATTGAAAAAAAATCTTAAGTGATGTTGTTTTGTTGTTTTTAGATTAAACAGTCATTTTCATATATATTTGAGAGGGAGCAAGGAAATTAAAAATAAATTTCGTTTGTTCAAATGGGGGTGAAGGCTAAGTTTATGAAGTTGCGCTCTTTACTTAATGATTTTATCATCACGGAAGTTTGAAAAGAAAATTTGAGTGATGTTGTTTTGTTGTTTTTAGATTAGCAGTCATTTTCATATAAGTTTGAGAAGGAGTAAGGAAATTAAACATTTTATTTGTTTAAATGGGGGCGAAGGCCACGTTTATAAAGTTGCGCTTTTTACTTAATGATTTTATCGTCACGGATATTTATTTAAAAAATTTAAGTGATGTGATTTGTTGTTTTTAGATTAAAAGTCATTTTCATATATCTTTGAGGGGAAGTAAGGGAATTAACAATAAATTTCATTTGTTTAAATGGGGTTGAAGGAGAAGTTCATGAAGGTGCGCTCTTTGCTTAATGATTTTATCGTCACGGAAATTAAAAAAAAATTAAGTGATGTTGTTTTGTTGTTTTTAGATTAAACAGTCATTTTCATATATATTTGAGTGGGAGTACAAAAATTAAAAAATAAAATTCATTTGTTTAAATGGGAGCGAAGGCCAAGTTTATGAAGGTGCGCTCTTTACTTAATGATTTTATCGTCAAGGAAACTAACAAAAAATTTAAGTGATTTTGTTTTGTTGTTTTTAGATTAAACAGTCATTTTCGTATATACATATCTGGGGGGAGTAAGGAAAAGAACAATACATTTCATTTGTTTAAATGGGGGTGAAGGCCAAGTTTATGATGTTGCGCTCAGTACTGATTGATTTTATAATCACGGAAGTTTGAAAAAAAAAATTTAGGTAATGTTGTTTTGTTGTTTTTAGATTAAACAGTCATTTTCATATATATTTGAGGGGGAGTAAGGAAGTTAACAATAAATTTCATTTGTTTAAATGGGGGCGAAGGCCAATTTATGAAGGTGCGCTCTTTACTTAATGATTTTATCGTCACGGAAATAAAAAAAAAAATGATGTTGGGACTGAAGAGAAGTTCATAAAGTTGCGCTCTTTACTTAATAATTTTATCATCTCGGAAATTTGAAAAACAATTTAAAGTGATGTTTTAATTTGTAGTTTATAGAATAAACAGCCATTTTCATACGTATTTGAGGAGGAGCAAAGAAATGAACAATACGTTTCATTTGTTTAAATGAAGATGAAGGCCAAGTTTATGAAGTTGCACTCTTTAATTAATGATTTTATCAACATGGAAAGTAATGTTGTTTTGTTGTTTTTAGATTAAACCGTCATTTTCGTAAGTATTTGTGAGGGAACAAGGACATTAACAATAAATTTTATTTGTTTAAATGGGGGAAAGACCAAGTTTATGAAGTTGTGTTCTTTAGTTAATAATTTTATCATCACGGAAATTTGAAAAAAAATTCAAAGTGATGTTTTTTTTGTTGTTTTTAGATAAGACAGTCATTTTCATACATAATTGAGAGAGAGCAAGGAAATCAGCAATGAATTTCATTTGTGTAAATGGGGGTAAAGGCCAAGTTTATGAAGTTGTGCTCTCTACTCAATAATTTTATCATCACGGAAATTTGAAAAAAAAATTCAAAGTTATGTTTTTTTTTTTGTTGTTTTTAGATTAAACCGTCATTTTCGTATATATTTGAGAGAGAACAAGGACATTAACAATAAATTTTATTTGTTTAAATGTGGGTGAAGGCCAAGTTTATGAAGTTGCGCTCTTTACTTAATAATTTTATCATCACGGAAATTTGAAAAAAAAATTCAAAGAGATGTTTTTTTTTTTGCTTATTTTAGATTAACTAGTCATTTTCATACATATTTGAGAGGGCGCAAGGAAATCAACAATAAATTTTATTTGTTTAAATGGGAGTGAAGGCCAAGTTTATGAAGTTGCGCTCTTTACTTAATAATTTTATCGTCACGGAAATTAAAAAAAAAAAAAATTTAAGTGATCTTGTTTTGTTGGTTTTGAGGTCAGAAAGTCATTCTCATATATACATATTTGAGAGGGAGTAGGGAAATTAAGAATACATTTTATTTGTTTAAATGGGAGTGAAGGCCAAGTTTATTAAATCGCACTCTTCATTTAATGATTTTATCAGCATGGAAATTTGAAAAAAAAACTTAAAGTGATGTTGTTTTATAGTTTTTAGATTAACCAGTCATTTTCGTACATTTTTGAAAGGGATCAAGGGCATTAGCATTAAATTTTATTTGTTTAAGTGGGGGTGAAAGCCAATTTTATGAAGTTGCGTTCTTTGATTACTGCTTTCATCATCACGGAAATTGAAGAAAAATTAAGTAATGTTGTTTTATTGTTTTCAGATTGAATAGTCATCAGGGTTTCTGCTTGACCGGGAAATCGGGAAAAACCGGGAAATGACCGGGAATTTGATTCAGTGACCAAAATTTTTCTCTCGAATATACTACTATGAGAATTAAATTGGTTCATATATTTTTTCACTCTAATTCTGAGTTGAAACAATGAATTTTCTAAAAGAATTATAATTTTGACTCTGGAACAGGAAATATCGTAAAGGATTATAATTTTATCTTGGAGCAGGTAATTTTTGACATGTGACGAGAAATTTAGACTTTAGGACAGGGAATTTTCGTAAGAAATTATTATGTGAGTTGGAGCAGAGAATTTTTAACAGAAAAATGGTATTTTGGAAAATAATTTTAATACTGATTTAGAAGAAGGGAATTGAAAAAATTCCTGTGGAAATTTTTTTAATTATTGAAAATGATGTTTTGTTCTTAGATTAAACCCAAATGTTTGATTTTCATCAAATTTGAATGAAATTATATTGTTAATTTCAAATTAATAATGAAAAAATCAACTTATTTTTATGAAATAAATCTTATTATTATCATTTTCATTATGCGAATACGCTTGCTTTAATTTAAAAAAAAAACTATAAATACATTTTTTTTATAATCTCAAACGTGGGTGTCAAAAAAAACGGCTCAATGAAAAATTACGGTTCTGATTGCAAAATACTCAAGAAGCTACCCAGATTCAAAATCTACAAGAAAATTTACAGTGTAAGGACCTTTGGGTTATATCATGTTAAGACCCACCGTGCAAGTTTAAAAAAATAAAATTCATTATCAAAGTCCTCACTCCCTCTTCAATGTTTATGAAAATGATTGTTTAATCGAGAAACAACAAAATATTATTTTTCAAATTTTTCAAATTTCTGTGATGTTAAAAACGTTATTCAAAGAGCGCAACTGCATAAACTCAGCTACCATCCACGTTTAAACAAATAAAATTTATTGATGATAACCTTGCTCCCTCTTAAATGTTTTTGAAAATGATTCTTTAATCTGAAAACAACAAAACATTCAAATTTTTTTAATTTCCGTGATATTGAAAACATTCATTAAAGAGCGCAACTGCATAAACGTGGCCTCCAACCCCTTTAAACAAATGAAATTTATTGTTAAATTCCTTGCGCCTCCTCGAAGGTTTATGAAAATGATTTTTCAATGCAAAAGCAGAATAAAAACACACAATTTTTCTGCTCTTTTAAAATCGAAAAACAAGAAATTGCAACATTCAAATCAGTCAATCGAACAAATTTATAAAACATCATTCACTTCAATGAACACAAATTACTCAGACGATGGGGTTTGAAATTGCCCCAGAGTCATTGGAAACAAACGTACAAGCCGTTAAATTGCAGCTAATGAACGTAACCATAAGGCTTTCCATATAAAGCAGAATTTAATTGTGTCCAATTTCTGTTCATTGGTACACGATCAGGATTCATAATTCTCTTTTCAGTCAGAAAACGTTGAATCATTCATGCGAAATTATTCTTTCTCTGTTTTAGAGGACAATTTCTTATTATGTATGTACGTCTAGGAATCTTTTAAAATATTCCAAAACCATATAGGTCTTACAGAATCCTTCCAAATCTTACGAATTTCTTTAAAACTGTATGACATTTTTTTAAATACCTAAAATTCATGATTTTCTTGGCAATTCCTTGACATATTTAAATCTCTTAGGATCTTTTAAAATACCCTAAAATATTGCAAATCCTTTAAAATTATTTAAAGTTCTTGAAAATTCCTTGCAATCTTTTAAAAACCCTGAAATCTTTAAAATCCCTTCTAATTCTTAAAATCTTTTAAAATATCCTAAAATATTAAAATTGATCAAGATTCGCGGTAACGAATCGGCGCCAATTACTAAAAAAGTAGAAAAAGATTTCTACAGCTTACACGCTTTTACCAAATGAACTCAAACTTTTTTTTTAAAAAAGATGTCAACAGATTCTAAAAGCAGTTTTAATGAATTTTAAATACATTGATTTATTTTTAAAAAATTGCATTTCTTTAGTCACTTTCACTAATTTTTTAACAATCTCGACTAAATTATATTGTTTTCTACTAGATTCTTGGAAAAACTTGTTCATAATAATTATTCTATAAGTTTGAATGATATTAATTGATAATTGGAGAAATCTGTTTTCCCCAAAATAAATTAAAAAATGATTAAGATAAATTCGACTGTAGATTACAATTTTATTCCAGTGTTGTCAGAAAAAATTATTATTGTATGTGGATTTATTATTATTGCGAAAAGTGAATGAAGTCCTACCAAAAACACTACGTGTGAAAAAATTCCGCCAGGTACATGTCTATTAATATTTTATTTATTTATGTTAAGGGTAATCAAAGTTGTAGAATCAAAAAATAAAACCAAATACGAATAGTAGAAAATTTATAAGTGTTTTTAAATGAAAGGAATTAGTTCAATGAATTAGTTTATTGAATATTTTTTTTTTATTAAAAAAAAATTATTCGATAGCGCAGATGAATGAAAAGAATTTAGCTGGCCTATTATTGTATTTAAATAATAAACGTCACTTGCGGGCAGTAACTGCATCAGTGAGTCAGAAATATCGGCCAATGGCGTGGCTGCAGTCCTCTCCGTATGGAGAGGGCTTGGGGATCACGTATAGGCTTACAAGAGGACGCAACGGAATTACCCAAGCGTCAGGGGCTCTTTCGGCCTCATCCCTAACAATAGTAATAATTATAAACATAACATTAATAATAATAATAATTACAGGCCCGCTTAAGAATTTTGTTAATCTTCTTCACTACTTATCAATTTATTTTTATTATCAAACGCAAAGATTATTTAATAAACTAATTCACTGAACTAATTCCGTTTATTAAAAAACAATTTTATTTATAAATTTGCTACTATTCGTATTTGGCTTTATTTCTTTATTTCACAACTGTGATTACCTTTAAGATAAATAAATAAAATATTAATAGTCATGTACTTGGGGGAATTTTTTTACACGTAGTGTTTTTGGTGGGATATATTAATTAATACATATATGGATGAGTGACAGAAATAAATATGATAGAAAGTAGAGATTTGAAATTAAATTGTCACTTGCCCTAAATCAATTTCTCTGAGATCGGATGCATTGATCACCAAATCTAATTGATGATCCAATTAGCCTAGAAGCCGCCATATCTTCCCAAGCACGCGACCTTTTAGCATGAATTAGTTCCTTTTGCAGATATCTAGACTGATTTTGCTAGTCATCTAAATTCGCGGTTTGATCGATTTTGCTCACTATCTAACTTCTAAATTAAATGCATCAACTTTCACGTCAAAAGTTTGCTAATGAAGTTGAGAATTGGGGAGCATTGAACAAATTCTAGTCGAAAAGAAAGAGACTTCATCAGGGGCCGTCCATAAACTACATTGCCATGGGGGGGGGGGGGGCAAAAA
>JAUMHM010000085.1:27254764-27353054 GCA_032362435.1 Melikaiella ostensackeni
GCCCCCCCCCCCCCCCGAGCGTCCCTTGACGGCCTATACTCAAGGTCTTCGCTCGGTCAGTCAGCGCAGTATCAGAAGTTGTTTACATCGCGACGCTCTGGGCATATACTTTTGCATATGTGCCGGGTTCAGAGAGTATATATATATGCGGTCCTGAGTGTTTACTCACTCGTCGCTTTAAATCCTGTTGAAACTAGATTTTAATAGCGCCCGTCACTGTGCCGACCAGACCCAAGGCCGGCCACGAATGGCGAGATGACTGTATTCTCAAATGATAGTAAGATAATGGTACTTCATAACCTTTCACTCATCAGTAATCATCTGAAACTCTTAAAACTCTGTATCAGTGTAGGGAAAACCTTAATCTTCAACTAAATCTTCAACATGTACTTGGTCCCATATTTTTAAAATTTTTATCTGCCAGGATTTTTCACTGTAATCTGTACAAAAATTGATGGCATTAAACTTTTTGGACAGATAGTAAATACAGTGTTTTAGAACAGACTCTGTGAAATTCTCATTGTCTTTTCCTCACTTGTATCACATTTCGCTTTTCGTATTAGATTTCATGTAATACCCTTTGATTTGTGCTAACTTCGTTAAAGCCTATCGATTCCTGAATGACTTTGATACACTTTTGCTTGGGGTGAATGCACTCCATTCAAGAAAAGCCATAGAAAAAGTCAGGTCACTGATCAAATTTAATTTTTAATTTTTTGAAGCCTTTGGAAATCTTAAAATATATATAGTCAAATTTTTCAATTTAGGGGGTGGGAAGCAACCCTTAACATAATTTCCGTATGTGCAACTGCAGATTTGACAAAGTTAACATTTATTTAGCAAAATTATTACTCCAACCGTTGTGAATCTTCGCCAGAACATTCGCGATGATTCGAATTCCCGACCGCATCTTTAAAAACCACCGCATTATTGAAAATGTTCAAAGACTTGATAAAACAACCAAAATACACCATAGTTTGTAATTTTTTGGAGATTTTTTATACCGGAAAATTCTCATTCGTAATCTTCTGAAGAATGGCGATGGAAAGAAACCCCGCGAAACGCTTAAAAACAACTCCTAATGATAAACGATTTTTCAATACACTCATCTCGACATTCGTGACCATCCCATCTCTGGCCAGCCTCACGGTCGTTCACGCTTGACTTCTTCTGTCTCCCCCCCCCCCTCCCCCTGAGCATTGCTTGACGCCCTATACTCAAGGTCTTCGGTCGGACAGTCAGTGCCGTATCAGAAGTTATTTACATCGCGACTCTCCGGGCATATACTTTTGCACGTGTGTCGGGTTCAGAGACTATATATGCAGTCCTGAGTGTTTACTCACTCGTCGCTTTAAATCTGTCTGAAACTGGATTCCTAATAGCCTCCGATTAGTGGCCAACCAGACCCGAGGGTGGCCACGAATGGAGAGATGAGTGTAATCAGAAAATCGTCAAAAAAAGCCTTAGGTTTGTACATTGTTGCTGATATTATCTCCTAAAAAAATATCTTTAATAATCTTTAAAATAAGAGTGGGGGTGAGAAATCCCGTAAAACCCTTAAAAACTATCCCTATTGGAAATAACTTAGAAATTGGTCAAACACAACCAAAAGACACCAAAATTTATCATTTTTTGGTTGTTTTTTGTGCTCAAAAATTCTCATTCATAATCTCCCGGAAAATATTGACGATTGTAAATAAAATTTTCAAAAACGTATTTTTTTCTTATGGAAATTACGTGTTAAGCTTTATGAGGCTTGCGGAACCTCTGAATATCATTTTTTTCAACAAAAAAATACGCATTTATTTTTTTGCGGATTCGAACAAATTTGGGGGATGAGAGCATGAAAAAAAAATTCCATTGCATTTTTTGACTACTTTTCCCCTTAGTCACGAAGTGGCGATTTGATCTCTGGTTCGAACCAGGACGGCCATTACAGATCGGTCGAGAATGATAGTCGACGATCCAATAAATCCATTATCGCCTCTCCATCCTCTTCTATGCATTGTTTCACCAGATGCATCTCAGCCAGCTGAATCTTTTTTGCAACTGGATTTTTTTTCTCCACCTCACGTACCTAACTTCTCACCATAGGTATGGTATATGGAAATGGGAAAGTTAATCTCCTAGAATGAACTAGCGGATTCTCGCGAACACGGAAGATAAGGGAAACGGGATCGTTGCCTCGTGCGATGAAGAAACTCGCTTTAGAGACCAACTTTTTCTGGAAAAAAGTTCAGAGTCAGTAATTAATTAAGTCATTAAGAACTTGAAATTCCTTAGTGTCAGCTCCTCACATTGGTATGCAAGGGTCTTTTAATAAGTTTGGTAAAAAAGCAAGTAATTTTTTTTTTTTGCAAAGGTCGCCTTCATTCCTCAACATAGTCTCCTTCGAGGGCTACAAACTTAGTCCAAGTTGGGGAACAGAAAGAAGTCGCACGGATCCAAGTCTGTAGAATAGGGTGGATGAGGAATCAATTCGAAGCACAGTTCGTGTATTTTTTCCATTGCGATTGTGGAGGTATGAGACGGTGCGTTGTCATGATGAAACAGCACTTTTTTGTGCGCTAATCGTGGCCGCTTTTTTTGCAACTCGGCTTTCAAACGGTCCAATAATGATGCATAGTACGTTCCTGTTATAATTGTACCCTTTTCCAAGTAATCAATGAGGATGATCCCTTGGGAATCCCAAAATACTGTGGCCATCACCTGCTCAGCTGACAAAACAGTCTTCGCCTTCTGTGGCAAACTTTCACAAGGCAGTACCTACTGCTTTGACTGCTGCTTTGTCTCGGGTGTATAGTGGTGGATCCAGGTTTCGTCCATTGTCACGAATCGACCTAAGAAGTCCTGCGGATTCTTATTAAACCTCACCAAATACTGCGCTGAAAAATTTGAAGGTTCTTTGAAATCTTTGTAAATCATGAAAATCCATCAAAATAAGTAGAAATTCTTCGAAATCCTTTGAATATGAATTAATCTAAACTTATTCACTGAAGTTCTCTAAAAAAAAACACGTTCAAGTCCCTAAAAATCTTTGAAAACCCTTGAAATCCTTGAAAATTCAATAAAACCCTTTAAATCTGGTGAAAATCCTTAAAATTTCTTAACATCCTTGAAATCTTTGTAAATCGTAAAAATCCATTAAAATAAGTAGAAATCATTTAGAATTACTTGAATATAAATTAAATCAAATTTATTCATTGAAGTTCTCTTAAAAAAACGTTTAAATCCCTAGAAATCTTCGAAATACCTTGAAATCCTTTGAAACCTTTGCTTTGGAATCGCTAGGAATCCCTCGAAATTTCATTCTCTACAATGTAATTCTTTATAAATCCCCTGAAATCTTTGGAAATCCTACAAAATTCTTTGACATCTCTTGAAATTTTTGAGATCTCTTGAAATTTTTTATATCTTTTGTAAAATAACTTAAAGTCTTTAGAATTCTTGAAAAATTTTTTAATTCCCTCATATCCCTTGAAATTGTTGAACCCGCAGAAACTCTTTGAAAAAAATAATTTATTCTCTAAAGTTCTCTAAAAATTCGATGAAATCCTTTGAAATTCTTTGAAATCCTTGTAAATCGTAAACATTCATTAGAATAAGTGAAAATTATTCGAAATCCTTCGAATATAAATCAAATTGAACTTATTCATTGAAAGTGTAAAGAAAAAAACGTTCAAATCCCTAAAAATTTTTGAAATCCCTTGAAATCCTTGAAGATTCAATAAAATCCTTCAAATCTGGTAAAAATTCTTGAAATATCTTAAAATCCCTTGAAATCTTTGGAAATCCTACAAAATTCTTTGAAATCTCTTGAAATTTTTTAAGTACCTTGAAATTCCTCGAAATCTTTTAAAATAACTTGAAATCTCTAAAATCCTCTGAAGTTTCTTTAATTCCTTCATATCTCGTGATATTGTAGAAGTCCCTGAAAACAAAATTTAATTTATTCCCTCAAGTTCTATAGAAATTCGTTGAAATCCCTTAAAATCGTTCGAAATTTTTGGAAATCGTAAAAATCCATTAAAATGGAAATCATTCAAATCCCTTGATATAAAATAATTTAAACTTATTCATTGAAGTTCTTTAAAAAAAAAAACATTCAAATCTCTAGAAATTTTTGAAATCCCTTGAACTCTCTTAAATCCTTGGAGATTAAATAAAATCCTTCCAATTTTCTGAAATTCCTTTTAATACCTTGAAATCCCTTCAAATCTTTGGAATCGCTAAGAAAACCTTGAAAGTCAATTGAATTTATTTTCCAAAGTTCTCTAAAAATCCCTTGAAATGTTTAGAAGTCCTACAAAATTCTATGAAATCCCTTGAAATTTTTCAAATCTTTTGCAATCCTTTGGAATCCCTTCAAGTCTTTGGAAATTGTAAGAATCCATTAAAATATGTATAAATCATCTAAAGTCCCGTGAATATAAATTAAATTTAACTTATTCATTAAAATTCTCTAAAAAAAAGTTTAAATCCCTAGAAATCTTCGGAATCCTTCAAAATCCCTTGAATATGAATTAAATTAAACTTATTTAGTAAAGTTCTCTGAAAAAAAGAACCGTTCAAATCCCTAGACAACTTCAAAATCCTTTGAAATCCTTGGGGATTTAATAAAATCCTTTAAATCTTGGGAAATTCGTTGAAATACCTTAGAATCCCATGAAATAATTGACCCCTCGCTTAAAACATTGTTCTGTCTTAATCTTCAAGGCTTTATTAACAAATTGTTGATCTTAAAAGCTTCAAATTACAAATTAATTTCAGACAATCTCTCATTGAAAACCGAGTTGAAAACGTTTAATTTTGAAAATTTTATTTCATTAAAAATGCTTTAATGAATTTGACATTCTCTGAAAAATAAGAATCTAATCTGAAATCCTTGTGCGTTACAGCCTTGTAATTGATGTACATTAAGGAAGTGTGTCTTGTTTTCGTCCTGTCTTTCCGGAAACAGATTTATGTACCGACGAGAATGTCGATCGTCCTACAAAAATAAAAATCAATGTTATCTGTATTTAATTAATATCCGATCACTAGTGACTCTCGAGAGTTACAATCGCCTTAGAAATACTAAATAGTCGAAGCTTCACTTTTTAACGTGGGCTGACGTTAAAGATATCTTACACCTGTCACACGAAATGTTAATATGATAGGTTAATTAATTCAACTCGAATCAAGGATTGTTTTTTTTCTTCTTACATCGTGTATGAATTATGTGAGTGAAAAAAGTTTCACTATAAAAAAAACCTATTTGAAAAATAACATAAAGTGCTGAGAAAAAGGTAATAAATATTTTTAGAAATCGTTTGGTCAGTTTTGAAATATAAGTGGTGAAAATAAGTCCTCCAAATTTGGTAAGTTCATCTGCAACCACCTTCAAGATATCCGTGTTCACAAAGAAGTGTGACACACACAAATAACATTGAAAATTAAAAAATTAAATTAAAAATAAACTGCACAAGATACAGTATAATGTTTCATGATAATATTATTCATCTGAAAAGGGTCTACAAATTTGTTGCTGACTATTTTTTGATAAGATGCATACTTTTCATTTTAATCGTGAAAAATAACACTAAAAATAAAAAATGTTAATTTTTGGAAAACGACTCAAGATACAATATAATATTTGAGGATAAAATTGTTCGACTAAATTATATCTACAAATTTTCATTCAACTCTTCTTTGATACGATGCGTGCTTTTCATTTTAATCGTGAAAAATAACACCAAAAATAAAAGAAGTACATTTTTGGAAAAAACGACACAACATACAATAGCATGGTTGATAATAAAAATATTCACCTAAAAAAGGTCTAAAAATTTCTTGCTGACCACTTTTTGATATGTTGCGTAATTTTTGTTTTAATCGTGAAAAAATGTTAATAAAAATAAAGAAATCAGTTTTTCACCAAAACTATGCGAGATGCGAAAAAATATCAAGGAATGAAATTGTTCATATAAAAAAGATCTACATATTTTCCTATGACTATTTTCTGTTAAGATGCATAGTTTTTATTTTAATCGTAAAAAATTTGATAAAGAACCATAAGTTCTACTTTACGGCCGAACTATGCAAGATAAGAAGAAAAATGAACATACAAAAATTGTTCAGCCAAAAAAGGTTATACAAATTTGTTATTAACCATTTTTTAATAACATGCTTAATTTTTATTTTAATCGTGAAAAGTGCTATTAAAAAAAAATTTAATTTACAGAAAAACGACACAAGATACAATAAAATGCTTAATAACAAAATTATTCACCTAAAAAAGGTCTAAAAATTCCTTTGTGACCATTTTTTGATAAGATACGTAATTTTTCTTTTAATCATAAAAAAATGTTAATTAGAAATGAAGAAATCAGTTTTTCAGCAAAGCTATGCGAGATGCGAAAAAATGTTAAGGAACGAAATTGTTCATATCAAAAAGATCTACATATTTTCTTATGACTATTTTCCAATAAGATGCCTAGTTTTTGTTTTAATTGTGAAAAATTTGATAAAAAACCATAAATTCTACTTTACGGCCGAACTATGCAAGATAAGAAGAAAAATGAACATACAAAAATCGTTCAGCCAAAAATGATCATATAAATTTATTAATCACCATTTTTCAATAAGACGCCTAGTTTTTGTTCCAATCGTGAAAAGTGCCATTACGAAACACAAATTTGAATTTATAGAAAAACGACGCAAGATACAATAAAATGTTTGATAGCAACATTTTTCGCCTAAAACAGAAGTCTCGGACCAGGGTACAAAAATTAATGTAAAATGCATTTAGTGTAATAGAGTTCAACATAATATAGAAAATTTTGCGTTATGGAGAAACTTTAATCGATCGCCAAGCGTGAGACACGTGATGAGAGTGTATTCGTTAAAGCCGAAGAAGCTTTAACAGAAAAAAAGGAGTTTACAATTACCAAATTACAGTTGTCACTGGTTTGACCTATAATTTTAAAAGGTCTGTGCAAAAATGTTGGGAAGTACAAAGACCGAGCGCAAAGCGCGAGATTCAACAGATATAAGCCCTGCGCGCGCTCAAACCTGCGAGCGTAGCGCGATGAGAATGTGCCCTCGTGGGCAGATTTTTTAATTAAGGTACATTTATATAAACGAATAACATTTTTTTCGAAATTGTTACTATTACAAAGCTTCCTCTTTGAGGAAGCAAATTCAATCAGAAGAAATGGAAGGATAGAAAAAGAAAAGTAAATTGTTTGGTACAATAATAAGAGACAGTCGAGATTTTTATTTTGAATCATTTTGTATGGGAGATGTTCATATAAGACTCTCTTGACTATTCAAAAGAATGATGTCAGCGAGCTAACGTCACACTTTGTACCTCGAGAATGGCGAGAATCGTGGTTACAAATTACAAAAAGGGGGGCAGAAGACCTGCTGATGGCGCTCGAATCGGCTGAATAATTACGTGGGAGCTACGATAATGTTATTGCGAAGTTCGAATGAGCTCTGACCAAATGATAAAAAGGGTCGCTCCTACGCATTATGCATAAAAAAACAGATATTGTACATTCTCAAAAGTGGCATATGAGTCCCGACCATGAGGACAGATGTGACTGAAAGTGAATAATTAAGAGAGAAAAACAAGAGGTTCAGTTACTAACTATTTTTGTTGAGGACTTTCAGACACTTTCGAATTCTCTTTGAATATTCACAGTTTCAAGTGTGAATACCAATTAAACTTTATTTCATTTCAATTTCTATAGCATGAGCCAAACAAAATTTTAATTTCTGGAAATGTAATCTTTCTTGTCTTGACGGGAAGTCTCTGGTCTACAATCCATTTTAGCAACGAGTGATTTTTTGTGAAACAAAATAAGCAAATTTTGAACCCGTCGTTAGTATCATTGAAGGCAGGAAGTTGCCCTGGTATTAAATAGCATCAGGTGCGATGTGATGACTTCATATCCGCTCTGTAATCTCAGCAAGTTCTCTGTGACTGGCATCTCTCTTTGTTTTACCTTCTCTGTCTCTCAGCAGGATACACCCGGTCTCTTGCTGAATTTATTCTCAAGCCTCTTGGAGCCTTGAACGAAAAATAATGAACTCTGGATTTAATGCCGCTTTTGATTTCCTCTAAAATCAAAAAGAAATCTATGCAATTTGAAATCCGTATCAAATGGCTTCCAGTTTCCACTTTAGTTCATTTTTTTGCGATTTTCAACTTTTTTCTCGGGTGAACCCGGTATTTCATCATCAGCCACGGACCAAGTCAAGTGCCTGATGAGTTAAAGATAGTAAGAAATGGTACAAAATTAGGTGTATGGTGTTTCCGTACTCTCTAGCACAACCACATCCACTAAGCAAAGCTCTTCACGAGGGCCATGAGTTTCCAAAATCTTTCGTTTCAGCTGTTTTCTTCTTATAAATGATTGTCCTCCACATATCCCTATCCTTGCATACATCTTTTGCTTCCTTTACATCCATACATTTTTTAATGCAATCTTTTGTGTTTCTACGGCTCTTTATGTCTTTTCGCTTTAGCTCACTTATGACACATTCCAACCATTCTTTCTTCGTTGTACTTCTGGGTACGCTACCATTCGCTTTACCTAAATACACTTGCTTCGTTAAACGTTTTTCATTCATTCTTTCAACATGATCAAACCGTCTCAGCAAATTTCTTTCACTCTTGTCAATCAATGTTTCTTCTACACCACATTCTTTGAGAATCCACTCATTACTGACTTTGTTCATTAGCGTGTTGCCGCACATATTCCGCAGGAATTTCATGTCAACCGCGTTCATTTTACTCCTATACTTTTCTTGATACGTCCAGGTCTCGCTACCGTACAGCATAGTGGGTGTGCAAACACATAATATTCAATCATCTCTTCGTTTAAGGCAATGTTGCATCCTGTTTTATCACCCCTTCTTTCAAACACAATAATTTTTATTTTATTTACGTTAATCTTAAGACCCATTCTCTTCATGATGGTATCCAGTCTGCTCATCATTTTCGGCAAATCATCGACTGATTTTGCCGTAACAATCTTATCATCTTTACGAAAGCTTTTTCTAAATAAACATATGCACAGAAAACTTGTTTTGCTTACTCTCAAACTTTTTTCTATGTTCTATCTCAAACTAAATATCTGATCCGCACATGATCTCTCTGGCATAAGTCGACATTGGACTTCCCAGATCCTTTCTTTTGTTATTCCCATGACCTTACAATTAAGTATTTTGGTAAATATTTTGCTCACGGTACTTAGTAGGCTAATCGCTCTATAACTTATACAATCACCTTTATCACCCTTTCCCTTGTAGAGTGGAACGACAATCGCCTTTCTCTAATCATTTGGAACTTTACCGTTCTCAGCACACATATTCATGAATTCGCTCAGCAACACAAACAGATATCCGCCACCGCTCTTGAGCATTTCAGCGGCGATACCATCCACACCAGCTCCATAGCTCGACCTTCATACAAATTCTTGCAAAATTCACTGGTACAATCCTTCACTTTTTCCGAATATCATACCATTTCACCATCAACATTCTTAATTCCAACTAACTCAGTGCTAGTACTTCCTTTTATAATCCTCTTAAACCTTTTTTAAAATATTTCCTTATTTCCTTCAAAATCATTTTGCATTTTCTTCTTCTTCCGCTTTGGTTTTATCCTCGCTTTCTTTCACTATTATCTTCGCTTTTTTGTTTTCATCATTTTTAACATTGAAAGTAAACCAAACGATCAAACACAAATTCAATATGTCGCAAACAGTGTAACAAAATAGGGTTACTGTAAACGATAACAGAGAAACATTACTCCTGGTTTTCTCGGTTGATCGAAAAACTTGAAAAAGAAATAAATAAAAGAAAACTATCACTGAAGAAGTGGATAATCGAGAATCGGCAAGTCTTGACTCATTTGTCGTCGGAAGGTGGCTACAAGCATGAATAAAGAACCGGGTCATTACTTAAGCAGGTGATTTAGATCATACGAAATGCACTGGAGCTACTGCTTACCTAGAAAAATGTATCAAATCTGCACTGGTGGCATCCATTAATTAAACGAGTCTCCCTTACAAAAATGTTACTGTAGGTAATCGAGTTCCAAGTGACAAAAAACTTGCAGGTTACAAAATGTATTTACACGAATGGTAAACGATAAGTTATATAAAAGTCAGGCTTAGTGAGGAAAAGTGTAAATTTCTTTGGAGGCTGTTTTCTCTAATGTCAATATTATGACATTTCTGAAGGCTCAAGTAATTCTTTCCTCCGCTGCAAATTTTTTGTTGATTATTGAGAGAAACTTGAATTGATTTGATTTCGAGTTTTTGAAGAAGAAAAATAAATTTGAAAAAGATTTGATGACAGTGTAAACAGATCCCAACAAAAATACAAAGTCAACCTGCTAATGTCAATAATGAAATGAATAACCGAGCACTTGCATTGCGGAAATGCACCTGTCATTAGAGAATGCTCGAAGGCATTAAACGTCGACCATCTCTTAGTTCTCAGATGTTACAACACGACAACGACAACCAAACGTTATTCCAGCTCCAGTGCGTGTTTAAACGTAGCCTCCAGATACCTCCCTTTAGCAGCAACCAGGAAAAAGAAGGATCGAAAAACGTGTGGAAATTACGATCTCCAGTACTCCAGGCAAGAGAGGAAATTTTCAAGCAGTTTATTCGCTCGTGCGGGTTGTAAACGAGCACAAATACCGTTGCGTTTATAGTGCGCAATGTGCGAGATGAAGCTGCGTACCTACTCGTTTCATAATTCATGTTTATCACATGCAAACATTAGAAACTTCAATAACAACTTTTTTTGAGAATTGATTTCGCAAACTTGACTAAAATTGGACTTCGAGTTTGGCTGCATCGTGAAAAATATTTCCGTATTCAACATTCAAGAAAAGGGTCCAGAGATTTATGTTAAACACGTTTTTTGGAAAATTTTATAACAATGCTCGGGACATTTACATTAATTTTTTGTCAGACAGTTACTTGGGAATAATTATATAAAAAACTGATCGTGTTTTTGTAGCCTCTAAATCGATAAAGATCAAGTTTCAAGCTATCAAATATTTCCAGTTGAAACGATTTATAACTTCGATACCTTGTTTTAATCATCATCCTCATTCGAAGTGTTTAAAATAGGAATCCTCTTAATTTGTAGTCATCAAACTGAAGCATTTAAAAAAGTCGTCCAATTCGTCTATATCAAAAGCACTGAAAGTTGTACCCTTTTTACACATATGTTAATTTCCACTCTTTCAAAACCGCAAGCTTTCAAAATTCTTTTTTTTTACAGACAGTTGTTGATCTGATACATTTTTTCTGCGCTTGAAATGTACGGATGTAGGGATGCAAACTGCACTGAATGGTTTCATGAAAGTTGAAGTAGCGTTCATTGAGAAATACACAGGAAGCACCTGTCATGCCCCCCTCGAGTGATGCTAGGAGTGGAAGCATGTCGTGGAACGAATGGCGCCTTCGGCTTACACAGTAACGCGTTGTAACCATAGGTAGTGGCTTACCTTGTGTTACTGTTACACGTTACGAGCCACGATATTCGTTGACGAAGCTGTTTGTGGTTGCTTGCAAGAAAAATGATCTTGAAGTCGCATTACGCGCATCATAATTCATTATCACCTGAAACAGCATTAGCCATCAGTCTCTTCTGTTAGTCTTCAGAGTCTTGGAAGCTGGAACCTTCGAAGCTTCCAAGCTAGAAGTTTTGACATCTCTGTCCGGCATGATTTTTTCCTTCTAATCATTCTGGGTGATTCTTGTAAGATTTCTCCCGCATATTAAGAAACCATTGAGAAAAATTCTCTAGCGCGTCTAGTTTCTTCAAAAAGCGGGACAAAAGGTCAAAGAGCGCGGTTTTGGCACTTTTTGGAATCCTATAAAAAATCAGTGAGCCGTTTTTATTGTATTGAACTACACCTTGGCTTGAATGAAAGATTAAACATTTTTCTTCAAGGTATCGTACCAAAAACTAAAGAACATTACCATGAAGTAGATGGGAACCATCTTCTGTTCAAGCGCCGTAGTCCGTCCTTTATACTCGAAGGGAAATGCATGGACAGCGGCGCGCTACCAAAAAACGGTTCAAAACGGCTCCGTGCTAATTCCCTTAAGAGTTCAGTACAATAGTTTTAAAGTAAAAAGTACAATCTTACGTTCGAGCCAACGTGGAAGATTGTAGCGCGTCTCATTGACTTTTTATAGGTCCCCAAATAATACCAAAAACGCGTTTCTTTGACCATTTGATCCCGTTTAAAAAAAAAAATAGACACGCTAGCGCATTTTTCTCATCGGATTCTTAACCTACGGGAAAATCCTATGAAAATCACCCAGAATAATTAGAATGAAAAAAAAAGTCGAAAAATGCCGGACAGTAAATTCTTTAAACTCAAAATCTTCCAGCTCCAGGCTTCTAATTTCGAATTAGGTATCCATAAGAATTACAGTTTTGAAAATTAGAAACGTTCGATTTTCAAAGCCATTCAGAAACCTTGAAGTCTTTAAAGTGTCAATCAGTAGAGGAATCGAGTTTAGAGAAGTTCTCATCATTTGCGTCAAAGTCGCAAATATCGCTGACAGTTTAAGGGGGCATGCGTAGCGTCTCATAGCCGCTAACGAGCAAGGATTCTTTCTTTCTTTGGGAACATTCTCTTCTTGATCCCATGCAACGATGAAAACGTGTCTCACGATGAGGGCTCCTTATTCTCGTTTCTGCGATGAAGTCGAGCGGTTTTATCTAGAGTTTATCAGATCCTCCCCCTCTGCGTTAAAATGCTCTTCTGCATTCGTCTGCAAAAGGAAACTAGGAAGAAAAATCGCGTCGCACTATCGCCCACGCGAGCTACTTGCGCATGACTCTGACCTTCAACAGTGTGTTGTTTGAAAGAAAGGAAAATTTGCAAATATGAAAATAAGATCACTTTAGTGAAGTAAGTCTAGTTTTAATTCTATCAAATGATTCAAGTTTGGAAATGATCTTGTATTTCTGTGTATTACAAGTTTGGAATCATTCAAATCAGCAATTTTCCGAAATCTTTTCCTTTAAAACCTCTATTCTTAATACCTTTCGAGATCAATATCCTCTAAACATGTCCCTACAACAAATAACACCATTAGTTCCTTGTCATCAACCCAACATCTGTCCACCTAACGCCACTATCACCTCTATTTTAAGGCGACCATCTATACCCAATATCCTACTCAATTTTACATTACCAATCGTCATCGGAAGTCGCAAAACTGAAATTTTATCACATCTTCTCAATTGATGAAGTTTTCGGTTTTGGTGAGGAGTCAAACTTTTCATTCACCAGGATGCTTAAACTATGGGAAATGTTCAAATTTTGTTGCTCTACTGCCGATCAGATTTGTTTTTCAATAGTTAAGCTTTCGACAGGATCCACTGAGGAGAACCCAAAACTTGTTTTGCATCATCAGATTTATTTTTGAAAAGAGGAAGCTTTCGACAGAATCCATTGAAAAGAACCCAAAAGTTGTTGCATTTATCTATCAACTAAAGACCTGTTACAAGCCTGGAATCATTCTAATCAGCAACCTTCCAAAACTTTTTACGTTTCAAACCTATAATCTTAATAGCCTTCCAAATTAATATCCTCTAAACATGTCCCTACAACAAATAACACAATTAATCAGTTCATTGTCATGAACCCAATATCTGTCCACCTAACACTACCAGCACCTCTCTTTTTAAGGCGACCATCTATACCCAATATCCTACTCAGTTTTACATTACCAATCGTCATCGGAAGTCACAAAACTGAAATTTTAAGTCAATTAGCTCATTCTTCATTGGTCTCCCTTTAAGGTATTAGGCCCTGAAAATGCTTGGTTCTCGCAATTATGATCTTGCCTTGTTATTTTTACAACACACTGTCTCTGTTTTTGAGCCTCATGTTGGTTCAGAGGCGAAACGAAAAAGGGTATTCGAGTGGGAGTTAGCATCAGAGGAGGGAGGACGTTCCGTCTCACCTGTACGCATTTCGTTGCCCTACTCTTGTAGATAGTCGCGTTTCGCTGGCTGCCTACTGCCTACCTGGCTGTCTGGCTTCAGGGCGCGGGTGGGGGTCTCGTCGAACGACAGTCGCTGGATATAGTGGATATCCAGTCGAGCCGCTATACGCTGTTAAGAGAAGCGGCCGACGATCGCGAAGGTTTTCATATTATCATCCTCGTAGTCAACAATCGGTGCCATTATTTCCGTTTTTTACCATTACATCGCCAGTCCGAAGTCATCTGGCGATCGGTATACTTATTCACTCCTGTCGTATAAAATCAACTTCTTCAAGACGCCACTGTCATTAAGCCGTCGTCACTCCTGACGTGTGTAATGATTTTATGATTACTCGGAGTCGGTGCCGTGATTCAGTGAATCATTTCTAGAGATTGGGACGATGCCTTAATAGACGAGAGTGCCACGTGCTCGACGTGTTATTGCACTGCTTTGTCCTCACATATCTACCCGGTTTTATTAAATTTTAGTTCATTTCGCTGATTTGATCTGATTAAAGCTGATGCGATTTCGTCTAACCGGATAGAATTTGATCGGTGGGTGGAGGTGACAAATAAGTGGTGCTGATAATACTGATTCCAGTTTGTGCCAATGGGAATAAAATTTGAGTGAAAATAGAAAGTGATATTTTTAGGTTTTGTGAGGTGCGAAGGAGTTTATCTTCAACTGTTGTGGGATTTAGAGCAAGTCAATGTATAAATTCAGCAAGAGCGGAAGACTCTTCGTCCAGGGCACTCGCGAGGAAAACGACCGCGATAATGTGGCCTCCTCCAGCCCTACCGGAAATCAGGCCTCCGATTTGCAGGCGATTTACACCAAACGGAAATTGTCGACCGAAGTCCTAGGTACGAGGAATAGTTTTGTTGGACTCGAAAGGATTCGCTTGATGAATTGGGCATTGGGGGGTAAACAGTTTGATAAACTGATTATGCTTCAAACATCATGCTTCCAATGAGAAAAGTTCAACTCTTAAAGCCTTCATTCTAAAAATGATCATAGTCTCAAACCTTAATACTTATGTACTTAGGTCCAAGCTTAAAACATTGAAAAGATCTAACTTATAAAATTGACAATTAAATTTAAAGCGTTTGTCTTTCTGATGTTTGAGAAAATCTTTTTACATCGTGATTTCCCTTAAGAAGCCTGGCTTGATTTTTAACGATAAGATTTCTAAAGTCGCTATAAATTACCAAGTCTTGTCTTTTACCCAGGAAGCGTGTTCAAAAATCGTTGTTGTTGTGGTAGACAATAGCGTATGAAAATATTCTACGCATTCTTAAGGGCCTTGGAGAGGCTACTCTTATCTTGGAGAGAACAGTGGGTGTTTGTTGTCCAGGACAAGTGTGATTAGCATACTCACAAGCCAGCTTACAAAATGGGAATCAGCTGATCAGATGATACTTCACGACCTTGATCTTACCCACACGCCATGAGCTTTAAATGGTCAGGCTCAGCGACTATTCGACCCAGTGTGATGATGGGAAGTACCTTTTAGCATAATCGGAAATCGGCAAATTCCAATCAGATGTCGTTGCAAAGTGAAATCACACCCATAGAAAACATTCATTCAAATCGAGCTTCAACTATTACCAATTGATTCTCTCAAACTATGCAATCAGGGATCCGAACGAAATTAAATGCAACTTTTCTTCCTTAAATATTTATATAAATGGAACTCAATTCAGCTTAGTTTTTAGCCGAATGAATTAAAATTTAATGAAGTAATTGGGCAAAACAAAGTTTCCCAATAGAATTTTTAAGAACAATTCATTTCTTTAAGGAAGACAATTTTAAAGAATACAATAAAGGCCCTCCCATTATGAAAGCTGCCATTTAAATACTCCACCTACATTTTTTTTTGCTTTAGAAGAGTTTTTTAAAATTCAAATCGTTTGTTATTACTGATAATTACGTCTGAGCATTATCTAAGAGAGATAAGGTTAAGGTCATATGTAACTTGTTCTAAAGTGTACTTTCTTGTACCCAACTTATCAGAAATCTGAATTCTTCTTTTATGATAATTTCATTGAAAAATAAAAATTACACTTATAATTAGATGGCCACTTTGAAAATAAGGAAATCCTTTGACTCTCGTAGGTATAGCATCAAGATACTTGATAGTATCAAAGTAATATTAAGAACTACATTTTTAAATAGGGCAGAGGAAATGATCAATTTGTAAGGGACAATTAGTTGCAAAATGTTTTCTCGCAAGAGAGGTTTGTTATAATCATAGATTTCTCAATTTAGATTGCGCGATCAAAATGATATGCGACGATTGCCTATCCCTAGAGGATGCCTTATTGGCATAAGTCCTTCGGGACAAATCCTCCCACTGAAGATGTCGAGGTCTCGTTATCTGTTACCATTTTCACTTCGATCCGAAGGTTGATTTAAATAACCACCTACGCGATCGACCTTGCTCTACTCTGTTTCTATTTCCTCTTTAGATCTTGAATTTTTAATTAAATTGATACGAAAATTATAAGACAAAGAAACATAAGCGAAGCACGTACATTTGCACTATATTTAAAGCTTCTTCTGTCTTCTGGTTCCTTATTTCCTTATCGTGTAATTGTTTGAGAAAGGCGTGATCATTGTTGGTCTAAGCAAGTTAATCATTTAATTGGGTTAACATATTATCATCTGCAAAATTTTCCTGATGCATTTTGCAGTTCCTTATTTCCTTATCGTGAATTTGTTAGAGGAAGGCGTGATCATTGTAGGTCTAAGCAAGTTGATCATTTAATTTGGTTAATATATTATCATCTGCAAAATTTTGAAAATGCATTTTGCAGTTCCTTATTTCCTTATCAGGTATAGGTTAGAGAAAGGCGTGATAATTGTTGGTCTAAGCAAGTTAATCATTTAATTGGGTTAATATATTATCATCTGCAAAATTATGCAGATGCATTTTGCAGTTCCTTATGTTCTTATCGTGTATTTGTTTGAGAAAGGCGTGATCATTGTTGGTCTAAGCTAGTTAATCATTTAATTGGATTAATATATTATCATCTGCAAAATTATGCAGATGCATTCTGCAGTTCCTTATTTCCTTATCGCGTATTTGTTTGAGAAAGGCGTGATCATTTTTGGTCTGAGCAAGTTAATCATTTAATTGGGTTAATATATTATCATCTGCTTCCAAAAAAAGTCTGATGGTATTGAAACTGTTGTATTTGGATACGCTCTCGCTCTTTTAAGAAGACCGCTTTTAGGAAAAAGGCATCAGTTTGAATGAAGAGCAAATAGACAGTTATTTTCTAATCAATAAAAGTATTTCTAATCATTCGAGATGTAAAATTGTAAGATTAGATATTAAGCAATTTTTAATTGTAAATTTTAAATTGTCAATTTTAAAGATTTAAAAGGAGAATTTTGAACCCAAATGTTTTTAAATTTGGTCGTCCTTAAAGTGGCGAATTAAAAAAATTTGATCACTTTTATAAATATGTTGTCTTTTCTAATCAGTTTTTTAATAACAGTTTATTGGATAAATTTTAAATATAGAAGCATTTGAAAGTCAAAGTGTCCAATTGAAAGTGTTAAAGTCTAGAAGCCAGTAAATTATAACGATTTTGAAATTAGGAAATCAAAAAAATTTGACATTGATGTAATTGAATTTAGGAATTAAAAAATAATGATAAATTTAGTGATACAAAAAAACCAAATCAGTAAACTTCATTCAGTTTTTAAAATTAATTTTCTGTTTAAAAAGTTACATCGAAAGTAAATTAAGTTACATGTAGTTCCTTTTTTTTTTGAGTAACTGGCGTACCATTGTTTATAGAATTTATATATCTAGTGATGAGGTCTAAAAAGTAATTTATGGGGAATCAAAGCGAATCCTTTCGACTCTGCGGAATGAAAAAAAAATTCTGAAGTGCAAATAGATAAATAAAATTGTAAAAAATAGGCTCGTCCATCGAATCGACGAAGACCTCGAAGAGAGGCGAAAATGGTGCTAGACGAATTGTGACCAGGATTGTCAGGAAGACGACGACGCTGACTCGAGGCGAAGAAAATAGAGTCGCTGAGGATTTAACGAAACATGCTTATCAAAAATCTTTGCAAGCCACCCGGTATACCAGCACGAGCTCGGGTCGCCAAACTCCGACGAAGACGACCAAGACTGTTCGGGTAAGAGTAAAACGAATAAATTGGCAGGTCGATGGACGAAAAGCAAAAAAAAAATCAGGAATTCTCTCTTTTCTTAGAAAATTTGTCTAAAACTCAAAATTTTACTAAAAAAAACACATAGTCCAAGTTTAACGTTTATAAACATTTCTACTGACACGAAAATTGCTTAATTAAAATACATTTTTTCTGGGGTAACATCAAGGTAAATATTGTCATTAACGATTTGTAGTTTTAGGAAGTAATTTATCATATCTGATATTAGGAAAGTAAAAGTTAAATTTGATAAACAAGTTTTTTTTACAATATTTTGAGAGAAATAAAATTAGTTTCGCTGTATAAAAAACAAAATTGGAAGAAGGAACCTCTATAATGATAAATAAATTTTCGGGTGGCAAAATTGTCTGGTTTTTTGTTCAATTTCTGTCATCTAATTTTGATTTCATTTACAGTGTTTAAAATTATAAATTACTTTCTTTCGAAAACTGCTAATCTTAAATAGATGAAGCTTGAATTTTGAGTACAGAAATAGACTTAAATTTGTTTAAAAAAAAAAAAATTAAACATGCAGCAAAAACGAAATTTGATAAGAGCCCAATTTTTTGAGGTCTACTTCAACCAAAGTTTTTCCTATTAATTTTTTTAATTTGGTAAAAGCAGGAATCACAATCCATCCCCTTTTCTCCCCTTTTCCCCCTTAAATTTGATAAATTGACTAAAAAACCTATACTCAAGAATTTTGACACAATTTTACCCTTGTTTTACAAAGTTTCGATTCATTTTTTAAGAATCATAAACAGAAATTCGAGAGACATTCGAAAACAAGACGCTTTGAAAGAAATTCTTTTTGATGATACCAGTTTCAAATATTTCCTAAACGATTTATTTAATAATTTTATTTAAAGTAGGGCCGAAAATTTTTCAAATTTCGGACAAGAAGAATAAAAAAAAAAAATTTCAACTGTATCGGTAACAGGCTTTACTGGCCAAAATGATATAAAAACAGGGTAATTAAGGAGATATTTCACGAAAATAGAGAAATAAATTCTCTTAAATAAAATGAATGTGGGTACTATATTGAATTCAACTTGAAACGGTTTAAATGCCTAATATTTCAAGTAAAAATATTGAATTATTAACAAAATAGATCAATTTTTAACTGAATTTGCAACCAAAAAGATGAATTTTTAAGCAAAAAGATTAATTTTCTACCGAAAAAGAAGTACTTTCAGCAAAATACATGAATTTCCAACCAAAGAGTTCAATTTTTAACTAAAAACGTTCAATTTTCCAACAAAAATGGAATAGTAAAAATTTTCAGTTAAAAAATTAATTTACAACAAAAAAAAACGAATTTTTCAACAAAAAAGTTAAATTTTCAATCAAAGAGATAAATCTTCAAGCTAAAAAAATGAATTTTTAACAAAGCGGTCCAAATTTCAACCAAGTAGATGTATTTTCAACAAAATAGTTCAATCCGCAACCAAAACAGATAACTTCTCAACTAAGTAGTTGCATTTCCAATCCACAAAGACCAGTTTTCTGCAGGATAGTTGAATTATAAACAGGAAAATATAAATTTTCAACAAAAAAGTTAATTTTCAACTCAATAGTTGAATTTTCAACCCAAAAAGACAAATTTTCAACCAAAAAGGATGATTTTAACAAACCTGTTGAACCTTCAACAAAATAATTAAATTTTCAACAAATTTATTAAATTTCTAATAAAAAAGATGGATTCTCAACTGAACAGTTGCACTTTAAACCAAAAAAGACGAATCCTGAATTGAAAAATGTAATAGTTGACGTTTCAACCAAAAAATATTTTAATTCTTGACAAAACAGTGTAATTTTAAACCAAATAGATGAATTTTTAATCAAATAGTTGAATTTTCAACCAAGTAATTGAATTTTCAATAAAAAAAGAAGAATCCGTATGAAAAATGTAATAGTTGATGTTTCAACCAAAAAAAATTTAAATTTTCAACAAAACAGTGGAATTTCAAACCAAATAGATGAATTTTTAACCAAATAGTTAAATTTTCAAGCAAGTAATTGAATTTTTCATCAGAAAAGACGAATTTTCAATGAAAAATGTAATAGTTGATATTTCAACCCAAAAATATCTTAATTTTAAATAAAAATTGAAGATTAATTTTCAACCAAGCAGTTGCATTTTTAACCAAAAAAAGGTTGAATTTCCACCAAAAGAGATGAATTTTTAAACTAGAAAGACGAATTTTCTACAAAACAGTTGAACTTTCAGCCTGAAAATAGGAATTTTTAACAAAAAAAGTTAATTTTCAACCAAATAATATAATTTTCAATCAAAAATATAATAATAGAATTTTTAACTAAAAATAGTTGGATTTTATTATTGGGTTCTATTAATTCAGTTCGCATTTAAATGGAAAAACTATAAAAGGGGGAAAAGAGAAGAATATGACAATCGAAAATAGTATGCAAAAAAGTAGCATATTAAGGCCCTCTTATAAAGTGTAATTAATTTGGAGGTGACTGTTATACGGTTTGGTTTTACATGTTAGCAAATTGCGTATTCCAAAAAATTGTTATCTTCACAATATTGTTACTTTGGTAAGTAATAATTAAAAAAAAATTTACAGTGTAATCTTCTTTTTAGCTGAGATTTAAAAATGTTTTGAATATCTAAGAGCTTTCAACTGATAAAAATACGTTAGAAATAATTTTAAAGTTCAAGGAAACAAAAACAGAAAAAGTAGGTTCTCCAAATAGTCATTTTTGTGTTTCTCAAATTATTTCTTTCTAGCTTACATACTTGGAAAAATACATTTAAACAAATTAAAACATGAGCATTTTTCAATTCTGTTATTTATCTATTTTTCAATCTTTCAACTTTTCGAATTTTTCCCTGATGTAATTTTCTCAGTAGAAACAGCTAAGTGTACTCGTACAATAGATTTTTCAAAGCTAGCTAAAAAAATTTTGAAATACAAAAATGACCTAAAAACTTCCTAATGAAAACATTATAGTTTGTTATTTGTTTTATAAAGTTCATACACATAAAAGTTCAAAAAATGTTCAAAAGACAATAAATTTTGATGTTGAAAAAATATGTCAAATGGCCCGTTTTAAGAACCTGGTTTTCTTAGACGGGTCCCTTTCAAAAAGTCTAAAAATAATTTCATTCAATACTTGATCTTGATCAATTTTATTCTTAGTATATTGTTTAAAGATTAATGCACCTTGATGACGCATTATCTACGAAAAGTACATAATAAAACATAAAATAAGCGTTAAAGTCAATTATGAATTGGATGTTGTAAAGAGTAAAATGAAGTAGACATTTATAACAAATTGAAAAGTCATAAATATTATTTACCTTCAAACAAGAAATAATTGATATAAAGCAAAGAAGTAACATATTTTAAAGATTTTCGAGTTGGTGATCTAAATGGAGAAAGAGGTAAGGTGAACGTAGGAGAGGTTGCCACTGATTGGTGGAAAATTTGAATTTCGGCTTCTGCGGGCTGTATCAGCTGTTACCCCAAAGGTAAAACAGGTTACGCTCTTACCTACAGCTTCTAACGAAAGCGGGACCCGTCATAGGAATCAGTAATCACGCATCTTTTGTTTTTTACACCATTTTGGAAGCAACATAAATGTTAATAAAAAGTACATAACAGTTTGAAAGCTTAGAAAATTATCTATGTAAAATAACAATTACTCAAAGTTTGTAATCACCACAAGCTGTTAAATTAGGACTTCTAAAATAGGTAAGAATTCATAATCTAAAGTGCTAAAATGATTTTTACTTTTCGCTTTTGTTAGTTTACTTGCCTGTTTTAGGCACCTTTCCCCTATATTTTTATCTAATGATACAATTATTTCTGAAAATTCGCATTAAAAGAAAAAACAAATCTTTCCTGGAAGTCGTTCCAGTGAAAGCTTAAAGTGGGTAAAAACTTGACGATCTCACTTTCGAGCAAGTCGCGAGCAAGATCTATACCTGTGTTTGTATACCGGGTATACATCAACTTCACAATTCACATTCCTCGCGTTTTCTTCGCCCTGTTCCGGCCAGTGTGGGACCAGTTCCTTGGCGACTTAAACTCGCATCTATAAATGGCCAAGGTGATCCTGGCAACTTACTCGGCACAATCACACCATGACTAACTGTCCAGGTAGATCACTAGGGCACTTTCCACTACGAAACAACCAAACAACCACGTCCTCGGGAGTAAACTTTTTTTTACCTTTTTAACTTTTTACCTTTACCTTCTCTCTTTTTCTACATACTTCCTTTTCTTCTGTCCCCAACTAAAATATTTTGCCCCTCCTTTTATGAATAATCAGAGTCCGGTTCGACCCAATCGATTGCCACATAAACGATGTTTCTTCCGAAAATATGTTGTTCTTTTTTCTAAATTGGAAAAAAATTATTCACTGGATAACGGTGAATTTTCTAAAAGAATAATAATTCTGAGTTGGGACAGGGGATTTCAGTAAAGAATTATAATGTTGACTTCGAGACAGGGAATTTTCTAAAACGTAAAGAATTACAATCATCCTAACATGGAACAGGGAATTTTCGAAACAATTCTAATTTGCGAAATGGAATTCCAGTAAAGAAATATAATTTTGAGTTTAGGACAGACAATTTCCACAGAGAATTAGAATTTCTTACTTTAGGACAGAGAGTTTCCGTAAAGAAATATATAATTTGACTTGGAACAGGGAATTTTTTAAGAGAACTTTAATTCTAATTCAGAAAAAGGGAATTTAACAAAAATCCCTGTACCAAGTCAGAATCCGTCATAATTTGAAACTTTCCTCTTCCAAATTTTATAAAAAGGGATCTACTATATTTCTGAATTATATAATAAAAAGTTTTGTGAATAAATATCATTCTGACTTAGAACAGGGAATCTTGATAGTAAATGTAATTGTAATTCAGAACAAGGAATTCCCGTAAAGAATTATAATTTTCACTTTGGAATAGGGTATTTCTGTAAAGAATTAAAATGTAGTCTTTAGAACAGGAAATTTTCATAAAGAATTATTATTTGACTTAGAACAGAGAATTCTTGACATGGAATGGGAATTTTGGAAAATAATTCTTAAGCTGATTTAAAAAAAAAGAAATTAAAAAAAATCCCTGTTGAAATTCAGAATTATAATTCTTTTACAAAATTCTCTGTCCCAGATCAAAATTGTAATTCTTATGAGCAAAAATTATACGATCTTCCAACTCAAAATTGTAATTCTTTTCTAGAACTCCCTGTTCCAAATCAGAAATCTTTTATATCTTTTAAAATGTCTGGAAATCTTTAAAAATCGTTTGGAATCATTCAAATCTTTTGAACTCTTTTAAATTGACCGGGAAAAATTAACAATTGACCGGGACAAAACCGGGAATTAAAAATTATCCGCCGGGTAGACACCCTGATTTCTCGTTTTCAACATTTAAAACTGAAACAATTAAAAAATTAGAAATAGGAAAGTTTTACGATTGAACAATTTGTAAATTTAATTTTTTAAATTCCATGATTTCAATTTAAACCAAGCGTTTGCAATTTAACCATTTTAAATTAAAAATCTCTAAGAATTAATATTTATAATGGAGTCAGACGTTAAAAGTTAGCAATATTTGAATCAAAATCATTTACAAATTGCTTCATTTTAGATTCAAAAATTTGAAATTGAAAACATTATAACTAACCTACTCTAAATTGAAGCATTCAAATTTAAACAATTTTTGCAATCATGATAATTTTGCATTTTCATGTAAAAGTTACTTTGAATAATTTCCAATTTAAATTTTTCAATCAAAAAATTGGAAGCATTCCGTGTTGGAAAATTTTTAATTCTAGATGTTTATATTTTAAAAAGTGCATTAACAAAGAAACCATTTTAAAATCATTAATTTAAAAAACAAACATCAACTATTTTAACTACAAGATGATTGAAAATGAAAAATGTCAGATTTTCAGTATTGTTGAAAAAAATGTTAACACGAATCGGAACAATTCCAATTTAAAATGTTGAAAATTTGCAAAGGAAAAATTTTAATTTGTTTTAAAAATTTATATCTTTTATATAAAGCTGTTTATATAAGTTCGAAGCTGATCCAGTTTACTATTTATTTAATTTACTTTTTTTTCAATTCAATCTTGACCGAATAACCAAGCTTAATTGTTTCAACAATAATTTACCATTTCCCATAAATGAAAAGTCCGACACCGGTTTACCTTAAGTGCAAAGATCACTTTCCTGAAAAAATGGCGAATTAACTATAGGGTATCTGCGTAACGGTTAGGGTTGCAAATTGCTGATAATTTCTCAAACCGTTACAAGAGTACACACAAATAAATTATACAATAAAATAAACTCGCACAAAATTCACATAAATAATCCTGTAAAGATTTGCACATTGTCTCTTTTTTTTTGCTTGCAGATAATTATTACGACGTGAAATAATAATGTATGGTAACGAGTAAAAAGTTACAGAGATCATATCGTAAAAATTATTCTTGAAAGTTTCAAGCTTTATTAACCAATTATATCCCCATATGGCTCTAAAAAATTCAAGGAAGGCCTCAGATGTAAAATCTTCCCAGTGTTTTTTTCTATCTGGGTAACTGGGTTTGCAGTTTATTATATAACGCACTTAAATTTGATTGACAAAGTAACCTTACTGCTCCATTTTTTTTACTTTATATGATTTTACTTTTCTAATAATCAGGCTTCGAAGGTCCACACTTTTTTACTTTTTTGCTACTTTTTGCTACTTTTTGCTACTTTTTGCTACTTTTTTCAGTAGAGTGATATAAAAAATTGATCGTACTATCAAATTTCAGTTTTTTAGAAATGAAAAATAAAAAATGAAAGGGTTCAGAGACTATAAATGCGGGACTGAGTGTTTACTCACTCGTCGCGTTAAGTCCGGTTGAAACAAGGTTTTAATAGCCTCCGCAACTTGACCGACCAAACCCGAGGCCGGCACAGTTACGCAGTTAAATTTTCAATCAAAAGAGGTTAATTTTCAACGACAAAGTTAATTTTCAACCAAATAGTTTAATTCTAAACTAAAAACGATCAGTTTTCATCCAAAAATGGAATACTTAAATTTCCAGTTGAAAAGATTGATTTTCAGCCAGAAAAAACTAATTTTCAACAGAATAGTTAAATTTTTAAGCAAGCATTTAAATTTTTAATCAAGAAAATTAATTTTCTACCAAAAAAGACGAATTTACAACAAAATATTCAAATTTTCTACCAAATTATTGAATTTTCAAGTAAAAACGATCAATTTTCAACTAATTATGAAATAGTTAAATTTTTAGTTAAAAAAACTAAATTTCCACCAAAAATGAACGAATTTTCTACAAAATAGTTGAATTTTCAACCAAGGAGATGGATCTTCAACTGATTAAATAAATTTTTATCAAAGTAGTTCAATTTTCAACCAAGCATTTTCAGTTAAGAAGATTCATTTTCTACCAAAGAAGACGAATTTACAACAAAATACATAAATTTTCGACGAAATTGTTGAATTTTTAACTAAAAACGATCAATTTTTAACCAATAATGGAATAGATAAATTTTCAGTTAAAAAAATTTTTCGACCAAAAATGTACGAATTTTCAACAAAATAGTCCATTCTTCAACCTATAAAATGAATGTTTAACAAAGTAGTTCAACTTTCAATCAAGTAGTTGTATTTTCAACAAAAAAGATGAATTTTCAAGAAACTAGTACAATCTTCAACTAAATAGTAGAATTTTCAACCAAAATAGATGATTTCTGAACCAAAAATATAATAGTAGACTTTTCAATTAAAAAGAATTAAACGAAAAGTAGTTGGATATTCTGATTTTATTTTATTAATTCAGTTCGCATTTAAGTTTCTTGAAAACAGGGGAAAAAAGAGGAATTTCTTTAAAAAGGAGTGAAAAGGGGAATAAGGGAAAGAATGTGGTGTCTGTATTTATATGCTTTACTTGTAAAATAAAATCACTAATTTTCATTTTTTCAAGCATTTCAAAAAACTGTTATTCACATTCATATTTTCCATGTGTGATGTCATATTCAGCATCTAAATGAATACCATTATATGTAATTTTGTAAAGTGAAATTCAGTTGGTCTTTTACGACAACAAAGATTAAATTTTTATTTCCTGAATATTTTTTTGTCAGAAAATGGAATTTTCACACATAGCCAATAAAATATTAATTCCCATATTAATTTCAAGGCACGTTGCGTAAGGTGCTTAAAAGTAAGATTCTTTACGTCACTTTTTTAACTGCACGCACGTGACCTTACCTTGAAGCGTCTCAATAAATTAATTACCCACATGTTGGCCATTTTATTGCAATTTTATCGGGATTTTTCAAGGTGGAAAGTCATCGTACAGTGGGTGCATTTTTTTCTATTTTTTATTTTTTTTTCTATGCTTAATCTTTCCCAGATGGTATCATTCAATTTTAACCTGTTAAGGCCATGCTATACTTACGCGATTCCTACCTTACCGACATTTGTTTGCAACAACTCACGTCCACAAGAATTGAGATATCGAGTTGAAAATCTGAGAAATGATATAAAGGGCACTAAGAAACGTTGGTATCGTCCTAAATTTCTCGAAATCTAAACGAAATTTTCCAAAAAATTTCCAAAATTAATTTTTTTTTGTAGTTTCAGAAATTTAAAACCATGCAAACGTTCCTTAGTGCCTTTTAAACTAATTTCCGAAAAATTTAACTCGTTATCTCAATTCGTATGTTAGTAATGTAGGAATCGGGTAAGTATAGCATGATCTTAAATCTTAAGGATGAGTTTTGGACCGAAGGATTCGCGTGGGACAATCTGGACATATGATGAACCCACTTTTATCCCTCTTACTATAAAACATAAACCACCATATAAATTATAAACCTGATCGAGATCAGTGTCAAGTTATATTTTCATTTCTCATAATTAATTCTTAATCCAACCTTCGTTGTCGCATGCGTGGGCTGTGTCACTTTCATCTTCTTAATTCGGAGGTAAACAATGACAAAGTTTTTTTGGCCACCTACTCGAAAATGAGCGTGAAGGAGAAAAATTCCACCTTGGAATTCATTCTCGTCTCCAAACCATTTTTGGTGCATAAATTCTTATAAATTCAAGCCTTTCGTTCTTTCTCATTCACTCCTATAGAGCCTCCTCCAATCCCCTCATCAACTCCTCACCCAATCCTTCCCCTCCTAAAATCTTTACCACATTCTCTTGCCAGCTTCCTTTATTTTCAATTCCTCTCATACATCCTTCCCATGAATGCTCCCATATTTCCTCTTTCCATTCACATATTTTGCACTTTCTGTACTACCTCTTTTCCCAATACATCACTTCCCTGACCTCGTTTCCCAATCAAAATGTTGCTATGCTTGTAATACTTTGGTAAAGTAAACCGACCATTACTGGGACATTTACGAAAAGCTAACCCACATAAACACAATTTTAAAATGGTGAATTGTAATTTTTGGTACAAAAACCGTTATTATAAGTGGTTAATACATTATTTGATCGATTTGAACAAAAAATACATTATTAGTTTCACAGTTAATTAATATAAATGGATATTTTTGAAGCTAGTCAGATCGCCCGTTAGTGGAACAAGAATTTTGGAGTATATCCTTAAGTGGGACACAAAAGAAGCCAATACTGGAACAAGGAAAATCCAGTGGGGTTTATCAAAATAAAATGGTACAATTTACTTGGAATTATATAATAAATTAAAAACAAGAATAGATTATTATGAATCATAATAAATGTATTTTTCTTTATTTTGTAATAAAATTCATATCATCATGTTAACATTTTGCTTGAAAAAATAACTTTTTATTTCTCATCTTTTAAATAACGTTAAAACACTTTAAATAAATATCACAATAACTTAAATTGTTTGCTACTTCTCGCAAAGATTTTCCCTTGCCTATAGATTTTAAGGCTTCATGAACTGCTTCTGGAGTGTACTTCTTTTCAACTCTCTTGCTCCGTTTTACCACATTATCTTTTATTTTTTCTTAGTTTGAATTCTTCTTTGACACCTTTTTTTTGTCTGGTCATTTTCAGAAGAAATACAGTAATCTATAATATTAAATTTTAATGCATACTTACTAATTTTTATTGAAAAATTAAGTTTATGAGTTACTATTGAATTACTTACCTGAGCAGTTGGCAAAATTTGAGGTTAGAATTGGAGGTTGCAATAAAGTTCTTTGAACAACTTTTTTAGAATAAATAATCAATTGAACGGCAAGCGTGGAGCTTATAAACAATATGTTTAATATGGCACTAACACAATACTGCAAAATTTAATCAAAAACACGGCAAAAGTGACCGTCTCAGTAATTGGAAACGCAATTGTGCAACCCACGTTGAAGTGTCCGAAACTGAGACAGTCAGCGACATCTCGTCCCGGTTTAGGCAACTTCGTCAAAAATTTGTCCAAATGCGGGACATTTAAAGATTCGTAACTCATTGAATAAAATCGCTTAAAAAGTCATGAATTTTATTCTTAAACGTATTAAAAATGTGCAAAAACATTACTTTTTCTATTATTGTAGAAAATTTCATTAATACAAGGCTATAGAAGTTATGCTGAAAGTGTTGAAACACAAAAAAATGGCGAATTTTGCAGCGGTTCATTCACAGATTTTGAGGAATATTTTTTATTATTTTTTCCTAAATGTATAACTTGTTAAAACAAAAATAAATTCGTAAGAACTTCAGAAATACTAGAAAATTTTGACTTTTATGATTTATGTTAGAATATAAAAGATACTCAAAGATATTTATTATTGTCCCAGTATTAGACATACTTTTTACGTTGTCCCAGTAATGGCCGGTTTACCTTACTCCTTCCTTTTTTGACTCAATCATCCTCCATCTTTCTATTAATTCTTTTTCCCTCTCTTTTCTCCAATTCTTCATATACTCCAGTCCCTTCTCCTATCTCTCTAACCCTAAAGAACTCTCTTCTTTCTTCTCGTTTCGTGAATTCTTTTGCCCTTCCTCTCCCTTCTTCTATCTCCCACAAACACTTTTTTGCTAACTCCCCTCCCTTTCCCTTCAAATTTCCATGCCATCTTTCCTACTCTAGTACTTAATTTGTCCCTTTGTGTTTCTTCTCTCACCATATATCCAGGTGTCCGCCAGTCTACCCCTAGTGACCACCTTATATACCGCTCTTGTAATCTTTTGATCTCTTTCCTTTCCTGCTATTCCCACATCTCTGCTCAGTGGCGTAACTAGAAATGTGGAGGCCCCCCTTCAAAATTGGTAAGGATGCCCCTTTCAGAAAAAACAGCAGTTCATGTAATACAAAGTATTGTCACCGATGGCAGTAGCTCTGTGGTGATTCTCGACTCGTCGAAATCTTGAATGTTAAGCACGGACAGGCGCGGTTAGCGCTCGGATGGATGACCGTTCAGGATTCTTGCTTAGTAGTGTTATTTCACTGCGTTTAACTACTGTCGAATGAGAGGTTTGACGTCGAGGATGGATGTGGGCACTCGATGCGATCAAATGTCTACATTCAAACTCGTCTGTCGGTAACCGGCTGCGCTCGGGAGTTTTGGTTTTCTGTAGTTTTCCACTCCCCTGAGTAAATGTTAAGGTGAATGCGAGCGCTTCTAATAAAAATCTGGCTGGATACGGTAGGGGATTTCAGAGATTGGAAAATCCCACAGGAATGAGTACGTCAGGCAATTGCTTGGAGGCTTTTTATGAGAGTTGGGGTAATTGGGGGTTTCGGAAAGGGATTTGGGCTATAAGGTTCAATGCCTGACGATCTCCTGTGATGGGGGGATTCTAGATATGTAAAACCCCAAAAAGGGTATACATTTTTAATCTATAAATTATCTACCAAAAAAGACAACATTTCAATTCCTATTCATTTATCGGAAGCTTTACAGTCTTTCCCTATTCCCCTATTTTACTCTTTTCCTCGTTTTAAACCTTAATGCGAAATGAATTAATAAATGAAATTTAATTTTTTTAATTTAATTTTTCTTGGTGTAAAATTCAGCTGTTTTGATGAAAATTCGTCTATTTTGGTAGAAAATTAATCTTTTTAGTTTAAAATGCAACTGCCTGGTTTAATATTAATCTGTTTCAGTTGAGGATTCAACTTATAGTTGAAAATGGAATTATTTGGTTGAAAATTGATGTATTTTGTTAAAAATTAATTTCTTTGGTTGAGGATTCATCTCTTTGGTGAAAAATTTAACCATTTTGTTGAAAATTCATTTTTTTTGTTGAAAATTCAACTACTTGGTTAAGAATTCACGTATTTTGTTGAAAATTTATTTTCTTGGTTAAAGATTTGTTTGGTTAAAAGTTTGAATATTTTGTGGAAAATTCGTCCATTTGGCTTGAAAATTCAAGAATTGGGCTGAAAATTTTTTCTCTACTGAGAAAACTTTTTTGGTTGAAAATTTGTCTTTTTGGGTTGAAAATGATGTTTTGATAAAAATTTCATTTTTTTTAGTTAAAAATGCAACTGCTTGGTAGAAAACTCATCTGTTTTGGTTGAGGATTCTACCACTTTTTTTGAAATTGATCTTTAGTGGTTAAATTCAACTGTTTTTGATTTAAGACTGACAACTTTCTTTGTTGAAAATCAATTATTAATGGTTTCGTTGAGAATTTATCTTGATTTGTTGAAAATTCAACTATTGTTAACTATTTTATAGAAAATTAGTCTTTTTGGTACAAAATTCAACTCTTTGGTTAAAAATGCAACTGTTTGCTCGAAAAATAATCTGTTCAAGTCATTGATTGAAGATTCATTATTTAAGTTGAAAATTCATCTTTTCGATTCAAAATTGATCTATTTTGTTGAAAATTTGTTTTTATTGCATTGGAAATTAATTTTTATAACTGTCAATTTAACTATTCCATTTTTGGTTGAAAATCAGGTCATTTTTAGTTGAAAATTCAATTATTTGGTTGAAAATTATTTGGTTTTAGTGCAGGATTAAATTGTTTTGTTGGAAATTTGTCTTTTTAGTAGAAAATTAATCTTCTTGGTTGAAAATTTAACTATTTGTTTAAAAATCTATGTATTTTGTTTGAAAATTCGTCCTTTTGGTAGAAAACTAATCTTTTTGGTAAAAAATGTAACTGTTTGGTTGAAAATTGTTCGGTTTTATTCGAGGATTCAACTATTTTGTTGGAAATTTGTCTTGTTGGTAGAAAATTAATCTTCTTGGTCAAAAATTCAACTAATTGTTTGAAAATTTATGTATTTTGTATGAAAATTGGTCTTTTTGGTAGAAGATTAATCTTTTTGGTAGAAGATTAATCTTTTTGGTATAAAATGCGACTATTTGGTTGATAATGATTTGGTTTTAGTTGATGATTCAACTACCTTGTTGAAATTTCGTACCTTTTGGTTGAACTCAACTTGTTATGGTTTAAAATTAAAATCTTTCTTTTGTTTTAATATCAACTATTACATTTTTGTTGAGAATTCATGTCTTTTGGTTGAACATTCGGTTTAAAATTTATGTATTTTGTTGAAAATTCGTCTTTTTGGTAGAAAATTAACCTTTTTAATTTAAAATTCATATATTTTGTTGTAAATTCGTCTTTTTCGCAGAAAATCATTTTTTTTGGTTGAAAATTTATCTCTAGAGGTAGAAAATTTAATTACTTGGGTTAAAATTTAATTATTTTGTGGAAGGGTCATACTTTTTGATTGAAAATTGATCTGTTTCAGTTGAAGTTTCAACTATTTTGTTGAAAATTCGTCTTTCTTGATCGAATTCAATTATTTTAGATTTTAAATTAAAATCTTTGTTGAAAGTGGAACTACATTGTTAAAAAATCATTTTTTTAGTTGAAGATTTATCATTGAAGTTGAAAATTCATCTTTATGGTTGAATATTTAACTATTCATTCATCTTTTTTATTTGAAAATTCAACTAACTGGTTGAAAATTCATGTAGTCTGTTGAAAATTCATCTCTTTTAGTTGAAAGTGGAACTACTTTGTTGAAAATTCATTTTTTTTGGTTAAAGATTCATCATTTAATTTGAAAATTCATCTTTTTGGTTGAAAATTTAACTGTTTTATGAAAAATTCGTCCTTTTTTGGTTAAAAATTTAATTCTTTTGTAAAAAAATTGTCTTTTTGACCTGAAAATTCAACATTCTAGATGAATTTTTATTTATTGACGGGAAGATCTTTCTCGGTTGAAAATTCAATTCCTTTGTTAAAATTCGTCTTTTTGGTTTGAAAATTCATCTCTTTTGGTTGAAAATTAATTTTTTCCGGTTGAGAATTTAAATATTTTTTGAAAGTTCGTGTTTTTTGCCTCATTTCAACTATTTGGTTGAAAACCCATCTTTTTTGGTAGAAAATTAATCATTTTGGTTGAAAATTTATCTATTTGGATAAAAGTTCATCCCTTTTGTTGTAAATGTAATACTTTAACCTGAAATTTTAAGGATTTAAAGCGTTTCAAGTTAGATTTTTTAACATTATTAAAAAACTTATAACGCAATAAATTACGCATTTTCTTTAAAAGAAAATTCACTTTTGGTCTAACAGATCGTATTTCTACTGGACTTTCCTCTAAGTTGTAATATCTTTGGATTCTTTTTTTTTTTAGGAACAATTTTTCTCACGTAAGGTCTTCTGATCCCCCTCTTCCTCTTACCACTAATCGTTTCACGTATTTTCAGCCTTATGATCTCCATTATTTTTTTTTGCAAGGTATATTCCAGATATTGAAACTCCTTTACTTCTTCTAACTTTACTCCCTTCCACCTCCCAGTCCTTATAAATTCAAGTTCCGGATGAAAATGAAAAGAAACGGAGAGTTGAAGAATATTTCTTTTGTCTTCTCTCATCGTTATACCCCTCGATGTTTCGAAGTTGGAATGCAATTCTGCAATTGAAGGAAGAATTAAATGTGAAGGATCACGGGGCTTCCTCCCAGATTACACGTTTCGCTTTGGAGTCAATGGTCTCCTAGAAAACGGCACGAATTATCTGTTCAGAGAACATTTCTCTAGAATCCCTCCAGTTAGGAAGTAAATTCTTCTAATTCCTTAAACTTTCTGAATTAAAAAAAATAGATACATTATACAAAGACATTTCAAGTTTATAGGAGCTGTTTAGTTTTTATAGAAGAATTGCGAAATTTCTTAATTTTCATGACTTCCTTGGGACCATCCTCAAATCACGTGACGCTAATTTTTGTCAAAATGAACCCCTTTCCCCCCGGTCGTGACACATCGTCACACTTTTTGTCTCCCCCACCCCCCTCACGTCACGTGACTACATATTTCTTCACCCCTCCCCTTTTCTTCTGATGAATAAAAAATGACTTTATGCATAGAAAGAACTGAATTTAGTTACTTAACAGCAGAAGATACATTATTTTTAAGGTATAATTGAGAAAACAGTTTCAGCATTTCTCTGTTTTTCTTCTTCCCAAACTGATTCCAGACGTTTTTCGATGGTTAAAGTGTGAGTACGCACGTGAATTGTTGAGACAAGTTGACTTTGAAATGGAATTTTATTAGGTGACTAAAAAATTAGTGGAATACCACTATTTCAATCTGTGATTTAGTAATTTACTTTCGAATCAGTGGAACTCAATCTACCACCAATTAATTAGTATATGTCCACTCATCTCATTTGTCAATTTCTACTAATGTTGTGAGTGATTTTCTATTAATTCAACCTAAGAGAGCACACACAAAAATTTACCTTGCCACAAAAAGCCATCAAACTATTTTTTTTTTTTTTAATTTGTATAACCACAAGTTGAGAGAGTTTTTTTTTATATAAATGATGAAAATCTTCATTGTTTTTTATGAGTTTCCAAAAGGTCGTGCACTCGTTTTGCATTTCATCTTTTTTTCTTTCAGGAAATGCTAAGTTATATTTATTAAACAAGTTTTAGAACAACTTGTTTTTATCCATTTTGTTTTGCCAGAATGACAATTTTTGGTTAACTCCAGTCAGTCCAGTCTTATTAAGTGAAGCGCGGTAAAATGTTAAACATCAGCTGATCAGAGTTACAGCGCCGCGGAAGCTGAAAAGCGGGAAAATTCAAACGGCGGTTTTGACGTTTTTCCCCTTTAACCTTTTTTCACATATTACTGAATACTTTTTGCGTCACGTGGCGCGTCGTGAAACCCCCTCTCACCCCATCGTGACATTCGGATCGTCACGTGATTTGTGGATGGTCCCTTTACAAACATTCAAAATGAAACACCCATCTGTTTAATAACCCTCCTCTTTCTTTGCTTAACTTCAGAGATCGCCGAACTACGAGTCATTTCACCCAACCCATAGCTTCGGTTAGATATTTTAAAAATTTAAAATACATCCACACTATAAATGAAATTGTTACCTTACAAATCGCAAGATTTCAAATTTGTAAACTGATAACAACATAAACTACACTGGAACCTCCATTTAGAGACGGTCTCGGGTATGGCCTGCGATGGCCGTGAGGTGCTTCCAAGAATTTCTATATCGTAAACAGTCAGGGACGTTTGAACCATTTCTGGTAGGAATACATAATATTAATTAACTGTGTTCTGTACAAATGTAGATTTTTGTTATCATAGAGGATGGACCTTCTTTAATAATGAAGCCTAATTAACGAAAAGAGAATTTTCCGTATGTATTAAAACATAAATGCGAAATATGTACTCAAGTGTTTCGACCTGCCTGCATTGTGACTACGGAACTGCTCAACTCCGCTGCGCTCACAACACCTCTCTCTCGGCGTCTTGGACCCCCTCATCATCGAATTCAGTCGGCGGAAATTCTAGGAACGGCTTAAACGGATGAACTTTACATAGAGGTTCCAGTGTATTTAAAAATCCACGTAATAGCAAATTTTTTATTATTAAGTGTTCTCAAAATTTTTGAAACGATTTAAATAATTTATGAAATTGTTCATTCCAATCAGTAAAATATGTTTGAAAAACTTCTTACTTCCGTAATTTTAATATTTTCATGGGTGCCAATTTTTTTACGTATTTGGAGATCTTAAATGTTTCCATAAATATTGTGAATCACATATTGTTAAATTTTAAATAGTAATATTTTTTATGTTCAATTATAAATTGTTCATATTTGAAAAACTTACATGAAAATATTGATAATTTACCAATAGTTCAATTTTGAACATCAAGAAATTGTCTCATATTACGAAATCAAAATTGTTTAATTTCAAACACTATTCATTTGAAATTGTCTGAGCACTAAGAACAGTATCTAATTTTAAATTTGTTAATGTACTCGCACGAAGTAAAACTAAAAGACTTAACTATAAATAGCTTCAAATTAAATTCTGAGGGATGAAACAATTTTAAAAAATCATTTTTGAATTTAAATAAAAAAATTTTTCTATTTTTTAACTTCAAGGTTCTTAGAGGAAGAAACATTAATTTTCTCTTGAGACAAAATAAAGAAATGCAAAAAAATCGTTGAAATCCGAAAATACTTATGGATAATATTAAAAAGCTAGTGAAAACCCCTATCGAAACTGTGGTAGCTAAAATTTTTTTAATCGATATTTAGAAAGTTACAAAATCATAATATAATATGGTATCCTTAAAAAATCCACTTGACGCCTATTTTCGTGAATAAACAATTACGACTAACATTTTCATCTCAATGTTTCTGAATGAAAAAATTTCCTTTTGAGATCAAAAAGAAAAAAAAAATGTCAAAATTAGAAAAAAATGAAATGTCGAATTTTTAGCTTTCAAAACTGAACAATAATTTTTTTATTTTTTTGACTGCATTGAAAACTTCATAATTTTCAATCGGAATTGAAATCGATCCTTCACAAATATTGTAACTTAAATTGAAAACTGTTATTCAAACCCCTTACGTACTATAGCTTTGAATCGAAACTGAAAATTGTTTTTCCATTTGACAAATTATAAACCTGTTTAAAAAATAAAATAACGCATAGTTTTTGAATTTGTAGCGCTGTTATAATCTCGTTTTTGGTAGTTTTTGAAAATTTTGTAAATACTAGTTGTAAATTCTAGTATTTACTAAATTTGTGTTCAATCGTTGAAATCCTAAAATTTAAATGTTTCAATTTGAGAATCGTTTAGGTTATCTTCTACAGTCAAATATTGCTTAATTTTAAGTAGTTACGTTTTTAAAATCTTTAATACGAAATAATTATTCATATTTGAAAAACTTACATTTGTAGTACCAAAAATTTGAATATAGAGGGCGCTGCGCGCAGACGATTGTAAGCGTCGGGCCCCGAAGCCTCAGTCTTTGTCCAACGTCTTTTGAGTTGACACGTTTTTCCCAATAAATAATAGTATACTACGTATCCGTTGTGTTGTTTCTCAATATCCTGGCCCCTTCACATTTTCAATTGACGAATTAAGGTTCAAAATTGAACTTGTCTAATTATAAAAAGTTTAATTATATAATATTCGATTTGAAACATTTTCAAGATAAAATATTAAAATTTTTCTAATTTGAAGTTGTCTGATGTAAGCATTTCAAAAACTGTAAAATGATATTGCGATTAATTTTGTCTACGTGCATATCCTTATACAAAAGAAAACTACACTGGAATTCCAATATAAGACCGACTTTGGCTCTTGCCTTAAATGGCCTTGGCCTTAAATCCGTGGGACTCAAATGTCAACAATCAGGGCCGTATGGACTGACGAAACTATGCGCTTGTGATACAGCCCGCTTCGTTAGTGCGGTACTGGACGAGTTTGCTGGCTTTAGAGTCAAGCTCTCTTTACCCCGTCGCCCCCAGTCGTCGAACGAAATTCTCGGGAGGCCATATCGCAGAAGGCCTTATTAGAGACTTTCAGTGTACTTACAGAAGCCAATTGAAAAATAAAATTCTTCCTTCAGTTCAGAACCCTTTGGAAAAAGGCAGAAACCTTTTGATTTAGTTTTAATTAATAGGAAATCGAATTTGCCGTTCATTATTCCGAACAAAAAGAAAAATTTTAATTTTAACTCTAGCACTTTTTGCACTATTTCAGCTAAATTTAAATGATCTTAAAGTCAGTTGATAATATTGTTATAATGTGTCCAACATGATGACGGTCATTATTCAAATTTAAACTAAAGAATTTCTATGTAATGGGAAACAATTTTAGGCGACAAGATAATTTTAAAAAACGTCAAATTGGTTGTTGCACCACCAAGTTTTGATATTAAAATCAGGCTACAAATTCCACATTTTTTTACTTTTTCGATACTTTTTTAAGCAGGGCTACTTTTTTGCTACTTTTTTAAATGTGCAGCTAATTTTTTGACATTTTTTTTAGTGAAATGTTGTGAAAAATTGATCGAACTAACAAATTTCGATTTCTAAAAAATGAAAAATGAAAGAAAGGTATGCCTAACGAAATTACTCGACCTAAAATAAAAAAAGAAATCAATCTATTAGAACATTATTTGACAATAGCTACGCGTTATCGAAAAAATGGTCTTTCTTCAAAAAAATTTTTTGTGGATTGAAGTGTTTATGTATTTATTAAATTTTCAACAGTCGAATTTTAATTAATTAGGATTAGGATAAAAATTAGTCGAAAAAAAAGAAGGAATTTTTCATAGTTTTCAATCATTTGAAGGGATTTCAATGAATTTTAAATATTTTGTGGTAATATTTATATTTTTAGTCGATTTCAATCATTTGAAGGGATTTCGAAGGATTTAAAAGATTTTGGGGTAACATTTCAAATCCTTTGAAATCCTGTTAAATTCAAAATTCAACTGTTTAAAATTCAATTTTAATTTTCTTGCATTTTTAGTTGTAGTTGAATTTTTTACAGTTGAAAATTCGAGAAGAAAGCGAATGTTATATTAAAAACAAATGTTACAAATGTTATATTTATATAATTTTATATAGAAATTTAATAAATGAAGGTTTCAATCCATAAAATAAAAATTTGGAAAAAAGTCAACTTTTTCGAAAACGGGACGCTGTTTTTTTTCTTGAACTTTTAACATTTAACAGTTCATTTTTTTGGTTAAAGATTCATCATTTTAGTTGAATTTCGTCTTTTTGGGTTGAAAATTCAAACTATTTTGGTAAATAATTGAACCATTTGGTTGTAAATGAACTTTTTTGTTCAAAATTCATATTTACGGGTTGAAAATTCAATTGCTTTGTAAAAAATTAGCCTTTTTGGCTTGAAACTACAACAATTTAGTTGAAATTGTTATTCTTTCTAGACTAAAAAATCTTTCTTGGTGCAAAATTCAACTTTTGTTGAATTTTGTCTTTTTGTTTTGAAACTTCATCTCTTGGTAGAAATTGCTTCTAGTCATCTTGTTTGGTTAAAAGTCGAACTGTTTGGTTGAAAATTCGTTTTTTTTAGTTGAAAGTTTAACCGTCTCGTTGAAAATTCGTCTTTTTCAGTTGAAAATTAAACTATTTGGTTGGGAATTAACTTTTTTGTTGAGGATTCATATTTTCGGGCTGAAAATTTAACTGCTTTGTAGAAAATTCGTATTTTTGGCATGAAACTTCAACAATTTTGTCGGAATTGTTTTTTTTCTTGACTGAAAAATCTTTCTTGGCTGAAAATCTAACTGTTTTTTTAAATTACGTCTTTTTATTTTGAAACTTCATCTCTTTTGGTAGAAATTTCTTCTAAATATCTTTTTTTTTTGTTGAAAATTCAACTGTTTGGTTGAAATTTAATCTGTTGTGGTTGAGGATTCAACTATTTTGTTAAAAATTCGTCTTTTTTGATTGAATTCAAGTATTTTTTATTTATTTCTTTCTTTTACTTCCTCTTTCTTCGTCGAAAATTCAACTAATTAGTTCAACTAATTGGATTTTTTGGTAGAAAATTTATCTTTTTTAAATGAATGATGAAAATAATATTTGCGTCGTGATGAAATAATATTTGAAATCTTTGCAAAGTCTTTGAAGTCTTTGACATTTTCGTGAATTTCGTGATTTATGTAAGATTTTAGTTCAAGTTAACGTTTGTTTGAAATCTTTGAAGTATTTTGCAATCTTTTAAAATCACAAAAGATTTCTTGAAATCTTTGTGAAATATTTCAAATCTTTGAATTCTTTCTGAAATCTTTGACATTTTCGTGAATTCTTTGATTTACGTAAGATTTTAGTTCAAGTTAACGTTTGCGTGAAATTTTTGAAGTATTTTGCAATCTTTTTAATTCTTGAAAATCCTTGTGAGAAATTTTGAAATCTTTTGAAGATTTCGAAAAGATGGATTTATTCTTTGATCTATGTAAGATTTTAGTTTAATTTAACGTTTATCGAAGATGTTTACACGTAAATCTGTCTTGGGTCGTAATTTAAGACGCATGTACACTGAAACCTCCATTTAACGGTTCTCCATATACCGTCTTCCTAAACTTTCCGCCAGCTTGCATTCGTTGATGAGGGGGTCCAAGGCGCCGTTAAATGGAGGTTCTAGTGTATCATTTTTTTATAGAGAATGGATAAATTTGAGCCTGGAACATTGCTCACTTTAGTTTCAAAAAATAGACTTTTTGGAATTATTTTAGGTCAAAAATTACCTCGTTGTCTTACAAACCACAGTCATCGATCTGACTACCAAGTGGTTTAGCAATCGCCACAATCGACTGATTTCTCTCGTATTTTTTCTTTGGTCAGATGACCGAATTGTCAGGGTTCTGTTTCTTCAAAATAAAAGAGTTGGAGAAATCGACGGTTGAATACATCCAGTTCCTGCACACTTTATTACCATTATTAATTATTTTTAAAATTTAATATTCAATAACAAAGTATAAATTTTGTCCTCCTGAGTACTGATACTTGAAATCAATTAAAAACAACAAGGCGAAGAAAAAAAAGATACGATTTCGAAACGTGATTTTACGACTCGCCATACGTTATGATCACCCATCTATCTCCTTATGGGGTAGAGAACCCGGTGTCGAGAGGTTCGACATTGCCATAAGAGTCCCTATGACGTCATTGGTGTGAAGCAATAACTAGTCAGAGGAAGAAAACGACCTGCTGTATAATTTCACTTGCCTCCCTACAAAAGAAATTCCGCAAATTGTGAAAAAGTAAATAATCCAGGAAGAATATCGAGTAAGGAATATAAGAATGATTCAGCACATAAAAAAGTTGATAAAGGGGTCCAAGGGTAGCCACAAAGAGGGCAGGTCGAACACTTGCGTACATATTTCGCATTTATGTTTAAATACACGCGGAAAATTCTCTTTTCATTAATTAGGCTTCATTATTAAAAAATGTCCATCTTTTATGATAACAAATATCTACATTTGTACAAAACGCAGTCAATTAATATTATGTATTCTTACTGGAAATGGTTCATACGGCCCTGACTGCGTCATAGAAATTCTTGGAAGGGCATCACGGCCATCGCAGGCTATACCCGAAACCGTTTCTAAATCCAGGTTCTAGTGCAGTTTTTCTTTTCTGTGATCTTGAGAGCAAACCTCAATTGCTTCATTTGAACAGAAGCTGTGGATCCTTTTGATTTTATATTATATATAATCTTTCTAGAAAGTGAAGTACTTTTTAAAATATTAATAAATAATAGAAGATGTGTCGAATAATGGGGGAAAGGAGAATAATTAATTCTAGAGAGTTATTCTTTATAGACATACATCGGTTTCTTATTGTTAGATTTTTGACCTCAATGCAAATTTAAACATCATAATTAAATATGCAAGAACAAAAATACAATGAGAATAAAAAGTGTTGTACAGGGTCGGCTTTGTTTTGCTTCAACTGTATAGGAAAAGATAAAAATAAATTCGTGTTGAAACTATCTATTGAAAATTACAAAATAATAGCAGGGATCACAGTTTGTCCCCTTTTTTTACCTAATCCCATTCCCCCCCCCCCCATTAAATTTGAAAAATCCAGAATTTTGACTCAATTTTTCCTTTTTTTTCACAAAGTTTCGATTCATTTTTCAAAAGAATCATAAGCAGAAATTCAAGACATGAAAAAACAAGACGCTTTAGAAAAGAGATTCTTTTTGATGATACCAATTTCAAATATTTCCTAAATCGTTGAATTTTCAACCAAAAAAGATTCTAATTTTGAATTAAAAATATTTGAATACTAACAAAAACAAAACAAATTTTCAACAAAACAGACGAATTATCAACCAAAACAAAACCAAATTGTTCAATTTTCAAGCCAAGAAGACGAATTCTCTACAAAACAGTTGAACTTCCAACCTGAAAATATGAATTTTGAACAAGAAAGTTAAGTTTGAACCAAATAATACATTTTTTTATTAAAATAGTTGTGTTTTACAGTCAAAGGAAAAAAACAGAAAAAAACAGGGTTTTCAGATATTCTGAGTGCCTGGTTCCAAAATGGTTTAAGTTTTCTTGTGTGAATTTCAATTTTGGAGTTTTCAATTTTGAAGGTATTAAGTTTTTAATTGTGCACTCTCAAATGTTTCCATTTGAACGTGTACAATTTTCAAAGCTTCATGTTTCAAATTTTCATTTTCATAAATTTAAAATTATTCAATTTTGAACACTTCTATTTGAAAATTTTTTATGTAAGGGTTTTGAAAGACCAATATTATTACAGGCCTTGAATTTAATGTACAATAGTTTTGAACGATGTAAAGTTAAAACAGTTCAATCTTAGGACGTTTTCATTTTTTTAACTTTCAAACTTATTGTATCATTTTGAACCTTTTACATTTAAAAACATACATTTTTGAAGTTTTCAATTTTATATAAATTTCAAGCATTTTTTCTTGGAATTAATTTTACAATTCAAAACTCTATTATGGATTTTATTTTAAAATTGAAATCAAAAAAATTTTAAATCTTCAATGCTTAAAGTATTAAATTGTCAATCCTTTCAATTCAGAAATCTATAACCTACGAACGATTTAAATTAAATATTATTTAATCTTGAACGCTTTTAATTCAAAATTCTTTGATAAAACGATGTCAGTATAAATTATAGAATTTTGGACGCTTCAACCTTAAATTAGATTTTAATTTGAAATTGTACTATTTTGAAAAATATAGTGCAATTTTAAATATTTGAATTTATTCTATTTGGAACGTTTTCAACTTACAATTGTTCAACTGCTATGGATTTCAATTTGAAATGTGGTACAATCTGGAAATATTTATGCACACAATTCGTATTCGCACATTTTCAAACGACGTAATTTGAAAATTGCCTGGTTTGAATAGTTTCTATCCGGTATTGTACAATTTTTAACGTTTCAAATTTCAAATTGTTTAATTGTGAACGCTTTCAATTTTTAAATAGTGTACAATTTTGAAATTGTAAAGGAATTGAAATTTTAAAGGCTTTCAAGTTTATACTTCTACTCTAAATGCTTTACTGTTCAAATCAGTTTCGAATACTTCAAATTTAATAAAATTTTCATTGGTTTGGTTCTTAAAATTTGAATAACAGAGAAAATGTTTGAAATCCGGGAATGACGGTAACTGTCACGATGTGATGTCAGAAAGAACAAAAGAATTACAAACGAGTGCCTGTCCTTTGAATTTTGTCTTTGTCGTGCAGTATGATTTCACATTTCGAGTTTACATGTTAAAATCGTTTCAAAATTAAGTGTTTGCCCTTGGAGAATGCCTCTGCATAAATATATGTAAAGTAGAGAGAAGGCATCTCTGATATTTTTTTGACTAACCAGTCTTCTTGAACGGAGCACAGTTTATTAATGCTTGGCAAGTTGAGAGCAAGTTTGCCGTTAAGTAACTAGGCCTTAGTACTTGGCTATGACTATATGTCGTGAATGGAGTGCTACCAAAGAAAAAGCACAGAGTCCTTTCTTCAAAAAATGAAAAGGGTGAATACCCCCACACAACTTCCTCCACAGCTTCGGAAATCTTCACTAATGCAAATTTATTTTCATAGTTATCCTTCCTTGTTATACATGAAATGAAAATTGGTTCTTATAAATTATTCTTATTGTTTGAATCCCGGCATATTTTATAGATCGGTGAACAATACATAGCTGGATTTGTTGTTTCAGATAGTCATCCGTTCCCCTGATAACCTTAAATACAAATGCAAGTGACAACAAAACGTATCTTTCTTGAATAGTAAACATGTTGAATCACACACAGATTTTTACAATCGCTATCTTTTGAGAGTTTAGGTACCATCTTCCCTATAAACTAACATGTTCAGAAATCTTTTCTGAACTCCTTCAAGAAGTTGCACCTCTCCTTTCAAGTGAGGACTCCAGATTACAGGTGCAAATTCAAGTTTTGATCTAATAAATGAAATAAATAATGTGATAATATTGCTTGAGATTCTTAAGCTTGTACAGGATATAAAAATTAAACCAAGAACACGGTTCGCAGCTTTCACAATAGTTTCTAGGTGCTCTTTAAATCTTAGATGTTGATCACAATTTAATCCTAGGTCCACGATGCTATACAGTCTTTGTATCTATTCTCCATCTACTTCATGGCTAAATAAAATTGGATCGAAGTTTCTTGTGAATGTAATTATTTTTCATTTCCGAATGTTCATCTTTAGGTCCAATACCCTACACTACTCCATAAACTCCGTAAGCTCAATCTGCAATGTTATACAATCTGTTACACAGTCAATTCTCGCATATACTCGTAATTTAGAATCATCAGCAAAAATGATTTTATTTGCCCTACTTGTTACATTTATGTCGTTAAATAAAACGTTAGATAGTATTTGGCCTAAAGCCCTGCGGAGCTCCAGAAGATGCTATACACTCTTTGTATCTGTTCTCCACCCAGTTCATAGCTAAACACAATCGGATCTAAGTTTCTTGTGAATGTTATTATTTTGCATTTCGGAATGTTCATCTGCAAGTCCAATTCCCTACACCACTCCATAAACTCCCTGAGCTAAATTTGCAATGTTATACAATCTCTTACACAGTCAGTTTGCATATATTATTTAGTATCATCAGAAAAAATGATTGTATTTGCCTTACTTGTTACATTTATATCGTTGGACATAGTATTTCCTATCTAGCAAAAATGATTGCAGTAACAGCACTACTTTTCAAGGCAAATCAGTATTTTAGAGCTTTTGAATTAGAATATTATATTATATATTATATTAGAATATATATTATCAAACATTTAGCTTTGTCAAATATATTGCATCATCCTGTTTCTAATCTTTTAGGGCTTTAGCTATGAACTGGGTGTAGATTGTCAGGTTCGTAACTGTCGATCTACCTACTACAAATCCATGTTGGATTTCTACAATTTCTGAGCTAATGATGTAAGGCATATCACTTGCAATACTTGCCTCAAATACCTTTTTAGAAATGGTTTGTTATGGAGATTTGCATATAATTATTACTCAATTCTTTATATTGAGCTTTAAATATTGGGCACACTTTTGCCTCCTTCAAAATTTTCGGAAAGGTTCCTTTATCTAGAGCTGAGTTATAAATGTAGCAGAGATGGTTAGCAAGAGAGTCTGCGCATATTCTTGAAAAAAAACTTGGGATTAGATCAGTACCGGATGTAAGATTATCCGGAAACTTTTTGAGAGCTAGTTTTATGTCTAATACATCAATTTTAAATTTATAACCCATACATTCTTCAGATGAAAAAGTCAGCTCGTTTCTTGATTTATTATCTGGAGTATAAACACTACTGAAGAATTCAGCGAAAGCGTTTACAATCTCCTTAGGATCGTCCATCTTCTGAGCATTTATGTGCATTATTCCAGGCTGCTTAGATTCATTCCTTGGGACGAACAAATCTCCAGAATTTTTCCTGGATTCTTCCTTAACGCTTCTTCCGATTTGGTCGCAAAAATATTGTAATCTCTTTTTATTTGCTGTTTTATTTCAGATCTTATTTCGTTGTAGTGATTTTTAAGGTAATCTATAACTTTATTTTTTATTTTTTTATTTTAAGTCTTAATTTTTCCTTAAATTTGATTTTTATTATTAATTCTTGCGAATACTAAGTTGGGATTTTGCTCGGGGATCCATGAGGAAAAAATCTAGGCACGACCAAATCAATTACATTATAGAGTTTCGAATATAGACTGTCACATGCATCTTCAACATTCTTCGACTCATAAAGCTCATTCCAGTCTATGTTAGCTATTTCTAAAATCTGTCTCTGAGCTGACGAGTGAGAAACTATCAAAAGATTCAGTGGCAATTCAAAACGATTATCACCCAAGAACAAATACCGGAAGATTTGCTTAGATCGATTATAATATAATGAGAAAAAAATCGTTTTACGATGTGCGGAAGAACGCCTGCTGAGAATTTCAAGGATGACGATGAGACTAATAATGATCAGCAAGGATCAAAATGGAACGTGGCGAGAGTTTTATTTAGTTCTCTGGCTAGCGGTTCATTGACTCCACCCACGAGAGACGTTCGGTCCATTTGAATCAGGAATCGCAAATTCTATTCATCTGCAAGTCACGCGAGGTTATTGAATCTGTTCCCTAAAAATTAATAATACAAATAGTTGATTAAAAAAAGTGTATTGTGAAGAAGTATTCTTAAATTGGTAAACGATGATTCACAAGAGACTTTCCCCTTGCAAAAATTATAAAGTAAAATTTTGGTCTACTTAGTTCATTAATAGACACTTGTTGAAACATAAGAAGCTGATTCTCTATTGCATTTCTTAAAAAGTCTTGTGCAATGAATTATGCATATTTATGCAACAAAGTGGGTAGAAAACTATTTGTCCAAAATGGTATCCATTGTATGTTTTATGATAGCAGAGAAAGAAAGTTGTTTTGAATAAATCAAGACTCGAGCCTTTTCCGCTAAAATTAAAAGGCATTTTCATTCAGCTGAGAATTCACGAGTTAGCCAATAAGTTTTAAAATATTTTGATGAAAAATGATAATTTATTTCTAGCAAATCAATTATCTATTCTTTGAAGCGGGCTTCGAAATTAGAATCAGACTTGGGGTATTTAACTTTAAAGAATTTGAATTAATGTACTGTAATTCTAGTCGTTTGGGTTCATTATCGGTTCGAGACTAGCTTTCTCTTGATTCGTTACTATACTGTGTCATTGCATGTAATTAGATTCTCACTACTTATCCATGATCATCTAAAAATAGAGGTGTTTAAAATACTCGGACTTGAATAAAAGTGTCCAGGACGAATCGCAAAATTCCTGCGATGACCTTTAGACTAAAGCAAGATTGATATTTTCTCGTGAATGTCTGGCGTCTCTATATTGCTCGATCAACTTTCTATGCGGGTTCAGCAAATTGTATTAATAACGCATCGACTAATGACAAATAAAGAGTTCCGTTTTGATGTTTTCTTTCTGGAAATCCAAAATTTATATTAGCCCACGAACATTAAAAAATACTCTATTATATTATCGAGTGAAGATTTTAAATTCCAAAGCTATAAAAGGAATTCCAAAGCAAGTTTGGAGAAATACTTGCATCCATATAATTACCGAAGATAATGTGGAGAGTTGACAAATGATTTTAAACTAGAATATGCTATCTTGGATTTTCCCTTCCTTCCATTTTGCGCTCTCTTTTGTGAAATTGTTTCCAAAAGTTGGTTAGATAAAATCAAGTGGAAGATTGATGGCAACGAGATGGCAATCGTGAATCAATGACAGGTCTTTTCACAGTACAATTTATAAAGCGCATTTAAACCGTTACTATTCGACTCAATAATGGAGCGTTCTTGAAGGTTTAAGTTTGCAAGAATGTTGGCGAAAAAGAGGATCTGGAAAAAGGAAAAGGAGTTCGATGCTCTACCAATAGCAACATTATTTCAAAAAGGAATGTAAATCGTGATAGGTTAGCCTTGTGATCATTCAATTTACACTCACACTTCCTCTATTTTCAATTTTCGCTTTAGAATCTCAACCTCATTCTTATAAAATTGATCTATTACTTTAAAATTAAACAAAAACGTCGCGAGAAATTGTAACTGATAATCAGTTTTATTCCAAGATGAAAAATTACTTAAAGCACTTTGAGTAGGATTTAATAAATGGCCGAGAGTGTAAGATGATCTAGAGTTGAATCCGGATATTTACTGCATAAGTGGTGCTCGGCGATCCGAAAATTAAGCGGCTTCAATTAACATCTCGTTAAAAGTTAGAAGTTACAAGTTTCAATCCGTATTATGAGCTGTTGCATCCGTACTTGTGAAGCTTCTTAGATTCTAATTGCTACCTGGGTAAAATGAATCGAAGTTCTTGGGTGTTTACGACATTGTTTATTTAGACTCTTTTTGTCTGTGGCTTTCCGTCGTAACTCATACTGAAACTCGAGGCTACGAATTTCTATCTAGCAAACTTTTCAGTCTAAGGACTTTATCTTCTTGATAAATTTCTTGCGAATGCTCAAATTAAAAATGAACCTAAGAGTCATCTAGTCAGTCTCCTTAATACCATAATAGAAGATGCTATTGGAATTTCGATACTTTTGTGGCGTCGATTTGCGCTCGTTTTTATACAATAATGAATTACCATCACAATTATGTGACATCTACCACCTGAAATTTGAGTATAGCTCCCTCCCGTCTTCGAACTAAGGTGGCAGGTCTCATTTTTCGTGATGGTAATTAATTATCATTTTCCACACTGAATCTTGTCTTCCATTTTGCGCTAAATTGTGTTTTCTTTTCCTGTTTCAGATTTCGGATATTGTCGTGGGCCAGGAGCCAAACGTGACAGCTCGTGAAGCTCTACTGAGATGGGCCAGACGTTCAACGGCTCGCTATCCTGGAGTCCGCGTGTCAGACTTTACCAGTTCCTGGAAAGATGGTTTGGCATTCAGTGCCCTCGTTCACAGAAACCGTCCCGACTTGGTCGATTGGAGGACAGCTCGTTCCTGGCAAGTTCGCGAACGACTCGAAAGAGTCTTCTACGTTGCCGAACGCGAGTACGGCGTTACCAGGCTTCTCGATCCGGAAGGTATTATCCTTTTTAGGAATTCATTAGGTAGTATAATTATCATGCCTTCATCATAAGTGTGATCTTAGCGCCTGCAAACGTTCCCTTAAACAGTATTTATAGGCCTTTTTATTATTTATAGACCTATTTATGGGCCGTAGGCCCTTAGGATCCCTAGGCTTATAAAGTAATGACGTACTGTGATTTGATTGGGTAACGAACAGCCGTAGCACACTTTATCGGACGCTGAGCGATTCACATTCTCGCCGCACATTGACGCTTTCTACCCACCACATGACAGCTGACTATGAGAGTCGTTCGGGGAAGGTTATGAGACCCTAAAATTTCACTTATGATTGCGTTGTGATAAAAAATATTGTGTGACACACGGCCCCTGTGTGGATCGTTTTCCTCGTGTGATTGCAATACTTGTCAGAGCCCTCGGTTTCATCATATCATCACTTTGCCTCGGTTTGGCCTCGGCTCCGCCTCGGCTACACTTCGGATTCTGGCTCGTATCGCAACTTCACACGAGGAAAAATTGCCACTTAGGGTCCTTGTATCATAAATAACTACTATACTTCTTCTCAAGGATCCAAAAAAGATTAAGAGGGATTTTTTACTTCCACGTGACCAAATTACTTTTAAATTGTGTCCAAAAGCTGCAATCTGAAGATAGGGAGATCGCCTGATAATCTTGGGAAGATTGGTTTCGATTAAAAATAACTGATAGTAACTCATTACCGATCCTTACCAATTAGATGGGCTTCAATAAAGCCAAGCCTCCAGAATCAGCAATTTATCATTTAGGAATAAACGGATTCTTCGAAGTATTGCTATTAACTTTGATTAAAACTTAATTCTCTTCGTCTTTATAAAAATTTGTTTCTCTTTTGTTTGTTAGTATTAGCTTAAAAATTATTTCCGGGACAAATTGATTCCCTTCACCTTTTCTTATTGGTGCAGTATATCCTCTTTCGATAGAAGAGTGATTTGTTAGGGTTGGTTAAAGGTCTAGAAGATTCTGAAGTGGTAAAGTTCTCGGGGTTCAGGGAAAGGCCAGGCCAGCACGATTACTGGATTTCGTGACCTGTAAGGAAGACGTTCATCAAAGGTAACACGATCAGGTGGTCAGCTATCTAGAAAGTCTTTATCAAGGGGTTACAATGTAAAGAATTATGAAATAAAGTTAATAAGTTTTCCGTATTGACTTTTATAAATAAAAAAAGAACTTTAGACTTGAGCCTTTATTGCAATATGAAACAAAAACATTTACTTCAGTAAAAGAGTCGCTGTTTTTTCTTGATAAATCCATATGCTCAATGATTTACTTTTAATAAGCAGATCTCGCAGATTAAATAATCACTTCTTAGCTACTGAAGATCAAATTACTACTTACATGACTTTATTATTTCCCATCATTTTTTTAAATAACTGAGTGCATTATCGTTTCTAATTACCTTGTTAGATATGCAAGTTAATATAGACTTCAGATTTTTTATTGATCTAACGAATCGATGATTTCAACCCAAGATAATAAGCACCTAGCTTACATCAACAGAATGTTTGTTATAAAGTAAGCGATTAAATTGTAGCAATTTCATATTTGTCGATCTACATAATTGTTTAAACCGCATCTGTCTTCTGAAGTAATTAGTATTTTTAGAATCTGGATTCCAGTTTTCTTTGCCTCGCTTAGAGTCACGTTTACTGCACTTTATACAAAAAAGTTGCAGTTCACAAGTCTCTAAAGTGATAAAATAGACTTATACTAAGAACCTTTGCATTAATTCGAGTATTTTTATCCTCGGATCATGTATTTCCTGAGATGAAACCTGCACATTCGATCTTAAATCCCGATGTGCCAGATATTAGTATACCTGGCTCTGAGTGTATGTAGCACACGTTCTTTTTGGTCACGGTACTCGGTAGCATTTCCGGTCGCACTCGCACACCGTGACACCGGCACTTGGTGTAATTGAGCTTACCTTTTTAGTTGCATATATGTAGATACTGTCCATTGTTCCGAGGACTGTGATTGGAATAGAGAAGTCGTTAAAGAACTCCAATTGATAATAATCAACTCTCTTTCCTCAAATACCGTCAGTTTAATTTCCTTAAATTAATCCTGAACCAACAAAGAAAATCCCAGCAGATCTATTATAGAAAGTCATTCAATTTATCCTCTTCCAAGAAAGTTCTAACTTGCCATAAAGACATCTTCCATTGTCCTAATTTTTATACAAATCTTCAATTGCTTTCATTTGTGATCATCAGATCGACTTTTCATTCCTTTACTATCGACTGCTCGGCTCATAAACCATAAATAAAGGAAGAATCCTTACAGTCTCCAGTAGCTGGAATCTACAAAGAACGAATCCTTTTTAAAAGCAATGAAGGCCGTTTATAATGCGTGTTCGTTGAAGTGTGTCAAAGGGAGAAAAGTTCTTCCGCACCATGGATCACGATCACTGTACTCACCACTCCCCGTGGTGCTTTCTCAATAAAACTCGAAAAATACTGTTATCTCCATCTTCACCAATGACCACCCTGAAGTAAAGATCCTGCTCTACCGCCACCGAAAGGAAGGTCTTCAATTTCGATCGAGATTATTACAAGAGTGAATATATGAGCACCAGTTTCACTCTGAGCTTTATTCACTAGACTAGATTCTACTGCAAGTTATTATACAACCGTATTTTAACACAGCAAATTCTATATTTAATTCTTAAACTATATGATTTACTTCTTCAACTCTAACATTTAATTCTAAAATCTTTGATGTTGTTTTTAGATGTCGATACCCCCGAACCGGACGAGAAGTCGTTGATAACGTACATCTCATCGCTCTACGACGTGTTCCCTGAGCCACCACCAATTCATCCTTTGTACGATGCTGAAGCTCAGAGACGATCTGGCGAATACCGCGAACTCGCCAGCTCCCTTCATTGCTGGATACGCGAGAAAATGGCTCTCATGCAGGAGAGATCCTTCCCGCCGACGCTGATCGAGATGAAGAAACTCGCAGCTGATAGTGCCAAGTTTAAAAACGAGGAAGTTCCTCCCCGTTACAGAGATAAGCAAAGGCTGACTCACATCTTCAGGGATCTTCAAAAGTACTTTGAAGCTGTGGGTGAGATCGACATGGAACAGGAACTACACATCGACATCATCGACAAAAACTGGAATCGGCTAATCATGCTCCATCAGGAGCGCGACCAGGCCATTCACGACGAAATCAAACGGTAGGTATTCATTAGCAAGTTTAGCTCTTTTACAGAAGGTCACGAAATCCACTAAATTCATCCACGTTTACAAATATAATGAATGATTCGAAATCCTTACAGCCTCGAACGATTACAACGACTCGCCGAAAAAGTTCATCGAGAGATGAAGTCGACCGACAACCGTTTGGAAGAGCTGGAGAGACGTGTGGAGGATGAAGCTCGACGACTGGATCGTCTTCATCCGCTCGAAGCAAAACATGCTGTTGATCTGCTTGAACAGGATATTCGCAACACCGAGATTCAAATTCAGAATATCTTTACTGATGTGCACACTCTGACCGAAGGCAGGTACAGCCAAGCTCCCGAGCTTCACAAGAGGTAAGCCTTCTTTTATTACAACTGATTTCTAAGAGACTATTTTTGATTTCTAACTACTTGATCCTCAATCTTTCCTTCCAGAGTGCAAAAGTTGCATCAACGTTGGGTAGCGCTGCGCTCTCTCCTCCATAAGCGCCTGGTGCAGCCTCTCTCCGCCGTTTCCTTCCCTGTCGAAGAACGCGTAGTAACTAAGCTTCGCACAACCGTCCATGAGACGAGATTGGTAGACACCAATCCGCTCTTCAGAGCCGTACAGGATTGCATTGACTGGTGCAAAAACAAACTCAAACAGCTTCAAGAAGCTGAGTACGGGTCCGATTTACCTAGTGTTCAAGCCGAGCTTGACATTCACCAGAGGGAACATAAGAACATCGATCAGTTCCACTCGAAAGTCGATAAATGTATTCAGGCTAGAAGCAACTTCCAGGGAGAAGAGCTCGCGCTCTACAGTCAACATCTCAGCACCCTGCAGAAACTTTACACAGAGCTCTTGACTCTTTCGAACAAGAGGCTTTCGGATTTGGACACTCTGCATGATTTCATTCAGTCTGCGACAGGAGAACTAGTTTGGTTGAATACTAAAGAAGAGAATGAAGTCACTCGCGACTGGAGTGATAAGAACTTAAACATCCAGAGCATCGAACAATACTATGAGGTTGGTTATTAAATTTTTATGTAATAGGTGAACTAGATAAGTAAATAAGGTACCTTATATACTGATCTCTAAATATTTACAAGCAAACTTACGGATCTGGCATTGAGGTAATGTGCAGAATTAAGGAACTTTTTAATAATTTTCCTTTGCCTTCGGAACTAATCTTCTATCTTTGTATTACAGTCACTGATGAGCGACCTTGAGAAACGTGAGATTCAGTTCTCCGCAGTGCAAGATCGAGGAGAAGCTTTGCTTCTGCAACATCACCCAGCAGCGAAAACCATCGAAGCTTACATGTCCGCGATGCAGACACAGTGGGCTTGGTTGCTGCAGTTGACTCTCTGTCTCGAGGTTCATCTTAAACACGCAGCTCAAAGCCAGCAGTTCTTCAAGGACGTTCAGCAAGCCGAGCAGTGGATATCGAAGAGAGACGAAATCCTCAACACCGTTTACTCACAGTCCGATTTCACTTTAGACGAGGGCGAACGCCTTCTGAAAGGAATGCAGGAGTTGCGTGAAGAGCTGAATAATTATGGCGATCATGTTCAGAGACTCGTGGATCAGGCAAAGGATATCGTACCAATGAAACAACGCAGACAACCTGTTACGAGACCTCTAAATGTTACCTGCATTTGCACGTACAAACAAGTCAACGTAAGTCTTTTACCTATGATTTGAGTATAGCTCCCTTCCCTGTTCGAACTAGGGTGAGAGGTGTCATGTCTCTTGACGGTAATTAATTAATTCATTTTACAGATGTCAATCGATAAAGGAGAACAGTGCACTCTCTACGATAACTCCGGTCGCGTCAAGTGGCGCGTGAAGAACTCCCAGGGTGTTGAATCTCCAGTCCCTGGTGTGTGCTTCGCACTTCAGCCACCCGACAAAGACGCTCTCGAAGCAGCCGACAGATTGAGGCGCCAGTATGACAGAAGTGTCGCTCTCTGGCAACGCAAGCAGCTGAGGTTGAGGCAGAACATGATATTCGCTACGATTAAGGTTGTAAAGAGCTGGGACCTACCACAGTTCTTGGCGATGGGCCAGGATCAACGAACTGCCATCAGAAAAGCATTGAACGAAGATGCAGACAAACTTCTCTCCGAAGGAGATCCTGCTGATCCTCAACTGAGGAGATTGAAACGCGAAATGGCCGAGGTTAACAGACTCTTTGACGAATTCGAGAAGCGAGCAAGAGCCGAGGAAGAATCGAAGAACGCAGGACGTATCTTCAGCGAACAAGTTTCTTCTCTCCAACAGGCTCTCGACGAAGCGGAGAGGGTTTTGAACCTACGCATCGCGTCGCCGCTTCCAAGAGACCTCGACAGCCTCGAGCACATGGTTCTTGAACACAAAGACTTCGAAACCGGACTTCATAAACTCGAACGCGATGTCGAGGAGGTGCAACAAACCTTCCGAGGAATTACTTTAAAGACTCCCGCGATGCGGAACAAACTTGACAACGTGATGACGAAGTGGAATCATCTCTGGAACTTGAGCAATCTTTACATCGAGCGACTCAAGTGCGTTGAGATTGTGCTTTCCGGATTGGAGGACAATACATCAGTGATCTCTGAATTCGAACTCAAGCTGGCTTCGTACGGTGAATTGCCTTCAGATATCAAGGGTCTTCAGATCGTTCTGGAAGACTTGATGAATCTGCAGAATGCGATAGCACAACAGCAACTTAGCATGGATCAATTAAATGACGACGCGCATAATGCGAGACGTCTTGTAGAGAAATCTAGGCCTAATCATCGTGGACCTCATGGCGATATGGACAGACTTGATGCTGAAGTTAATAGATTAAACGCTAGGTGGACGAACATCTGTGGTCAGTTGGTTGACAGGCTTCGGGGTACGGAAAGCGCTTATGGTCTCGCTCAACAGTATCAGAACGCGTACCAGAATGAGGCCGATTTCGTGGATGATGGCTATAGCAAGCTTGACTGCAAATCTGGAGAGCTGGAGGTAGTATTTTATTATAAGTATATTTGGAAGATGAGGTGATAATGAATCAGACAAAAACTCCTGCGCAGCTATAAAAGTTGCGTGGAATATTCTCTGCGCATCTTATAGCTGCGTGGGATATTTCTGCGCACCTCAGAGCTGCGTGGAACGTGACTGCGTTCCTTATAGCGGCACAGTTTGACACATTTCCCATAACAAAATTAAAAATTGTAGAACTTGCTGCAGAAGGTAACAGAACGCGCGCCAGCGATTGAGTCCGTGAATCTGACAGGAGGAAGATTGATTCGCGAGGGCAAGGTAAGATGAAGAGTCTAAGTTGCAGCGAAATACGTAGCTTTTAGCTCTTGGTGTGAATGTTGCGTGAGTGAAACTTAGTCTTAGGTAGTGGACACATATCATCATCCATCATAAAATGATCTTGTACACGAATTTATTTTGCAATAAGCAATATTTCAGCGGTCGTCAGTAAGAATTATCGAAGCGTATCGTACCAGGAATCGTACGATATAAATTTTGACTGGTAATTTACATTTTTTTCTTCTTTTCCGTAACCAACAAGACCCGGATTATCTAAATGCAATTAACGGCTCTTTGATTTTTCGTTGAGAAAGAAATAAAAATGAAAAGCAGATAATCGGAAGCAATAATCCAACTGAGCAACTGATTAAATTGAAACTCACCGCTGCGTCTTAATCATTCGATTATCAAACTTTTAACACTTAGTTTTGTTGAGTGATAATTAAAGATGGGACGCTTCAGAGGATAGATTGAAATCTCAAGACGCTTGCGGCTTTCAGTTTGCAGCTCGAATCTGAAGATAACTCAGTGTGGTATTTCACTTTATTTAAGGATTAATTTTCATTGAGGTAGTTAATTTAATTCCCGTAAATGTAACATCGTAACAGCTTAGATTATAATTTATCGCTTCTTTTTTTCTTTAGTATTAATAGCAGTTCTTCGTGTTTATTGATAACTTTTATTAATGTTTGTACCACATTGAGTTACCGAATGCAAAGAGATTCGTCCCTCAATCGAGGTTTGCTTTTCACTCTTGCTTCCGGCGGCTAAAGGTAGTGATCCACCAGTCTAATGCACTAACCGTAACGGACTAACCGAAACCTTTAGATCTACGGGCAGAGGCTCAGAGCTTTCAAGGAACAATTGGAGGAGGTCTGCCCATCATTGGATGCCTCCGTCAAGAGACCAAGAAGAGAATCCAACACTACAGTGGAAAATATTGCCCGCGATCTTGACACGCTCAACAGAAGATACACCACCCTCGTCAGTCTTCTTCAGGATCGGCTTCGAAAATCTTTTGGATCCCTGCCTGATGACATCTCGCTTCAGGTAAGGATCGAGACTCGAATTTTTAATATTTGCAAGTTTTAAAATTGACACATATGGTGATGATTATAATGTTTTATTTTTCTAGTCATTTTTCATCGCGGTATAATGATTAAAATATTAATTATAATAAACTTTAGATAAGAAAACGAAAAAACTTAATCCCGATCCAGGAGGTTTTACTGTACTGGGTCTTGCGGATTCTTAAGGCAAAAATTTTTTTTGTAGGTAGTTTCCAAACTAGAGTCTTTTTCTTCTGTAGGTAGTTTCCAAACTAGATTCTTCTTCTTCTGTAGATAGTTTCCAAACTAGAGTCGATTTGTGTTTTTTTTTTTAGATTTTTTTGGGATATGGGCTGCGAAACCTAAAATTGGTCTGGGGAATTGCAACAGATGGGATTCTGTAGTATCAATTTCGCATTTTCGATTTCAAATTCCGTCTAAGTTGAAATTTAAAATTTTGTCTCGTGCTTAAAGCACGTGGTTTAATATTTGGCCACTATCCAGAAATTAGTGGGACACGAGAAGAGATTCCTAAATTCTTGCCTATTTTGCGTAATCGTCTGTGGTATTTTGGTAGAATTTAACCTTTGATGTTGCTAACTAGGGTGTGAGTAAATTGTCTTACCAATTAGTTCATTTGAGATTTAATTGGAGTCCTGATTTTAATTTGATGTACATGTTCCTAAGGCTTATAATTTTAGAATTAAAATAGTTATTAATTCTCGAGCATAGTTGAAATTAGAAGAAGCTTCTCGAGGGAATCAACAGGTGATTTAGAGTCGTGAATTCCGAGCTATGGAGCACCACTTGTTTAAAAAAAAAAATTAAAAAAGAATCCTCAAATTTCACTTTCACACTGTCGTGTGAAAAAGCTATACTTGAGAAATTACGTCAACATATGGCTTTCAGAAATGACGTGATGGTTGAGCAGTCTGCATCATGCTGTATTTACTTCGTTCAATGGCGATATTTACAAGGGACAAGATTGATATATCAGCTCGTTAAGTTCAAATTGCCCTGCAAAGTAATCTCGATGATCGATTTTGCCTTCAATTTAGACCGACCGATAATAATTTCGTAGGTAATTTCGCTAATTTGCCTGAAAGAAAACAATTCGGGTCGGTTATTTCTAAGGCGTAGTTTTGTAATAGAAGATTTGAATAATCAATTTAAGTTTAAATTTATTTTTTTAAATTGAAGTTCTTTATGGTAAAAAAATTATTAGATTGTTGAAAGCTACTAATAAGTTTGGAATGTCGTTTTCTGAATTTTTTAATCAGTTCAGAGGATAAATCAATAAAGGAAATTGTAGAGAAAATTTTTTTATTGTTTTTTGTTCATAAAATTTGAATTAAAAAATTTTTCTTTGTGTGAGATGGAAGATCAATAAGGAAGGTTGTAGGTGGGGTATCGGGTGCTACTGCTGCTGCAGTTTAGTTCGTGAAAAGCAATCTCGTGGGTGTTCGTTGTTGTCCTTGCTCGGAGCGGCTTAGACGTTTACCGGCTTTCCATAAATGTACCGAAGAAAAACGTGGGTAGTGCAAAACACACATTTCTGATGTCAGACCTCGTTATTATCCGAAAGGTACGGATATAAATGTTCTCCACTTTGCATATACAGACTGAGAAACAGATTTCAAGTGGAGAGGAATAATTATTTCAAGAGAGAGCAACTGTTACAACGTCACAAGTAGTAAATGCGAAGATTACAAAATTGTAAAGAAAGAGACATGAAGAGCTCTTAGAACCCATTTATTAGGAAATATCAGTGTGACAAATATTAGACGTAAATTGGATTATGAGGGAATAATAGAAATTCAATCAAATTAGTTGTTTGAAATATTTGTGATGGGGACAATTTTAATCCCGAATATTTTTGCATTGAAATATATTAATATACTGAATCATTTATAATTGAATATTAAGCTTCTTAAATTTAAAATTCATTGAAAGATAATTTTTATTTCTCATCCAAGGCTTCCAATGAGTTTTTCCTCAAACTGAAAAAAACGGATCTCTTTATAAAAAAATGAAAACAAAAAGTTTAAGATAAAGAGTACATGTCTTTTTTACTCTGACAGTGTTTTTAATTAAAAAAAAAGACGTCAAGCAATTTCATTTTTTTGTGTTTTGTGGAAGATATCGCTATTCCAGTCTTGAAAGTTTGAATTCTGTATATGCATCTGAATGTTTTAAAGATTAACTTTTTGATTTTCCAATTTCTCAATTTTCAAGTCTTAACGATTTTGTGAATTATTAAATTTCTAAAGCTTTCACTGATAAATATTTGAAAGGTTTTTAGTTCCAGGTTGTCGCATTTTACCTAAAACTATTCGAAATACATACATGTATATATGTTTAAATTTTAATACAAAATTCACAAACTGTTTATGTTTGAATGCTTAAAAATTCAACTTCTTACATTTAGAACATTTGCATTTAAAACTATTTCCATAATTAAAAGAGCTTAAAATTCAAATTGTTCAATTTTATGGGCATACAATTTCAAATTCTTCAACTTCGAACGCTATAATATTATTATAAATTTTGAAATTCTTAAATGCTTCCAGCTTACATTTCTTTATTTTATAATTCTATGATTACATTTTTTAATTTTTTGTACTCATAATACAATATTGAGAGGTTAGATGAGGCATTTTTAAATTGGAAAGGCGGTCTTTAGTTTCAAATTGTTCATTCTTGAAGATTTAAAATTGTAAATCATTTAATTTTGAAAGACTAACAATTGGAATTTTGTACTTAAGGCCCAAAAAAAACTTTTCTTTGAATAATTGTAAATTATTCTGTTTCAAGTACTATAACTGTAAATTGCTACATATTGAAAAATTTTCTGTTTAAAATGATACAATTTGAAATCGTTTACTTTTGAATCCTCCAATTTAAAACCATTTTATTTTAGGCGCTTATAGGTAATTGAAATTTTCCTCATCTGTAATGTTTTCAATTTGAAATTGTAATTTTGAAAACTTCAAATTTGTAATTGTGCAACCACTTTTTCACTATTACAGGAAAATACACAAAATCGTGTTTACCAATCGCTATTTATCTAACATGAAGCTTTTGGGTTTGAGCTACTGAAATAAATTTTTGAAAACAGAGAATAAACCGAAAAAAGGCGGGGATTTTGTTCCAAGATTAAAGTATCCAGCTGCTTGATTTCAACGAAAATAATTTTTTTTTTAACTACAAAGTTAAATATTGGTGTGAATAAAAGTATTGTGCTCTACTATTTCACCTGTGTAGGCGTGCAGTGTATAAGTCTAATCTTGACAGATAAGGTTTATCGGAAAGCATAATAAAAACTCTTTTGACATTTGAAATCGTGAATTTTATTTCCAACGGTAAACAAAATGGAGAAATTGTTACAAGGTCTTAATGGAACGTTAAGCAAGATAATGTTTTAATGTTTATATTAGGACTTAATAAGACAGATTATCAGAGGCAGAAGATAAGTATAATGTGGCATCATCTTTGTAAGAAGATTTTCTTTATAGTCCTCTTAACAACATTTATTAGCTGAAAAGGGTGGGAATCGTCAAGATTTCATTCATAAATCTAGCAGTCATTCGAGCCTCACGCACGTCATTTCTATTTGCCAGTTTACCGACTCACTTCGTTCGGACAACATCGTTTTGCTTTCATACTCGTAACGAGGTTTCTTATTTTTTGAAGTTTATACTATTTTCCTAAATAGATTTTAACTTCCAATCAGAGAAGGTTTAAAAAATTGAAAAAGAGTCTTTCAAAGAAACCTTCTGAAACTCTAGTTCAGGAAAGTGAAAGTTGAGTGAATTTACGAAAAGTGAAGTTCTTTTGATTTAGAAAAGACTTTTTTTGTAAAGTGGATAATCAAAATATAGTGTACGAGAATAAACAATTTTGTCTGACTTTTTTTAAACCAAAGTCGTTCTTTGAGTGATGGTGTTCGGGCTTCGATAATTTTATCGTAGGTCAGCCGACCGCGGAATCGATTAGGGATTATAGTCTGGAATATAGTTCGACTAAAAAAATAATGCGAGTGAAGAAAATACAATGAAAACCTCGGAGAAGAGGATCGTTAGACAGGTAATTCTCCTTTCGAGTCATGCACTTCTTATAAGAAAAGGGAAATCTTGTTGCGTGTTTGTATCAAGAATAATTTATCTCCATGGTCAGCACAGAAATTTCGACAAAAAGATGTCAAGTTTTGTTTCTCTTTCGTTCTCTTATTGGTCTCCATCACTGTTCATATTAGTCAGTTTTTTGAGAACTTTATAATCATTTTCATTTTTTGAGTATTAAATATCTTTTTAACTAAGATAGTAGACATAATTTTCAGATATTTTGACTCTTTGAATTTTCAGTGATTTAAGTTTAAAAAATTGATTCTTCTATCAACAGACTTTACCAAGTTGTTGTAGAAAAATTCAAACGTCTGCTGAATCGTGTCTAGACTTTCGTAACTTTTGTCAGAATTCTAACCTCGAGTTATGTAAAGTCCGAGAATCAAGTTCACGGTGGCAGTTGCGAGCAGGTAGCGATATTATAATGTAGTGATGTCATGCTCTATTCGAGGCGTTCGACTAATTTTTTTCACATAAGAGTAATTCTCATTCATGATGAAGAAAGCAGAAACTATAAATTATTAGATAACTCCAATTTAGATTCTGAATCCCGCATCAATAACAAGCCTACTGAGACCGTTTTGCGTGTTCAAGGTGAAAACTTGGCTAAATGCTTAGGTGAAATGCAAGGCAATTATTTGAGTAGGTCAAGGGTCTCATTCATGCACTAAATCGTGTCGAAAAACTTTAAGAATCTCTTTTTTTACACATTTTGCTAGTTCTCGAGCACATGCTAATTAAAAATGCAAATTTGCAAAATAAATTCGAATTAAGTGGATTTATATTTGTTTAAGAAAGTTTTTTCAGTCTTGAATTAATCAAGTATTAAACACATTTTTTTACTTTCATGGGTTGGATAATTTGAAAATAGTTTCTTCTTTTGATTCACAAAAAGTGTTTTGCATGCATAAGCTTAATATCGAATGCTTTTAATTTGAAAAATATTAAATCTAGAATGCTGAAAACAAAATTTTTCTTTTATGAACGCTTCTTAATTAAAATTGTTTATTTTGCAACATTTCAATTAATTTTAAATAGTTCACTTTTTTAGTATTCAAATTGTAATGTATCATAGTAAAAACATTTGAAATTCTAAATTTTTAATATCGGACATTTTCAAATTGAAAATTTTCATCTTTGATACCTTTAATTTCAAATTCATCAATACCAAATTTAACAATTTTTCATTCTTTATTTTTAAACCTTTAACTCTAGATATTGTTAATTTATAAATAGTTAAATTGAAATTCTTCTATATTTTTTAATGCTCCCATATTTTTAGAACCTTGAACATTGCAATTTTTAGTTATTATTTACTAACAGATTCTTCCAAATAAATTGAAATTGTTTCACTTTAAAAGTCTGTATTTGAAATTGTAAATTTGCTTGAAGTAAAAAAAATTCCAAAATTTTAAATGCAATTTTTTTATATTTTCGGCTTTCTTTTATTTAATTTTAAACAAACAAAAAAACTGCATTTAGAGAGCATTCTTAATAATAACTCTTTGAGTTGAAAAAACATGTAGCAAGTATAATACGTAATATTTCCTGTTTGTTGTTGAATGCATTTTAAGATTGTTTTATATTCCTGTTACAAAGTCATATTCAACGATAATTCACAGTTTGCTGACAATTGAAATCATGCAATAAATAATTTCTTAACAAATAGAAGTCTCAAAAATTGTGATTCTTGTCCACATTCAAATTAATTTTTTCATTAAAAAATACTATGAAAAAAGAGTGAGATATTTTCTAAATATAAACCCACGCCGAAAACCACGCAGTTGGTTTCTTAGGCTCCACCGCCACTTTTCAAAAGTATTTTTAGATCTTTTCGAGATTAACGTATTTGCCAAGCCCAGTTTCAGTTTTTCGTAGGAAGCGTAAAGTTATCTTCATCTTTTTCTGTCTCTATTTTACTGATAGGCGCTATCAACTCTCATTGTTGCATATCCTATCAAATATCGCTTAGCAAAGCGTTACTGAGGAGCTTCTGTGCACCGTCTGATTTGTCAAAAGGCACCAGTTTTCCACGACTGAAGTGCACGCTTCAATGATTTCTACCATCAGGAATGCTTTTTTATATTTGTGGGAGTGTCATTCTTCGATGCGTCGGTTGACAGTTTGCTCACAAAATCAGATCTCTTCGAATCAGTTACTCTTTTAGCATTTAAATTTCGAGAAAGTCGAGAAATAAAAGTTTGAAAAAGAGTGGAGAACCTTGACAAAATAAATGTGAAAATGTTATGTGAAATAAATTGGCAAATTTATCGTCAGGGTTGTAAGCGTTTTTGTTTTGAGTTGAGGAAGCGGTGGACCAGAAATTATGTGAATATACAGGACACTTGTTGATTCTCTGAACGAGAAATTGTTCATTGGAGTTGAAAATATGCCCCAATATTCTCTATTAAATTGCTTAAAGTGTCCAGAAAGGGAATTAAGTGCGAAAAGTGGTGATAAGTCAAGACTCTTTTTTTTTAACAAATAAAAAATTGTGCTTGTGAAAATGTCTCAGAAAGATGTTTACGTTAACGTATCTTCTATCGTTGCTTTTGCAGCGTGCTCTTCAGGAGCAGCGACCTTTGCGGACGTTCAGAACAGAATTCAACATTTATGAGAGCACGACAAGCGAGGAAAGATTTACCTCGACGACAACACACTTCACCGAGTCTCAGTGAGTAGTCGCTTTTTTAATTATTAATAATATAAGTGCATAGTTGATTATGTCACGCGATTTTCTGAAGTGTTTTTAAAGTCAGATGAAAAACAAGAGGAATATGTAAAACACTTTTTTCAGTTGGTTTCTATCTTTATAAATTCATAACGTAATCGGTAATAGTAAAAAAATTTCAAATAATTAAATGCTTTCACATTTCAGTCTTGGAATTTTACGTGAAAGTTGTACAATTTTCAATATTTTTAGTTATCTGAATTTCAGGTTGAATGAAATCTTAATTGAATAATTTTTTGATCTTTGCTTGATTTTTTAATTTAAAGTGTTGGCTTGCTAAATCCTATTTAAGTTTTCTTTTAATATTCTATGAGTTTTAATAGCAATACTGTAAACTTCAAATTGCACTCGTTGAACATTTTATTGCTAGTCGCGGGACGTAACACTCCCCTTTGTGCGGGATGTAAGAATATCATCAAATTTCAAACACCTGCATAAAGAAGCCAAAATTTCTTTTCTTTTTTAATCATAAGCAGCTGATAATCTTTAATTTTTTCGCGATTTAGGTACGAGCGTCATGAGTCGACAGCGACGACCTTCTCGAGCGAGTACCAGCAAGTCTCATCGAGGGAGTCGTCGTCGCCCCTCAAGCGTCCTTACAACCAGACTCAGGGTTTTGCAAATGGTGATTCATCTAGGTCAGGGACCGAGGTTGACTCATCGCGAGCGAACTGGTCCGGTGGTAGTAGCAGTAAGCAATTTAGTGAGATTAGGAGTCTTAAGAAGGTTCATAGATCCGAAGAGAGTATCGGTGCTGACAACTTGATGGAAGTTAGGGGTATTGTCCACCCAGCCACAAAAGAAATAATTTCAGTAGGCGAGGCGATTAGTCTCAGAATTTTGGATGTTAGGAACGGTAGAATAGCTACTTCAGCTGATGGCAAGTCTAGTATTTCCATCGAGGAGGCTGCACGTGCCAATCTCATAGACGAGGAACTTGCGAAACGATTGTTAAGACCTTGCGGTATCACAGAAGATGGTCGTCGAATTTCACTTTTGGAGGCCATTCAGAGGGAAATTCTTGATGCCGAGAGAGGAGACGATCGAGTCAAGGTAACTTATGGCGCCACAGGGGGAATTAGCGTTGCCGATGCGATGAAAGAGGGTCTTCTGGATCCAGAAACCGGAAGATTTATAACAGCGAGTGGGGAAAAAATTGCCATTGAGGAAGCTTACTCCAGAGGTTACCTAGCGAGAATAAATACTACCGTGAATATTAAAAGAGGAGCGGTTACGCTGTCAGATGCGATTTCGCAAGGATTGGTTGATGACAGAGCGGGTCGGGTCGTTGATAGAAATACGGGAGACAATTACCTACTAGATGAAGCGATTGCTAAGGGAATCATAGATTCTGAAATCCGAGAGGTGGTCGATACGCGAATCGATACAAAAGTTACAGTTTCTGAAGCTATAGGACAAGGTCTTTTGAATCCAAAATCCGGTAAATACTTAGACGATAAGTCAATGGAGAAACTTTCACTAAAAGAGGCGAGAAGAAGGCAACTCATTATAAAGCCCCTAACGCTTAAAGATTGTACTGATCTAGAGATCATTGATGAAAATGGAAAAATCGCTAGTCCAGCTCATCAAACAAAATTGGGTATTCTGGAAGCGATTTCGAGAGGTGTTTTAGATTCGGATCGTATAAAGTCAGTTTTGGATACAAGAAGTGGCGAGTTTCTTACACTTTCTGATGCTTTAGCTTGCGGGATTATACAACCGGAAGGTAAATACAGAGACGCTTCAACGGGAAGGGTGCTGACGATTCCTGAGGCTGTGGATAAAGGTTTGATAACTTCGGTTTCACAGAAGTCTATATTTGATATTGACGGGTTTAAGGATCCTGTTTCTGGGGACTTGATCAGTTTGAATGCGGCTTTACTAAAGGGACTTATTAGTCCAAAAGCTGGGGGATCTTTTGTTGTTGATTTGAAAAGTGGGAAGACCTTGTCTTTGATTGAAGCAACGAAAGAAGGTCATACTAGACCTGAGGTTATGGAAATGTTAAATAGAGGAATAGGGGTTACGAAGAGAGGAAGGGAAGTGAATGTGATAGAAGCAGTTTTACTGGGACTGCTTGATCCTAAAATGGGACAGCTGCTTGATCCTCGAACTGGGAAAACAGTGCCTTTAGAAGAAGCGATTAGGCGAGGTCTGATAACACCAGACGGTGCTGCTTTACTCGCTAGCTTGTTAAATATTACGGTAACTACACAAACGATGACAAAGACAATAAAGAAGTACGTCATTATTACAGAATCTGGTGAAACCATCACGAGAGATTATAAAATCTCCTTTGCAGAAGCAATTTCTAAAAATCTCATAGACGAAAAGACTGGAGAGTTTTATGATCCGGATAGTGGCAGACTTATGAGTATTCAAGATGCAGTTAGGGAAAGTTTGGTAGGAGAGCTTTCTGAAAGTCAGGTTAATAAGTATTCGCCTAAGAGAATGAAGGAACCGAAGCAGATGATGTTTGAGACGACTGTGGTTCGGGACATAGGGGGAGTTGATAAACCAAGAGATATTTCACCTCCAAAAGCGATAGGGACAACTACTACTATCATCAGTCGGGAAATTGTTTCACCCTCGAGAGATGATTCAGTCACTTCTCCTTTATCTGTCATTTCAGAAGCTTCCGTATCTATTTCTCCATCTGACTCCACGGGGCAGAGATATAATACCACTACTAATTTGGAATTCAGAGAATCTAGAGAAAGTTCGGTACCTACTAGGGAAAGTTCTATATCACCGACAAAAGCTGGGTCCATTTCCCCAACAAGAATAATAATTTCTAGCACCCCTTCGAAATCAAGTTTATCTCCTTTAGATGATGATTACAGATCAAGTCCTGACGAAAGTCGTCCAGTGCCAATGGATTTTGAATACACTGATCCATCAGTTAAAAATGATAAGTGGGAATCTGCGAAATTTATAGAACACGAATCTACAGATAGAAGAGTTTTTGAAATACCAGCAGATGGTTTGATGCTTAAGGAAGTCATTGAAAAGAAGCTGTTTGATACTGAAACTGGAATGTGTATGATTCCTGGTACTGATAGGTTGGTATCCTTTGAAGAATGTGTCAAACTAAGAATAATCAATCCCAACTCAGCCATTGTTGTTGATCCGAATAATGGAAGGAAAGTTTCTCTCCTGAGAAGTCTCGATAAAGGAATTTTAGATTCAACAGGTCACTATACATATCCTCAAAAGTTGACGATGAAAGAAGCAATCTCAGACGGATGTGTGATTCTTGAAGAAAGAGTTCTCGAAGTTGATTCTTCATCTCCTAGGTTGCTTCAAATTACAAGAGTTTGCGGTGAACCAGACAAAGTAGAAGTTTCAAGGATTTGCGATCCTACAAAACATGCAGAAGTCAAGACTTCAGAGGATCAAAATATTTTAGACCCGGTGCAAGTCAAGCAGGGAGTGATTTACGATCCAGCGACTGCTTTGGTAATTTTCACAGAGTCTGGCAAATCTGCTGATCTCTTAACTGCTATTAACGAAGGTGCTTTACAACCTGATGTTATGGTAGTCAAGGATCCACGAACTGGCAGAGAAATTGGAGTAAAAGATGCAATTAGGGAAGGTATATTAGATTCTGATAAGGGCAGCTATAAAGATAAAAATGGAAAAGGTATGTCCTTGGCTGATGCGACAAAATTAGGTCTCGTGGCTGTTTTAGGAGCTCCTCTTGTAGCAGCAGCTGCAGCTGTCGAAGCCGTTAAAAAAACAATGATTGAAGATCCACGAACTGGCGAGAAAATTCCTCGTGAAGTCGCGATTGAACGAGGACTTGTTAAACCTGATAAGGTGATCAAATCTACTTCCATAATAGTGAAAGACCCTGAAACTGGAAAAGGAATCCCAGCTACCGAAGCTATAGAGAAAGGCATCATTACCCCAGAAGAGTTTCACCAAGCGATAACTCTTCCAAATTCAAATGAAAGTATCAAGGTTCCTGAAAAGAGTAAAATATTCCTTGATGAAGTTGACGAAGCAGGTCCTTCCTTGGGAGAAAAGACAAGATCTCGTGTAACAACTGAACCGAAATACAAAGTCACGATTGGCAGAGCGAGATCTCTTTCCCGAAGTCCTGAAAGGGACGCAAAACCAATCGTTCTTCAGAAGATGAGAAAGAGAATAGTAAGACCCAAAGAGGCTTTAGAGACAGGTTTAATGGACAGAGAAACTGCTAAAGTTCTCGAGACAAAACTTTCCGGTGATGATGGGGAACCTCTGACTTTATCAGAAGCTATCAAGGGTAATAAAATAGATGCAGACAGGGGAAAGATTGTAGATCCACAAAGAGGCGAACCTTTGACGATAAAAGAAGCCTTGCAACGTGGAATTTTAGATCCAGAGAGTGCAGATATGTTGATTCCTGTAGCTAAGAGTATTTCTATTCCTGATTTGTACAAACAAGGTCTGATAGATCCGCAGGAAGGTAAAATTATTCACCCAGAAACTGGCGTTCCACTCAATTTAAACGACGCGATAGTTTGCGAAATTTTAGATCCCTGTTCCAAGCTTGCGGATCCTCGTGGGAATAAAGTAACAATCGAAAGTGCCATATTTAATAATATAATTGACCCAGATAGTTATATAGTTCAAACTCAAAACGGTGAGATGTCATTGGCTAAGGCAGTCGAAGCCGATGTCTTTGACTCAGAAGACACCAGGAATCTAACAGAAATTCCTCCAGCAGGTATGACATTCCCTGTAGCCTTAAAACGTGGTCTTGTCGATGCCAAGAGGAAAAACATCACTCATCCGATAACTTGCGAGCATTTTTCTCTCGAAGAAGCGATACAGGCAGATTTTATAATGGCCTTACCTTATCCAGCAGCACCTGATAACATAGAAGTAACAAAAGCTCTTGACTCTGGTCTAATAGACGAAAAGAAAGGCGTGTTATATCATCCGAAAACCGGTCAACAAATTCCTGTTAGTGAAGCCGTAGAATCGGGTCTACTTGTTATTAAAGTCCAACCTGAAAACATGGGAACTATAAAAGCTGTTACGGAAACTATAACTTCTTATCATACAATTACAACAAAGACTGTTGAACTTGCACCTGGTTTTGTGCTTGTGAGTCCTACTGAAGTTCAAGATGTTAATACGGGTAAAACAATTCCAATGGAAGAGGCAAAGAAGAAAGGTATTGTCAGAGATGAATCAGAAACTAAAGAAGAATTTACAACAAGGGATATCAAGATGACGTTTAGTGATGCTGTTGAGCAAGGATTAGTAGATATGGAGGCTGGAACGTACATGGATCCAAATTCAGGAGCAGTGATGTCAATTACTAAGGCCGTTGAGGCAGGAATTCTTGACACTTCGTTGCCGGCTAGTGATCTTGATTCCAGTAATAAAACCAATAATTCATTTACGGTTTTGGAAGCATTTGAGCAAATTTATGATGAGAAGACTGAGAAGTTCCAGGATCCTGCTAGTCAGAAGTCTTACAACCTTACGGAAGCGATAGAAGCTGGTCTTATTGAATCAGACTCGGTTGTTTATGATGTAAAGTCTGCAGAATCGGTCACTACTAAAGAAGCAGTTAAGAAAGGATTGCTTGACCCAAAAACAGGAAAATTGAAGGATAGAAATGGAGGGTCTATGTCAGTTGCTGATGCTGCTAAGTTGGGCTTGTTAGCTGTTGTTGCCGCTCCGATTTTAGCTGGTAAAGCTGTGATTGATGCCGTGAAAAGTAAAAAGAGTTCCGGCGATGTTAAAACTAGTCCTACAGTTCCTGCAAGAGTTTCTAAAGTACAATTTTCTACACCAGAAGTTTCTAAACTAAAAATTTCTAAACCAAAAATTTATAAACCAGAAGCTGCTAAGAGAGAATTACTTAACAAAGAAATTTCCAAACAGGATCCACCTATCAAAGAAGTTCCTCTAAAAGAATCCAGTCCTCTACAAACAAAAGAAAACGGAAAAACTGATAAGACCAATATGCAAATAGAAGAAACTGATAAAGCTCAAGAACAAATAGAATCAACGATAGTTACAACAGTTCAGGAAGCCATCGAGAATGAAAGAATTGATCCCAGAATTTGCAGGATTATTATTCAAGGAAGGGAATTGCCGTACACAGTTCATGAAGCTTTTCAAGAAGGTCAAATAGGTCTTACGGAAACGATTGAGATTTTTTCAAAGACCCAAGTAAACATATTGGACGACAGGCCGAGATTTAAAATTCCCATAAGTCAAGATCTAACACCAGAGTACCTTGCAGAGTTAGGTGCGTTTGATTTAGAAGCAGATAGATTCGCAGACCCAGGAACGGGGAATCTAGTATCTTTCAACGAATTCGTACTCGGGTTGGAAATCTTTGATCCTGATAGTGTTATAGTGAAAGATATCACGAACAAAGCTCAAAAATATGTGACGCTTAGAGAAGCGATAGAAAGACCGTTATTAGATCGGAACGTAGGCTATATGGTAGATCCAAAGAGTGGGAAGAAGATTCCATTTTTTGAGGCGATCCGGCTTGGTTGGATAGTAGAAAATCAACCAGAGCTGAGGGAGGAACAGCAGGCACTGTCTTTGGATGATGCTGTCGAATTTGGCGCATGTGACCCTGTCACTGGTGTAGTTCTAGATCCTACTTCTGGCCTATCAGTATCTTTAGCTTCTGCTATCAAGAACGAACTTGTTGATCCAAATTCCGTCAGTATAAGAAATCCCGCAACTGATGAGATTTTGCCCTTGTCCGAAGCAGTCGAATCAGGTATTATTGATCTCACTACAGAAGTCATTGTGAATGCTGAAACTAAAGTACAAACAGATATAAAGATAGCATTTTTGCAAGGTCTTGTGGTTCCTAGACTTCGAAAACCTATTTCCCTCGAAGCAGTTATAAACAAAAATCTCTATGAACCTGAGACCGGTAAAATTCAGGATACGTTTACAAATCAGTATATAGATGTTGAGGAAGGAGTGCGCAGAGGAATTGTGGACGCATTTATCACCGAGTGTCAGGACACGAAGGCAGGATCATTTCTATCGTTAGATGATGCTCTAACCGTCAAGTTATTAAATCCCATCACTGGTCGCCTCCGAGATACAAAGGCTGGTGAGCTCCTCCCTCTCGATAAGGCACTAAACAAAGGTTTGATCATCACAACACCATTTATTCCTTCCTTAATTGACGATATTGTTCAAGAGTATTATTCACCAAAGTCAGGACTTATTTTGAACCCAGTAACTGGGGATGAAATGACAGTGGGGCAAGCTTTATCCTCAGGATTCGTAGACGGAAGGATGATAAAAATAAAAGATGACAGGCAAGAGAAAGCTTTGACTATCCAGGAAGCAGAGGAATCGGGTTTGTTGGATCTGGATAAAGGAATGCTAACCTATCCTCATCCTATGATGTTGGATCTGGCTTTCGAAAAGGGATATATTTTAAGTACCGTAAAACCCTGGACTTTGCAAGAAGCTCTGGCACATCAAAGTTATGATCCAGAGACTGGGAACTTTACGATTGATGGTGAGAATTTTAGTTTAGAGGAAGCAATTGCAAAAGGTTTTATCAGCCAAGAAGGTTCTTCTATTAAAGACCCAAGAACGAGTGATATCATATCCTTAGGAGATGCGATCAAACATGGGTTCATTGATCCTAAAACTGGAACTGCTGTGGATCCAACATCTGGTATTCCTTTATCCTTAACAGACGCTGTAGATCGAGGACTTATTGTCCCAGCGAATCGCAAAATATCTTTACCTGAAGCGGTCTTTAAAGGATTTTATGACCCCAAGACTGGACAGTTCACCAGTCCTGAAACTCAAGAAAAACTACCAACGGATCGGGCTATTCAGAAAGGAGTTATTGATCCAGCATCTGCTATCGTAAGAGATGTTGATGGTGAAGTAATCACCTTCCAAAAAGCGATCAAAGATATGATTGTAGATCCCAAGGCTGGAACGATAACAAATAGCAGAGGACATCCTATCGATTTCCACGAGGCTTTTGAACAAGGTATTCTTCTCGAAACTAGAAGACCAATGAGTTTTAGCGAAGTGATATCTAAGGGTATTTTAGATGAAAGAAGAGGAACGTTCCTCGATCCACAAACCGGTAACCATTTGACGTTGATCCAAACCATTCAGAACAATCTTATCGACGCAGACTCTGTCATTGTCAAAGATACTAGGTCTGATTTATGGAAGAAAATTACCCTTGTCGAAGCTATTGAATCAGGTTATATTGATGGAAAGACCGGCCGTGTCAAAGACACATCACATGATAGAGAAATTTCCTTGATTGAAGCATACGATACGGGTATTATTATTGATAAGAAAGCAGCAGTTTCTGTCCAACAAGCTATTCATCAGGGTCTGTATGAAGAAAAGACTGGGAAGATTATAGATCCGAGTACAGGTCGGGCGGTAACTTTGCACGAAGCGATGAGGAAATGTATTATAAATCCGGTTTTAGCTTGTTACTGGGATAAACGATCAGAGCGGGTTTTGTCTCTTGCTGAAACTTGCAGAGCTGGAGTGATTGATCGAAGAGCTGGAACGTTTAAAGAACCTGGTGCAAACCGAACTATATCTCTCACAACTGCCTTGCAACTTGGGTTGATCATTGATATTGAAAGTGCAGGTTTTAGTTTGTACGAGGCGATTTTAATGAACATATATGACACCTCAAGTGGCAAGTTCATCCACCCCTCGAATAACAAAAAATTATTGCTCTCGGAAGCTTGTCAAGAAGAACTTATCAATCCTCTTACGTCTGTTGTCAAAAATTCGAAAACTAATCAATACATTCTATTGTCTGAAGCGATATCAACAGGTCTTATAGACAACATCCGCGGCACCTATAATGTTCCGGACTCGCCGGTAGTTTTGAATCTACACGAAGCGAGGAAGAAAGGCTTGATTGTTCCTTTCATGAAACCCATTTCGATAGAAGAGGCTGTCAAGTGCAATCTTTACCGACCTGATAGTGGAAAGTTTGTAGATCCGGTAATAAATGAATTGTATGATTTATCACAAGCTATTGAAAAAGGTTTGATTGATCCAGAAACAACAGCTTTGAAGGATGCGACAACTGGACAGATCAAGCCACTATTGGCAGGAATAGAAGACGGAACTATTGAAGTTTCGAGAGGTAGAGTTCTTGATCCTAAAACTAAGAGAACTTATAATATCGCCATTGCTCTAGATCGTGGATTGTTGGTGACTCTTGATCATCCCTTAAGTCAGCAACAAGAGCGACGAACATCCATAGAGTTACGAAAGGCTGCTATCAAAGACAAAACGATCAAAGAATGCACTTTAGAAGAAGCGATTGACTATGAACTTATCGATCCAAAAACATCAATTGTAAAAGATCCGAGAACCGGAAAATTTATTAGCGTTAGTACAGCGATATCCGAGGGCGTCATCGATCCCGCGAGCAGGGGGACTTTCGAACCCCAGGGAAAAATAACTCCCCAATGCGTCAAATTCGAAGACTTCAGCGTATTCCTTAGCAATCCTCTTTCCTTCGAAACGGCAGTAGAAGAAGGTCATCTAGCTTTAGAAACTTGTAAATTCACCGACCCTAAAACGAAAGAAGTTCTAACTCTGAAAGAAGCAGTTGCTTTTGGAGTGATTGATCCCGATTCCGCTCTGATCAAAGATTCAGAGAAGAAGAAGTTAGTCAAACTTCCAGATGCCTTTAGAAAGGGAATGATGGATGCTGAAAAAGGCAGTGTTCTAGACACCGCTTCCTCGAAATTATACACCTTGTCAAAGGCAGTAGACTCTGGTCTTTTGACGACCCAAAAACAAGGCGTTTCCTTTATCGAAGCTTTGCAGTTTGGTCTTTACAATCCCACAAACGGTAGCTTCCATGATCCGTTCGCCGTAACATCTATCTTAGACCGCAAACGTTTAACTCTGGTGGAGGTGATAGATTCGGGCTTAGTAGATCCGTCCACTACAGTAATTAAAGATCCCTCTACTGGTAGTATTTTGAGTTTGTTAGAAGCTATCAATGAGAATAGGGTAGACGCTATTGGGGGAAAGTTTTTGGAAGATACGGAAGGAAAAAGCCTCGACTTTCTCAAGGCCTTGTAGGACGGTTATATTCTCGCCGCTGAAGCTAGGGTGAGTAATACTTTTTATTACTCCATTGTTGTCAACGCTATATTTTTAAAAAGCTTGCTATCAGGTTTTGGACTTTTGCATTTACTCACTAAAGTCATACATTAGGATTTACCCCTTTCGCATAATATCGAATAATCTTGAGTCCTGACTGCCACTTTGGTAACCTACTTTGGTGGAGCTTGGTGGCATGGTCCCGCATGGACCTTTAATTTAATATCAATCATTTTTTAGGCTTGTGTAAGCAGCGAGGACTTAGTCATATCCAAAATTTTGAAAAGGAATTGGATATCAAAATACAGGCGAAAATTTGGAATTTAAAATTCTCTCTGTTGTTTCACGATCTTAAGTAGAGACGTCATACAATTTTGATGTCATCCTGGCGCGAAATTCAAATTTCATAATTTTTTTTCAAATTCCAATATAAAGTGGAATAGTTTCTAACGTTCTGGAAATGATTATTAAGGGACAATTTTCAATCTGAATTTATTAAATCTATTAATTTATCATGAGAATAATTTAAATTGTAATTTGACTATTCACAACAGGCATCCACATGGAATGGTTATAAATGGAGCAGACCCCTTGCACAAAGTAGACTTTTTCTAGTTTTTATATCAGCTTAATTTTGAAGTTTTAATTATAAATTATGTATTATATACACCATCCCATTTTCAATCAATATGGATGCTCGCTTATGATGTTTTGTCTCGTTTTTACAGTGTTACCATGTCACACGACACTTACATCCCCGTGCTTATTATCATTTAACGTGGGGCTAAAAAAGATCAACTTCTACTGACACTAACTGCTCGTGTTGTGCTGTGCTATGGCGTAGGTTGGCTGACATATCTACGGCCACCAAAACGCACCGCACACGTCATAACCAAATCCTACAACATCGCTTCTGTTTAAATTCATTAATCCAAAATCGTTTTATCGCATCAGCAACGCTAATTCGGCCTTTTATTAATCTATAAGTTAATTCTAGCATAATTAATTTAAATCTTTTATAATATTATTTCAACGGTATACTTTATTTTCTGTCATATATTAGATTTTGCCAGATTTCTCACTCATGTTTCGTAGAGAGCAAAACTATTGTAATTTAATATTATGTTTGAATAACTATGTTGAGGATGATTTCCTTTAAGTATGATTTTCTTTGATTATAATTTGATGATTTTTTCTATTTCATTGCATTAGAATAAGATTTCAATTCTACATCTATTATTTATTTTAAACAAGGCCAAATTAGTACTACATACTTATCAAGTTGCTTGGAACTAGGTAATAAATCCGAGAGTCAATTATCATACACAATTTCTCTTGGGAAATTTTCATAGCGTTGCTATTTTAGAAATGAAAAATTGGATGCGTTTTATCACATCGTGTGCATGACTTAAGTAAAATTGATTGATTCTCTAGGTAGTTTTCAAATTTCTGGTAGCTGCTTGTTTAATATCATTAAAGATTCGCGTCTCTTTATTTGGATGGATGGATGGATGGAAACAAAATTGGCAATGATAAAGTCCCCAAACCAGATTTTTCAACTCAAGGATTTATTGTTCCTAATTTTTTTTCGATCTTTTCTCATAAATCAGCGATCGACCACATTACAAATCTTTAAAAAACACTTTTTCATTTAGTTTCTATTCTTCTTTATGTTTTACCACCTGACGACTTTTTGATTCCAACAAATGGTCCTTAACGTTGTTAATGAAACATAATATTTGCCGTATAATCCAATAATTCAGCTCGTTGTCGTTACTTATATATTTTTTACAACTGATATATGTTTTACTACTGAGTTTCATTATACTTTGTACTTTTAATCCAGTTGTTTAATACTTTCTTATGTTTCTTATTAATTGTGTGTGTACACTTTTTTATGTTTTCAGGTATTTACGTTCTTATGATTTAAATAGTCCAACTTTATGAAAAAAACTACTGCATTATACTTTACATTTCTTCATTAAAGTATACTATATCCATCGCCGTCACACCTATCATTATTGTGCGTTTTAATTTATTTGCTTGAAAAAGTTTGTGCCAAGAATACGAGGCTTCAAGCGATCTCTTTTCCATTATGCTTTAGACTGCATATGAAAAACACATACATCAAATATGCAGTCCTTGCAGATAAATTAAAGCTACCGTTCATTATTGTATCTACTTTACGACACTGCGTACATTCTGTTTTATTTTCGTGTGTTTGTGCTTGCATGTGTGAGGTATGCCGTAAGCTTTAAGTATTTTACGAATGACAATCTCGATGTTCTATTTATTTATTTCTAATTTATCACTTCCATTGGTAAGATGGGGGCATTCATTCTCTTCCATTAAGATGTTTTTTCCCTGTGTTTTCCTGTCATGCAATCTTTAATCGCAATTTATTGTAGCAAGCGGTCGAGGAGAAGTACAAGTTGTGCGACGAACAACTCACAAAACTTCTGCAATGGATCTCCGAAGTGGAAGAAAAGTTGGCGAGCCAAGATGTAGTCAAGGAAGATATCGAAGATCTCAGAAACCAGATCAATATAATGAGGGTAATTGTTTTCTGTTTGCATTCATTCATTGTTCATTCTTTGCGTTTTACTCTTGTAATCTTATTCTAATTTGTTCTTAAAATTGTTATTTAAAGCAAGTAAAGGAAGATTTAGACTCCCACACTCGTTCCGTATCATCTTGTTTGGACCAAGTTAGGCAAGTTGTCCTGACTGGAAGTGATGTCCTCTCTAGTGATGAAATATCCACTTTGGAAAAGAACGGACGTTCTCTTAAGACTCGATTCGACAGAGCTTTCGATCGCACTGACAGACTTCTTAGACGTCTCACTTCTGCAAGAGATGAACTCACCAAATTTAAGTATGTACAATTTTCACAAGAAACATCTGTCTCTCTTTTTTAATCATGTGATCATTTCTCTAATAAATCTTATTATCTTTTTCCAGGAACGAAGTTTCTTCATTCTCAATTTGGCTCGACAAAGCCCGTCGCATTCTCGAAGACAAGGAACGTTCTCTCTCGGATCTGAACAAACTGACCAGCAGCACAGACACGACTCGCGATTTCATCAGCGATGTGATTGCTCATCAAGCAGACCTTCGATTTATCACCATGGCAGCTCAGAAGTTCGTTGATGAGAGCAAAGAGTATCTCCAGATTCTGAATGACTTTAGAACCAGTCTTCCTCAGCGTCTACCACACAAGGAACCGATTTCCAGTCAGGATTCTCCAGTGCGCAGTGAAGTTTCAATTGTCACTGCTCAGTACAAAGACCTGCTTGCAAGAGCTAATACTCTCTCTGATAGATTATCAGGCGTTGGAGGCAGACAGCGAGATTATAGCGATTCGCTTGAAAAGGCAAGAGCCTGGCTCAGAGATGTGGAACCTAAAGTGCACAGAATCATTGCTGAACCGATATCCGGAGAACCTAAACAAGTTGAAGATCAATTGAGCAAGGCCAAGGCTTTGAACAACGAATTCCTGGCTAATGAACGTTTGGTTGAGAATGCTAAATCCAGTGTTGAAGCTCTTTTGAGATCCTTGGAGGGACAACTGACTCCTACTGAAGCGAGACAATTAGAAGAACCCGTGAAGAATTTGGAAGACAAGTACAGACAGTTGAGCAACTCTTTGGCTGACAAGTGCCAGGAATTGGAAACTGCCTTAGTCAAGAGTCAAGGAGTTCAAGACGCTTTGGATGGTCTAGTCGCCTGGCTGAACAATGCTGAGAGTCAATTCAAGAATCTCCAACGACCAGCGAGTCTCCAGAAAGAACGTCTCGAAGAGCAACAGAGTGAACAGCGAGTTCTTCAAGCTGATTTGGACAGTCATCGTGCCAGCGTAGAAGCGATTACAAGCAGCGCTCAAGACCTTCTTCTAAATTCAAGCAACGCCCGCATTGCTAAACGCACCGAAGCTAAACTAAAAGACGTGCAGAGTCGGTTTGAGAAGCTGATGGAGAAATCTCTTCGCAGAGGCGAATTCCTTGATGAAGTCGCTCAAGCTTTGCATGAATTCCTCACTGAAAGCAGCAAATTTGACACGTGGTACTCTCACATGATCGAATCGCTTGAATCCCGAGATCTCAGTAAACTGGATATTTCAGAGCATGAAAGTAAAATGGCACAGTTAGTGGACAAACGTGAAGATCAGCGTGGAAACTTTGAAGATCTCATCCGCAACGGAAAGAACTTGCTTGCAAAGAAGGAAATCACTGACGCAGCTGGAATCAGAGATAAGATCAAGGCTCTTGAATCACAATGGAAGGAGTTGAGTAATCTTTTGGACGAAAAGCAGAGATTGAGTAAATCAAGAGCTGAAAGACTCTCCGCATATGAAAAATTGAGGGACCAGGTGATTGATTGGCTCAATCGTACAGAGAACAGAGTACAGAGACTCCATCCAGTAGCAGTTGATCTTGAGATTTTGAAGAAGCAGATCGAGGACTTGAAGCCGATTCAAAAGGAGTACAGAGATTATGGAAATACGGTGGACAAAGTCAACGACCTTGGAATGGCTTATGATAGTCTGTTGAAAGAAAGAGGAGATAGTCCAACAAGACGTCGTGGAACCTCTAGTCCCACGAAGCGACCGAGTATTACTGGCCCACGTACGTTTTTAGACTTTTTGTTACTAACACTTTAGCAATCATTTTGTTTATTCCCTCATCGTTTAGGTCATGAATTTCATTCACTTCTAGCACCCATATACTTACAGACCCACTTTCACTTCGCTTTCAGCATTCCGCAGCACTAGTTATTTTATTTAAATTTTTTTTATAGTACGCCGAATGTCACAAGATGGTCGTTCACCTTCCCCTACTAAGTCATATGCAGTTCAAAGTCCGGTCTCTCCAGGTGGTAGCAGCGGATTTAGCAGCCGACGATCCAGTCAGGACGGATTCCATTTGGAAGAGTTGTCCCTGGTGCAACAGCAGCTCTCGGAAATTAACAATCGGTATGGTTTACTGGGTGTGAGGTTGACCGACAGGCAGACGGAGCTGGACAACATCCGGGAAGAACTACGCAAGCATCTTGATAATCTGAAGACGCTTTCGCAATTCCTGGATAAGGTGAGATATTCTTCAGTTATATTTAGTAATTATTTTGTGGAGTGGTTACAGTGATTAGAACCAAATCAGGGAAACTGTTAACATCTAGAACTGGAAGTCGATTCTTAGCGAAAAAGATTTGCTTTTAGGTACAACGTCAGCTTCCAAAAGAGACAATTCCAGCGACCAAGGATGAAGCAGACAAAATGGTCAAGCAGATCAAGGTCATCGTCGAGGAGATGTACGAAAAACAATCCTTGTTAGATAGTACAAGAACGCAAGTTCGCGATCTCGTTCGAAGAAAGAAAGGAGCCGATGGTGCTGATAGGCTCAATGACGAACTTGAAGACGTCGCAAGCCGGTGGAAGTCAATTTCCGACAGATGCAAGGATAGAATCAAGTTCTTGGAAGACATGAAGGAGTTCCACGACACCCACGAAGCTCTTCATTCATGGTTGGGTGCCAAAGAAAAAATGTTGGGTGCCCTCGGACCAATTTCATCCGATCCCAGGATGGTCGCTAGTCAAGTTCAACAAGTACAAGTTCTACGAGAAGAATTCAGAACTCAACAGCCACAGCTTGACCACTTGGTGCAAGTTGGAGAAAGCATCCTCTCCAGAATTTCTGCCGACTCAACCGATGGCCAGAAGATGAGCTACAAGTTACAAAATATTTTGCAACTCTGGGCCGATCAACTCGGAAGATTGGATGAACGAGCACAGAGTCTGGGAGATGCTGTCGATACTAGTCGTGAATTTGATGCTAGTCTTAATCGTTTACGAGACGCTTTGCAAGGAATCTCTGACAACTTGGATGACCTTCCACTTGACAAAGATCCTGAGGAGCAATTGCGTAAGATTGAAAACTTGGAACGACAGCTTGAAGGTCAGAGACCTTTGCTTGCTGATGCTGAAGCAGCTGGAGCTCAGTTGTGTGAAGTCCTCAGTGATCCTGCGTCCAAATCCGAAATTCAAGGAAAACTCGCTTCAGTTGAAAAGCTTTACAACAATCTGCAGAAAAAACTGGACCACAGGAAGGCGGAGATCGAAGGAAACCTACGAGATGGAAGACAATTCGAAGCTTCTTGCAGCAAAACTCTTGGTTGGCTTGCAGATGAGCTTGGAAATATGTCAGAGAAGTTGTTGGTTTCTGCTGATCGCGAGATTCTCCAGCAACAACTTGACCATCACGAACCGGTGTACCGAAATGTTATGGGCAAGGAACACGAGGTCATTATGCTTTTGAATAAAGGACGCGATATTCTCACCAGGTCTCAAAAAACCGAGAACCGATCTCTTCAACGTGATTTGGATAAGATGCAATCTCATTGGGATCGTTTGAAGAAAGACACTGTGGAGAGACACACGAGACTACAAACTTGCCATGAACATTGCAAGAAGTACTACAGAGCACAGGATGTTTTCCTTCCATGGCTTCGTCAAGCAGAGGATAAACTCGAGAGCTTGAAGCCTGCATCTTTCAAGCGCAAGGATATCGAGAAGCAGTTGAAGGAGTTGTCTTCTTTCAGAAACGAGGTTTGGAAACGCTCTGGAGAGTTCGAGAACAACAAGACACTTGGAGAAACCTTTGTCGGAGCTTGTGATATTGATAAGGATGTCGTTAAGAATGAACTCAGTGCCATGAAGACTAGATGGGATAAGTTGAACAATGATCTTTTGGAAAGAACCCAGTCGTTGGAGGATACTGCTAGACATTTGTCCGACTTCAATGAAAATCTCAGGGACTTGCAGCATAGTTTGCAGAGATGCGAAGACAAGCTTGCATCTCATGATGCTCTTGGAGGGGCAGCAAAGGATCCAAAACTTCTTGATAGAATAAAGGTGAGCACATTTTTTAATTCAAGTATTGGATTTTTAATTGTATTTAAAAAACTATTATGAAACTGTCATTATTTATTTTATTTCCTTTACAGAATTTGAGAGAAGAAACTGTAAGCTTGAAGAAGCCTCTGCAATCTGTGCGACTGCAAGCCAACGACTTGGCGAAAGAAGCAGGCGAGCAAGGAATTGACGCAACCCACTTGCAAGATGAAGTTGACAACATTTCCGACCGCATTGATGATCTCCAAGCAAAACTGGATGACAGATGCAATGAACTTCAGAGCGCAGCAACTGCTGTTGCTCAATTTACAGACCACCTGAAGGGAATCAATCAAGACCTAGCTACTCTAGAGAAAGAGTTGGACTCCATGAAGGCTCCGGGACGAGATATCAAGACCGTAAGAGGCCAGGTAGAAGAGATCAACAAAGTAATTCACAAGATCAACAGACTCTCTGACGATATCACTGGCCTTGTGAACTCTGGTGAGAATCTAGTTGACTCTGGGTTCGCCGCTGATGCAGTGGCTACCAGAGATCAAGTCGAAGGTCTCAAGAGACAACTTGGAAAACTTGATGATCGTGCAAGAAACAGAGACGAGGAACTGAACGACACCTTGAATAAACTACAACAGTTCTATCATGCTCACGCCGATGTTATGGATGACATCAACGACGCACAAGATCAAGTGAGGAAGTTTAAACCCGTCGGCTCAGAAGTCGATTCCATCCGCGTACAACAAGAAGACTTCAGAGCTCTCAAGTTGCACAGGATCGAGCCAATTGCTCGCGCAGTAGACGAATGCAATCTTCTCGGTCAGACACTTATTCAAACCGCAGGTCGGGATGTTAGCACCAGCAACATTGAGAAGGATCTGGACAAGATGAATGAACGCTGGAATGATCTGAAGGACAAGCTGAACGAAAGAGACAGGAAATTGGACGTCGGTCTTCTCCAGTCGGGAAAATTCCAAGAAGCTCTTGACGGTTTGGAGAAGTGGCTCACCGATACAGAAGAAATGGTAGCTAACCAAAAGCCACCCTCATCAGATTACAAGGTCGTGAAAGCGCAACTTCAAGAGCAGAAGTTCTTGAAGAAGATGTTAATGGATCGACAGAACTCTATGTCTTCTTTGTACAATATGGGACAAGAGGTGGCCACAGACGCAGACCCGAAGGAGCGTAAGATTATCGAAAAACAACTGACGAGTTTGGTTGGAAGATTCGATAAATTGACAGAAGGAGCCGCTGATCGAATGGAAGCTCTCGAGCAGGCTATGGCAGTCGCGAAGAAGTTCCAGGATAAATTGGTGCCTCTTGCTATTTGGTTGGACAAGACAGAGAAGAAGATCAAGGACATGGAACTGGTTCCAACTGATGAGGAGAAGATTCAACAGCGAGTTGCGGAACACGATCTGTTGCACGATGACATTCTTTCCAAGAAACCAGGCTTCAGCGAACTTACTGAGATAGCGAGTCAACTCATGAGTCTCGTTGGTGATGATGAAGCCTCCGCTCTTGCGGATAAACTTCAAGATGTTGCGGATAGATACGCCGCATTAGTTGATCGATCAGATGCCCTTGGAAATTTATTGCAGAGATCAAGACAAGGTTTGCGACACTTGGTGCTTACGTATCAAGATCTGCAGGCCTGGATGGAAAGCATGGAGAGGAGGCTTTCTAAGTACCGCGTCTTAGCAGTTCATACCGAGAAGCTTCTGCAGCAAATGGAAGATCTCGCTGATCTCACGGAAGAAGTTTCCTCTCGTCAAACTGAGGTTGACAGCACTACGGATTCTGGTTTGGAACTGATGAAGCACATCTCTAGTGACGAGGCTCTTCAGCTCAAAGACAAACTCGACTCATTGCAGCGTCGTTACAACGATTTGGTGACTCGTGGATCCGATTTATTGAAACACTCACAAGAAGCTTTGCCCTTGGTGCAACAATTCCACGACAACCACAACCGTCTCATGGACTGGATGCAAGGAGCAGAAACCGCTTTGCAATCTGCCGAACCGCGCGAAGATGAAATCATCAGATTGGAGATGGAGATTTCCGAGTACAGACCCGTCCTTGATAAAATCAATGCCGTTGGACCTCAACTTTGCCAGATTTCACCTGGAGAAGGTGCTGCGACGATTGAAGGTTTGGTAACAAGAGACAACAGAAGATTCGACGCCATCGCTGAGCAAATTCAAAGGAAGGCAGAGAGAATCCAGATTAGTAAACAACGATCTACCGAAGTGATCGGAGACATCGACGAACTTCTTGATTGGTTCAGAGAGGTGGATAATCAATTGAGAGAAGCAGAGCCCCCAAGCAGTGAGCCTGAAATCATCAGGGTTCAACTGAAGGAGCATAAGGCTCTAAATGACGATATCTCGAGTCAAAAAGGACGTGTCCGTGACGTGATTTCGACAGCTAAAAAAGTAATTCGTGAAAATGCTCAACACGAGGACACTTCCACGATAAGAGACAAGATGGAAGACTTGAGAGAAACGATGGAAATCGTCTCTGCTCTCTCAGCCGACAGATTGGGAGCTTTGGAACAAGCTCTGCCACTAGCAGAACATCTGCGAGATACTCATCTTGGTCTGATTACTTGGTTGGAAGAAGCAGAACAGCAAGTGGCGATGCTACCAATGCCAGCATTGCGTCCGGATCAAATTGCAGTTCAGCAGGACAAGAACGAATTGTTGCTCCAGAGCATCAACGAACACAAACCATTGGTGGAGAAACTGAACAAGACTGGAGAAGCTTTGATTAAATTATGCAATGATGAAGAAGGAGCAAAGGTGCAGGATATTTTGGACAATGACAACGCTCGTTATGCAGCCTTGCGTGCAGAACTCCGAGCTCGTCAACAGGCTCTTGAACAAGCTCTCCAAGAATCTTCTCTCTTCTCAGACAAGTTGGAAGGAATGCTCCGCGCCTTGACTTCAACGGCTGATCAAGTTAATGGAGCTGAAGCAATCAGCGCTCATCCTCCAAGACTACGTGATCAAATGGAAGAGAACGCTGCTCTCGCTGATGATCTGGCTCAAAGATCCGAGGCTTTCGCTGCAGTCAAAAAGGCTGCGGACGATGTTATCAGCAAAGCAGGAAATCGCGCTGATCCAGCCGTCAAGGACATCAAACGCAAGCTTGAGAAGCTCAACAAATTATGGTCTGATGTTCAAAAAGCTACAAATGACCGAGGCCTTACTTTGGATGATACTCTCGCTGTTGCTGAGAAGTTCTGGTCGGAATTGAATGGAGTGATGTCTACTTTGCAAGAACTCCAAGATGCTTTGGCTGGTCAAGCTCCACCTGCTGCTCAACCTGCGGCTATTCAACAGCAACAAGTTGCCTTGCAGGAGATTAGACAAGAGATTGATCAGACGAAACCTGATGTTGAACAAGTCAGGCAATCTGGTCATGAGTTGATGGGACTTTGTGGCGAGCCTGACAAACCTGAAGTGAGGAAACACATTGAAGATTTGGATCAAGCTTGGGACAATGTCACAGCACTTTATGCAAGAAGAGAGGAGAATTTGATCGATGCTATGGAGAAGGCGATGGAGTTCCACGAAACTTTGCATGATCTTTTGGAATTCTTGGAAGAAGCAGAGAAGAAGTTTGCGAAAATGGGACCTCTTGGTAGCGATATTGTTGAGGTGAAGAAGCAAATCAAGCAGTTGGCGAACTTCAAGGCTGAAGTGGATCCTCATATGGTGAAAGTCGAAGCTCTTAATAGGTACGTAGCGTTTTTTAAGGGATTTAGAGTATTTAATTTAAGATAATTCATTTGAAAGGTTCCTTCGTATTATTTGGAATCTGTTATCTAATCATCTAATAGTTAAATGGCTTAGAAATTCCCAGAGTGTCTTTGCGTGTCCCTTGTTTAAAATTCATTTATACGTTGAAACTTTAAAAACTGAAACCTTGCGCTAGTTTGAGAGATAAACTAATCAACTTTTTTCCCCATGCTGGTTCCTGATCATAGGAGTCTGACAAGGCAAGTCAACCTCTCTGCGTTGTCGCTGTAGTTAGAGCATGGCTTAAAATTGTCTTAAATACGACTTTAGTTATTTAATATGTCCTGGATATTGACTAATTAGATTACTCAGGGCTGCTACAAAGTTTGTAGAATTTTTTATCTTTATCTAGCTTCGTTTTATTCCAGCAGTTAGAGTTTTGAGTGCAATATTAAAGAAAGAACATACAATAAATATTGAATTTCTTATTATTATCAAATAATTCATTGATATTTTCTGCTTTTTCATTCATGTTCCTAATACCTATTCTATTTCTGTAAATTAATATCTGTCCAAAACTTGGTCCAGAAATCTTGATTTAAAGATCCCAGAAAAGTCAATGAGCTTTATCCGAATTCTGTAGCAACCCTGGTCATTGTGCCGTACTTAATTGATTGGTATTTAAATTGTATGAGATTGCAATATAATCGTACTCAAATATCCGTACCTTCCCATAAGAGTTTCCGAAACAATAGCATGCAAAAGGTGCAAAGTTGCAAACGAAAAAAATAAACCAATTACCAAATACAGACAGTATACAATCGAGAAAGCACACTTGAATACCTTAACCGAGAAACATGAAAACAAGAGGTGTCTAAACGACGTAAAAAGCCGTAAACAGTCTTAGTGTTATTAAATGTTAATATTGTCTTAATAGTTGTTTGGTAGCTAAGCTGACCAGACCCCGCCTTTTGCTGTAGGTGTGATCTCCACTTGCGCTAAAATAGACGAAGCCATATGTACGTCCCCAACATTAGAATGCTCAAATTGATTTTATCTTCCATAGACAAGCTGCTGAACTCACGGAAAGAACATCGTCCGAGCAAGCACAGGCAATTAAAGAACCCTTGGGTGCTGTTAATCGACGATGGGATGCGTTGCTCAGGGGAGTTGTCGAAAGACAAAGACTTTTGGAAAACGCGCTTCTTCGTCTTGGTCAATTCCAACATGCCCTTGACGAGCTTCTCGTCTGGATTGATAAAACCGACAGGACACTTGATGACCTCAAACCAGTTGCTGGTGATCCTCAAGTCATAGAAGTTGAACTAGCGAAGCTAAAGGTCTTGGTCAACGACATCCAGGCTCATCAAACAAGTGTCGACACTCTCAACGATGCTGGAAGACAACTTATCGAAGATGGAAAAGGCACCGCAGAAGCATCAACCACTGCCGAAAAACTTGGAACCCTCAATCGTCGTTGGCGAGATTTACTCCAACGAGCTGCGGATCGTCAAAGAGAATTGGAAGACGCCTTACGCGAAGCACAGTCCTTCACTGCTGAGATTCAAGACTTGCTCTCCTGGTTAGGCGACGTAGACAACATGATAGTCGCCTCGAAACCAGTTGGAGGATTACCAGAAACTGCTTCGGAACAACTCGAGAGGTTCATGGAAGTCTACAACGAACTCGAACACAACAGACCGAAAGTCGAAACTGTTCTTCAACAAGGTCAGGAGTATCTAAAACGCGCAGGAGCTTCGAGTGCTGGAGGATTGAATCAGAACCTCAGGACTTTGAAGCAAAGATGGGACAATGTTACTGCCAGGGCGAGCGATAAGAAGATCAAGTTGGAAATCGCCCTCAAGGAAGCTACAGAGTTCCACGATGCACTCCAGGCGTTTGTTGACTGGCTCACAAACGCGGAGAAGGTCTTGACGAACTTAAAACCAGTTTCGAGAGTTATGGAAACGATTCTCGGCCAGATAGAAGAACACAAGGCATTCCAGAAAGACGTTGGTGTTCATCGTGAGACAATGTTGAACCTGGACAAGAAGGGAACTCACCTGAAATACTTCTCGCAGAAACAGGACGTGATTCTGATCAAGAATCTTTTGATTAGTGTTCAACACAGATGGGAACGAGTCGTTTCTAAATCTGCAGAGAGAACAAGAGCTTTGGATCATGGTTACAAGGAAGCTAGAGAATTCCACGATGCTTGGTCTAGTATGATGAACTGGTTGGACGATACTGAGAAGACTCTGGATGAAGTTGCAGCTGATGGACTCGGTGGAAACGATCCTGAAAAAATCAAGTCTCGTTTGAATAAACATCGCGAGGTACAGAAGGCTCTGAGTGCCAAACAAGGAACTTATGACACAACAATGAAGAACGGTAAAATTCTAAAGGACAAAGCTCCAAAGACAGACGAACCAGCGTTGAGGGAACTTCTGAATGAACTGAAGAATAAATGGACGACTGTTTGTGGTAAATGTGTCGACCGGCAAAGGAAATTGGAAGAGGCTCTCCTCTTCTCTGGGCAGTTCAAGGACGCGATTCAAGCTTTGTTGGATTGGCTACGAAAATCAGAAAAGCAGCTTTCAAATACTGGTCTGCTTCATGGAGATCTCGACACTGTGTCTAATCTTGTTGAACAGCACAAGAACTTCGAAAGAGATCTTGAATCTCGCGCTTCACAAATGGATTCTGTGACCAAGACTGGAAGAGAACTTGAATCTAAAGCTACTTTGGAAGACGCTTCAATGATCAGACAGCAACTTTCTGAACTTCATAGTCTCTGGAATACGGTGACTCGTTTGTCTTCCAACAAGTCTTCTCGATTGGAAGAGGCTCTTCGGGATGCAGAGCGTTTGCATAAGGCAGTTCATGTTCTTCTTGAATGGCTCAGTGATGCGGAAATGAAGTTGCGATTCGCTGGACAGTTTCCTGAAGACGAGCAGGATAGCAGAAATCAACTCATGGATCATGAAAAGTTCCTGAGAGAGCTGAAAACTAAGGAGGTTGAGAAGGATAATACTCTTGAATTGGCACGCACAATTCTTGCTAAAGCTCATCCAGATGGCGCTGCTGTGATAAAACACTGGATCACCATCATTCAGTCAAGGTGGGAGGAAGTTTCGACCTGGGCCCACCAGAGGAATCAAAGACTCGAAGAACATATGCGAGGACTTCAGGTTTGTTTTGTTATTATCCTCGCAAAAAAAGCATCTAAAAATTCTCTATAAATTTTTCTTGATTGCTCTTCTTATAGGACCTTGATAATCTTTTGGAAGAATTACTAGCATGGCTCGAAGGTTTGGAGAACACTTTGATCACCCTAGAAGCTGAACCACTGCCAGATGACCGTCCAACTTTGGAGATGCTGATTGCTGATCACCGAGAATTCATGGAAAATACAAGTCGCAGACAAAATGAAGTCGATCGAGTTTGCAAGGCTCGTCAGATCAAACCCATCACGAAGGATAATCGCAAGATGTCAAGATCCAAACCATCACTTATGTACGTTTGCATGAATATTTTTCCAAACTACGTTTTGATACATTTTCATATTTTTCGAGACTGCAAAATATTTTTCATATTCATAATGTGGATTGTCTGCTATCTTTTTGTTTGCTTATTCGCAGATCATAGAATTTCAACAATGATTTGATGAACTTGGCTGTTTTTAGAGTAGCGCTTTTTTATTATATTGCTTATGTGCCTTTGTTTTGTGTTTTGTGTAATTCACGAATTGTGTTTGCATGTGCTTTTTCGAATGAACAGCTGTAAGGATCATCATCAAGATTGTGATCATGACCATCAACCACTTCGTAGGCAAAGGTGCGACATTTTAGAAAGGATTTGATTTCGGGACTTGCATTTTTTGAATGAACGTTCTATTTAATTTTGTATTTATATTCCATTTTTAAGATTCATTTTCAACTTATGATTTTCATATATCAACTTCGTTTTCATTTATGATTTTGTTTTCAATATTAAAAGAAATTATATTAAAGATTCTAATATTTTTTAGCCATTATCGACTACATTAGCTTTTTATAATCTCACTAAATATTTTTTTTTTGCTATTCAATTCTCTAGCTTCAAGGGAAGTCGAGATCTGTCCCAGCCGTTGCAACGTGGAAGGTATAGCACTTTTTTCATTGCTTTCACACTTAACTGTTCACATAGCACATCACAAGCAGTTTTTCCACATCTATTCTAACACAATTCACTTTTTCATTTGTTGTCCTGTGAGTCAATGTTTTATAGGTAGTCGTATAGCGCGCACTTTTTTGTTGCATTTAATGTATAAATTGCAAAATGAGAATTTGAGAAATATTAAATTCCACAAACTGAACACTTCTTTTCGGGGTCTTATAATTTTTCAAAATTCGATATTAATCGATTAATTCAGACAGGGTTCACTGTCTTTATCTTGTTCCTCTGCGTTTCCCCTTTTTTTGAAATTCTCCTTTTTTCTGTTATTCTCAAAAAACTTCCTCTTTTTCCCCTTCTCCTACCTAAAAGAAAGGGATGTAACCAAATATCTCGAAAATATCGGACACATTGTTGTCAAAAACCTGATTGGCTTTTAAATGACTTGAAATTGCTCCATTTATTACATTTGAAATTTAAAAATGAAACCCCCTGCCAACTTTCAATTTATCTGCAACTGTTAATGTAATTTGTTATCGTTATGGTGGCAAAATATTTCATTATTCTTTACAGATACAGGTCTTAAATGATCTATTTCCCCTCTTTTTCTCCTTTTCCAACCTAAAAAAAGTGATTTTACCAAATATCTCGAAAATATTGTACACATTGTTGTCAAAAACCTGATTGACTTTCGAATGAATTGAAATTGCTCCATTTATTACATTTGAAATTAAAAAATGTAATCCCCTGTTAACTTTCAATTTGATTACAACTGTTAATTTAATTTTTTACACCTGATATTAAGATTTCAAAGATTTCTAAAGATTTCAAGAAATTTCAAAAGATTTCAAAAGACTTCAGAAAATATCTTTGGTTTTTAAAAGTTTGAGCAATTTTCAACCTTACCGAAGTATTTAAAAATATATCGAAAGATTTCTAATTATTTCAAGTGTTTTCTACAGATTTCGAGAAATTTCAAAGGATTTCAAATCAAATAAAATCGATTTCAGAAGATTTCAATGGATTTAAAGGGATTTTAACGATTACGTGAAAGTTTTCAATTTCAAAATATTTCAAGGGATATTACAAAACTCCTAAAAGTTTCAAGTGGTTTCAAAATATTTCAGGGGGTTTCAGGAGATTTCGAGAGTCCTCAAAATATTTTAAAAGATTATAAGGATTGTTGAAGTATTTTAAATATTTCAAGGGATTTCACAAAATTTCAAGTTATTTCTAGAGATTTCGAGAGGTTTCACATGATTCCAAGTGATTACTAAACATGTTAAGGAATTTCAGAGGATTTTTAGGGATTGCAAAATATTTTTTAAAGATTTCAATGGGACTCTAAGGATTTCAAAAGGTTTAAAAAATTATGAGGCATTTCAAAGGATTTCAAGGGATTTCAAACAAATTTGTGGGATTTAATAGGCTTTCAAAAATTGTCAATTGATTATGGCGCAGTTAATTTTTTTATTTTGAAATTTTTCAAAGTATTTGAAATCTTTTGAAAACGTTTGAATCTTTTAAAATCTCTCAAAATCCCTTGAAATATTCTCAAATTGATTAAAATTGATAGATATTCTGTGAGAATATTTGAAATCTTTCACACTCTTTTACAGTCTCTATAAATTACTTGCATTTTTTTTCAAATCCCATAACATTCTTTTTAATATCTTACACTGGTCTAATATCCCTTGAAATCCTTTGAAATTCCTCGAAATCTCTTGAAATCCATTCAAATCATTTGAAATGATTAGAAATCACTTGAAATATTTCGAAATTCTATAATGGCAGAAATCATTAAACATAATCATTTAACATTATTTAAAAATATAACATTTCTTTTATGTAACAAGATTGTTTCTTCTTTACGATGTGTAAAAATAAATGTTTAATCTTTCACCTATTATCCCCCTTTTTTGTGAAAAAATTACCCTAATTCCCATTTTTTGAGCTCCTTTTGCGCCTTGATCCCTGTTTAGATTTCATGAATTCAAAATAAGTTTTTTTTTCAAATTAGAGTAATTCCTGGAATTAATTTTTTTTATGTTTTGAAGATAAATAAATCTCCTATATTAAAGCAAGTACAAAATATGAAATGATCTTTTCAAACTCAATCAGGCTATGCAGATTAGAAGAAAAAAGTAAAAATTTATGATTGTTCTGGAATTTTAAAAATAGCAAATGAAACTTATTCTGACTTGGGGTATCTCCAGAAATAATTAAATAATTGAAAATTTTACAGAATTTATAAGAGACTGGAAATGAAAATAGCTCTAGGGAGTTTTTGATATCTACAAATATTAAACACGTAGGCATGATCACTAACAGATTAGAACAAGGCACAAACACGTTTTTGAACGCAATAATAATTTTACCAAAAATGTCGCTTTTTGTCTTTTTGGCGTCAGATTTCTTTCTCCGTTAATATAAATTTATTCTTTATACGATATTTATTACCATTTTATTATACCACGAAGTCAAGTTATAGGATACATATCTACAAGAAAAAGGTTTTATATTATTTCAACACGAGTACCATTTCACAGAATAGTACAGAATCAGTTTTAATATAAAAAGTTGAGAGGATGGTAGATGCTTTCCTACAAATTCTTTCTAAATCTACAGAGTAATAATAATAAAAAGAAATTTAATTAATCATTTTTATGAAGTATTTAAGCATCTGTCAGACTCTTTTCAGTGATTGGACAAGTGGAACATACAATACAATTAAACAATAAACAATTTAAACACTTTTTCAAAACACTGCAAGAAGATTACTGCTCTTCAAGTGCAGAATTGAGTAGAGAGTGTTTTTTGAGTGATGTGACGCATGTTCTTGTTTAGCCGAGCCAGCCCAGGTCGCGAGAGAACTCCAGATCCTTCATTGCCTCATATTGGTCCGCGCTTCCCACCGAAAGGAAGGTTCGTTTACTCTTTTGATTTATCCCTTTTTCTTCTCATAAAAATCATTTTTTTTTCATGTGGGGCGGTTCAGTGGGAGATTTTGGTTGAGGATGAGTTTTGCGTGCTTTTTTGTACATAAATTCAACTGAATATCACAGGGTTTCTTCCTTATTCCATTTTTTTTAAAACATTATTTTATCCAATAAAGTTTCAATATTTTTAAAGTGTGTTTCCGAAGGTGTCTATTAGTTTGATTAAGTTCGAACGTTTTTTAGTTTGATTTTTATCTATTTCGTTAGCATTTAAATACCATTTTAGTTTCTTTCTAAATTTCGGATGAGTGCTCGATTATTAAAAATTGTCTAGATTAGTATTTAGATTTTTCAAAATGATAATCGAAAATGAAATTCATTACATTTCAAAATTCATGAAATCAAGCTTCATTTTCTGAAGATAAAATATGAAGATTTTCTGTACTTTTCAATAGCAAAGGGGCAGAGCCTGAATTCCGAAGCCCAAGAGTCAAACTTCTTTGGGATAGATGGCGCAATGTTTGGTTCCTTGCATGGGAACGTCAGCGTCGTCTTCAGGATAAACTTAACTATATCGACGAATTGGAACGGGTGGCCAACTTCAGTTGGGAAGATTGGCGTAAGAGGGTAAGTTTACAATTTTCGGTTTTTATATTTTTTTGTAATTTATATTTCAATCGCATAATAATAATATATACATAAATATGTATCTAATAATTTTTCTTCAAGTTACAATTTAATTTTTAATTATCCTCTTCTTTCGTCAGTTCTTGAAATTCATGAACCACAAGAAATCTCGTCTTACGGATCTTTTCCGCAAGATGGATAAAAACAACGACGGTCTCATTCCTCGAGAAGATTTCATCCAGGGAATTATGAACACCAGTTAGTACATTTTTTAAAAATAAATTCTATCTTTAATAGTTTTGTAAGCGTACCATAGAGTGACTTTTTCAAAATTTGGTTTTTCAAAATTGAATATTAATAAAAAAAATTACAGAATTCGATACATCTCGATTGGAAATGGGAGCCGTTGCTGATCTTTTTGATCGTCATGGCGAAGGTTTGATCGACTGGAAAGAATTCATAGCAGCTTTGAGACCAGACTGGGAAGAAAGACGAACTTACCACGATACTGATAAAATCCACGATGAAGTCAAACGTCTCGTCATGTTGTGCACATGTAGACAGAAATTCAGGGTCTTCCAAGTCGGTGAAGGAAAATACAGGGTATGCAGAATCTTGTTTTTTTTTTTTTTTGAACTTTTATCTCCAAAGTTTAATTCTTCTTTAATCATTATATAATTATATTTAACATATTTGTTTGTATATTTTTAGTTTGGCGACAGTCAAAAACTTCGTCTCGTCAGAATTTTACGATCCACAGTTATGGTTCGTGTTGGTGGAGGCTGGGTTGCTTTAGATGAATTCCTCTTGAAAAATGACCCCTGCCGAGGTGAGTTTCGTATTTCATGTTGTCAAATATCTTTCAGATTAATCAAGATCAGAAAAAGGTTTCCATTTTCCCTGATCTTGTTACATTTAATAAGTAGAGATGAGTTAAGCATTAATTAAAATCAGTATTTACATACTAAAAATAATTGAATGCTTTTTCATCTGTAGAAATAGTTGTCATTTTAAATTTCGAAATTCGTAATAGGAATATATCTTATCAAAATCTTTACTATGAGGAACGTTTCTAGATTTTATAATTAATAATCGGCCAATAACCATGCTAAGTAATAATCTCAACTTGAAATATAATAATAAACTTCCTAGGATAAAATATTCCCCCCAAGAGGCGCAAAATGTATATATTTTTTTCTGTTGAAACTTTTTTTTATATTCAAAGTACTAATTGAGTTTAATTTGTTTTTAATTTATATATTTTTATTAAGTTAAATGTTTATCACTCTCATCGACATTCATTTGCGCTGAATTAGTTTAGAAATATTGCGCTAAACACCATCATTTCGATATCTTCACATAAAAATATTGATAGTAGTTATTAATTCTTGCATTGAAACGTTTTCGAGCGGGGCTCTTAATAAAAATAACACGTCAGTGCGTTTGTGTGTATGATCTCAACTCCTGAGGTAACAAAATAATGTATTAACCACAAATCAGATGCCCATCATTAATGACTACAGTGTGTAAAAAGAATTGAAAGTGTGTGTCTGCTACTTTATTGCTTTGCTTATCTCGTAGCTAATTTTTTTTAGACACTGGTTTGGTATATATATATTTTTTTTTTGAGTTACTTACCCCTCGGTTACTGAAAACGATAACTTTTCCAAGAGAAGATGAGTGTAGATTTTGATTATTTTGGAATATTACATTTATTACTACTTTTTGTCGAGAGAATAATTCAGAAATGCTTGGGAATTAAATCAACTTCTTTTGGAATAGTATCCTCTAATAGTAGATAGTCACAATATTATTGAACGATCCTATACTAACATCGAATTTATTGCTTTTTCCTCCTTCCAACTTCCTCACCATCAAAATATTTCTTTTCCAATCATAATACTCTAAATGATCTTGGAATGGCATTTATTCATTTCGGTGTTTTTCCTTGATTTCCTTTCCTTTTCTTTTGTGATGTCTCCTTTATTTGTGTATTTAGTTTTTCTAATGCCAATACCAGATCCCAATAAACCGGAGCAACACGAAGGCTGGTGTCCGCTTGGTGAGACTAACTTGTCTCGTTTACATTCTAAATTTCATTTTTCACAATCGTAGCTTTATGTTACGCACTGATTATTCTTGTGTAGAGCAAAAACTCAAGCTATGCACTAGTAAGAGAGTGATATCTATCTAGAAAGAATACGAGAAACATTTAATAATAGTTTTTGCTCTGATTTAAAATATTCTACTTAGCCTGATGCACTCGACTTTGATTGCATTCTAGAGTACCTAAAAATAAATTGGTCTTTTAATAAACCTAGCGATAAAAGAGAAGATAAATTTAGTCTCTTGGATCTTGAGAATTTTCTTTGTATTTTTGATACCAATATTTAATATAATATTTTTACACGATGTTTCAATTCAAATGAAGAATTTTGTTTCAAAAAAGTTGATATAAATCATTGAAATGATCATTGCACAATCACAATCAGATATCAGCTTCGACAATCCTGTTCCATTGCATGACTTCGCACTAGTTTTATTAAATTTGTTTTCCGTAAATATTGTATTTTTTGTTTTACTCCATTAACAGTAGACGTATAACTTAACTTTAGTATTTATTATGATTATTAAATTGTTAACTTTTACGCAGTGATTTATCGAAATATGTATAAACTGCTTTCATTAAGACTTTTTTTTAACAAGAAGTATTTTATTTACTTAGACCTATTATTTTTGACAATTCTTAATAGCTTTTAGATCTTAAGTCTTGCGTATCCTGGTTTTGGTTCGACAAATGGTATGGTTTTGAACGCAATATTTAGTTTAATTTAGCATGGTTTTGGAGTTTAGAGAGATTTTGAGTTCTTCTAACCCTCTTTCTCCTCCGAAGTACGAAACGATCTCTGAGATAATTGAAAAAAAAGATTAAATCCTATAGATTTTGTTTCGTGTGAAAAAGTGTTATTCGTAGTGTTAGAACGTTGCTCGCAGTCTTTGTATTTATTGCAAATTAAGATATATTTGCAACAGGTACTAGGACCTTTCTTATGTCTAATTATTTATATCATTTATATTATTTTATTCCATTCTAAATTTGTTATTTTATTTTTTATTTTTCTTCATATCACACTACACATCGACACGGACACTCTTCTCCCAATTTCTCTCTTGTACTCGTTTTCCGTTTCGTGATTCCGAACCTCTTCTCCAACTACAAAAACCACTTAATTAACTCCAAATATTTTTCCTCTGCCTATTGTCGCTGATCGTCAAATATGTGACTTTTTTTTTGTTTTGCTTCTCGGTCTCTTCTTGTAATTATCGTGCTCTCTAAATTTTTGTTCTTTATCTGTCTCTGTTCTGTACAAAAATATTTGGCACCTCCTATGATCCTTGGCATCCTATAACGCCTTCCTAACTAACTGCGTGCACGCAACACACTGTAGCCAAGGGAAGAACAAATATTGAGCTGCGGGAAAACTTCATATTGGCGGATGGTGTTAGCCAGTCTATGACAGCGTTCAGATCCAAACCAAGCCCTACTTCGACTCTGCAGCGCACGCAAATGTCCTCTGCTGGACCAATCACCAAGGTAACATTGCTACCCACGAAATACACGTTTGGGACCCATCAGTTTCGATTTCTCTTTTTTATTTCTTCTTTCTACAATTTTCACTCTCAGACATAGAGCAAATTTCAATTCTATGCGTGTCTAGAAGTAAAGTTTCTATTCTGAAAATAAATGTTAAACTTTAACTTTTAAGCTTGATGCCAAGTAGCTTGAAGACAATCAAAGTCATTTCTTTGAGAAATTAGTCGTCCAGAAGGCTCTTCATCTTTTGCTAAAATTTGAAATGTTAAGAAGACATCCCTTAATTTAGTACTGTGACCATTAAAATATTATAATCAAAGACGGTCGATATTGGATAATATTTGTGTGCTTCGCTTTGATTTGTGAAGCTTTAAAAATTGAAGTTGAAAAAATTCAGTGGAAAATATCTGGGGATTCGAGCAAAATTGAGGGTGAATATTTTTTTGTCCAATTATTTGTTTAAATTTTGGTTAATTTGATTTTTAAAAAGGTGTGTTGAATTCTTCTGTCCAACTCGGTTTTTAAGTCAGTTGATTAAAAGTGGAAATCATTCTACAAAATAAAAAAAATCTCCGCCTTAATTTTGTTCGGATTCCCTGAATTTCTTTGAGGTATTTAGGTAACGTAGACAAGAACATTTTCTCAAAATTTGATTACGACTTTATCAATTTTTATTTGATAGCTAAAAAAATACGCACAGTCAATCTCAGAATTCATCTAACTGTTACAATCATTTATAAAATCGATGAAAATAGACCCAATGTTAATGCTATGAATTTTAAAGGAGGAATCTAAGCGTGCATTAGAAAAGAATTTATTCAGGTTGAAATTATTCATTTTACAAAAGTCATAGAGACTTTTGTATTTCAGCTTCTATCTTTGGAAAATAGCTGCAATTCTTATCCAATCCTAATTATCAAGGGCTGAGTTTATTGCTTAAAAGATTTTTTACTATTCTGTTCGGTTGGTTTCATTGCAATTAAAATTATTTAGGAAAAAATTTGTTTGAAAAAATAATAAGTGTATGCTTTCTAAACATTCAATTTTAAATAGAAATCAACTAAAAATGATTGTAAAAAATCTTCCAAGGAATGAAATCAGCTCTTGATCATTAAGATTGAATAAAAATTGCAGCTTTTTCCTAAAAATGAAAATAAAATACAAATATCTATATAACATTTGTGAAATAAACAATTTCAAGCTGAACGATTTTTTCTGAAGGACGCTCAGATTTCTCCTTTAAAATTCGCAGCAATCAACATTGGGTCTATTTTTGTCGATTTCATAAATCATTATAAAGGTTGGATGAATTTTGAAATTGACTGTACGTATAGTACATCTTTAAGTAACCGGATACAAACCAACAGAATTTTGGATATGGAAATCATAAAAATGAAGTAATAGATATAAAATATAAATATAAATAAATATATCAAAACAAATTATACATATATATATATAATAAAGGAAACAGCTATAAAAGGGTAAATTTATAGGTGGTAGAGGAATATAGGCAGTCGTAAAAGGATAAAATGGAATAGAAAAGGATAAGAAAGGACAGGAAAGAATGCAATTATTGCAATAGGCTCCAGGGATAGAAAGAAATAAAATTGTCAAAGGGATAGAGTGAATAGCAAGTAAAATAGAATAAAAAATTATAAATCGGGAAAGAAAAGGACATAATTATTTGTAGAAGGAGTAGATTCAAAATGAAAAAACGGCATAAAAAAAGATTGAATTACTAGTGAAAGAATTAGATTGAAACATGAAGTAACGATATAAAAGTGGATAGAATTTTTGATTACAGAAATCGTTTAAAGTGATAAAATGGGACAGAAGTGGAGAGAACACTGGAAAAGATATAAGGGTAAATTTGAAGGTGGTATAGGAATAGAGGCAGTAGTAAAAGAATAAAAAGGGATATAAAATGAGATAATTTTGGAAAAAAGAGTTTGGATAACAAATGATAGGAAAGAATGAGGTTATTTTCATATAAAATCAAAATAGATAGAAAAGAATGGAACTGGCGGAAAAAAGAATAAAAGAATAGACGATAAGAAAGGGAAAGGATATAATTATTCTTAAGAGAAACGAAGGTAAAAAGGTATAGAGTTTTTAGAAATAGGAATCTTATAAGGTAGTAAAAAAGAATGTTAAAAGATAGAAGTATTGGAAATGGACATAGGATGAAGTAATAAAATGGAATAGAAATTAACAATAATCATTACTCATTTAAATCAGTACTTAATGTCCGCATTAATTCTATCTTTTCTACATTCAAATTCTATTTGAATTATTGAAACATTTGACAATTTATTTTACATAAATTGGAAAAGCCTAGTCATAAACCGCTCATATTAAGATTAGTTTAAATATTATTGAATCACCCAGCTCTTTAAAATTAATTCTTCCATTTTAAAAATTCCATTATGAAAAATACAAGACGAAAGAGAATATATGGAACAATAAAACATTTATTATTGTTATCGCATGCAATGACGGATTATTCGAGACTGAAAAATAAGCACGATCAGAGCTCAGCAATCGGCCCCATTTCACAGAATTTGTAAGTGACAAGAAAATCTACTATAAAATATGAATGTCCAAAGAACGTTATTTAAAAACACCATATTCACGATTATTCATATCAAATAAAATTTCTTCGCTTCATCTTGGAAATATCTCAATTTCAAGATAAAAGTCTAAATTTAAGATCACTATAAATAACTTCAATTACTAATTGTAAATAAAGATAATATCAAATTTAAGCTTTTCTTGAATCCCCTGTTTTAAGATACTCATATATGTGGATAAAGTAATATAAAAATTTGTATTATATACAAATTTTTAATAAAAATTCCTACTAAATCATGAATAAAATTCGACCCACAAATAAAATTACAATTATTTTCATCGTTATTGTTATCATTATGACATTCGAGACCTATAAAGAAAAGAATTAAATTTTTTCTTTCCCTATACAGTAAATACCAGCTGATCAATGTGATCCCGAAATTAGATCAAAATGATATGCAATGCTTTTGTACAAATTTTGGAAGTTTTATTTGATTAGCGAACTGCGCGTCAGAATGATCCAATTTTCAAGATCAATTGCATGGCATGAATTTTCATTAGTTTTCGAGTGTCAGTTGTTATACCACAACAAAGTCATTAATACCAGTTGATCAATTTGATCCCGAAATTAGATCAAAATGATATGAAACGCTTTTGTACAAATTTTGGAAGTTTTATTTGATTAGCGAACTGCGCATCAGAATGATCCGATTCTCAAGATCAATTGCCTGTCATGAATTTCATGAGATTTCGAGTGTCAGTTGTTATGCCACAACAAAGTCATGAATACCAGTTGATCAATTTTATCCTGATATTAGATCAAAATGATATGCAACGCTTTTATACAAATTTTGAATGTTATATTTGCTAGAAAATTGCGCATCAGAATGATCCGATTCTCAAGATCAATTTCCTGTCATGAATTTCATGAGTTTACGAGTGTCAGTTGTTATGCCACGACAAAGTCATGCAGACGAGTTGATCAATTTAATCCTGAAATTAGATCAAAATGATATGCAATGCTTTTGTACAAATTTTGGAAGTTTTATTTGATTAGCGAACTGCGCATCAGAATGATCCAATTTTCAAGATCAATTGCATGGCATGAATTTTCATTAGTTTTCGAGTGTCAGTTGTTATACCAC
>JAUMHM010000085.1:27353154-27375839 GCA_032362435.1 Melikaiella ostensackeni
ATAGTTAAAAGAATTGGTCAAACAACAACTGCAGGGTCCCCCTGGGAGCGACTGCCATGCAGAAAAATGAAGCCGGCTCCCAGTAGAAACGCGGTATATATATATATATATATATGTTTTAGCTTCAATTTTAGGTGAAAGCTGCAATTCTTATCCAATCCTCATGATCAAGGGCTAATTTTATTCCTTAAAAGATTCTTTACAATCATACAGTTATTATAGTTATTATAATTGTAAAAAAAAATTTCCTTAATAATTTCAATTAACATTGGGTCTATTTTCTCCAATTTCAGAAATAATTTTGAACATTGCTCAATTTTGAAGTGAACTGTACGTACTGAACATCCCTTAATATCGTGGGCTCAATTTTTCCGTAAAAATGCAACAGGTTTGATTACTTCTAAATTTGGTCTCTTATAGACAATAGAAAACAGTTTTCTGACGATCTTTTGAAATATGATGGACTGTAGGAAAAATACATTAAAATTTCGATAAAATTAAATTTTTCTTTTGTAAAGATGCATTAGCGTAGGTCACAGAATCTTGTTTTTTGATTTTCTGAACCCTTGTAAGCGAAAATTTCTTTCCTATAGTGAGAAAGTAATTCCATTTTTTTATGTTTAACAAAATTATTTAGAGATCGTCAAATCTGTTTCTGTGTCTCTTAACATTTTTATTTTTCATAAAGATTTTTAAATGGGAAAGGAGTTTTTTGACTTACAATTGAATTTTTTTTTTGAACTACTTTCTCTAAGTTTTACTGGGTAAGAGGCTAAAATAAAATTCAAGTGCGTTTATATTTGGTTGATTTATTTGTTTTTTTTTGCATGGATTCTTTACAATAATTATAAAAGACTTTATTAATTTAAGTATTTTTCGAAATTGATCTTTTCTCTTTCATTCTTTTTTTCCTCGCTACTGTCCATGGTTTTCGTGAAAAAAGATATTTCACCGTAATAATTTCAGAAAAAAATATTTTTCTATTTTTTATGACCGTGCAAACGTTAAAATTTATTAAACTTTGTTGCTTTTCTATACAACATCATATTTCCTGAAGGTTTTGAAGAAAAACAGAGCTCTCGCAATTATGTTCTTAGCTCGAATAGTGAAGCGTTAATTCTCTTACATTTTTTTCTTTATTTGTTGATCTTGCAAATCAAAATTCATAAAATCGTCAAAAATAATAATTAAAAAATATTTGGTCATAAGAGCTCGATTTTTACAAGAAAAATATTTTTTAATCCACGTCTATCTGCCATAGAAAAATTATATATCAAAAATGTTATTTCTCTTCTGTATTTTTTTTAAATTTAGCTTCTTAAACTTCAAAAATTGTAAAAAGCCTTCAAATATTATACAATATTTTTTCAACTTATGTATTCCAATAGAAAAAGGAGGAGTTTACCGTTAAAATTTCAAACTTGTCCCAAAACGGAATAGCTCTGGGCTATAATTATTTTTGAAAGAAGTCAAGTACCTTTAGGATTTGTAGAGACCCATGTCATAAATTTGCTCTATTTCTTCCAATTTTTATATTCATTTACAATTAAAAACACGAGACTTGAGCTTGGTAAGCTGCACAGCACAAATCTAAAATGCCTCCAGCAATTTGGTAAGTAGAAAGTGTGACGGTTTTTTGGTAAATCATACAGAGAATTTCCGCATGAGCATGTTTGTAATAAGCGAGTGGCAAGTTTGATTCCTTCCAAGTATGCGCTTCTTCTCTAATCTTTGAGTTTCGTAATGTCTGCAAATTTTGGGCTGGTTGAATTGGTGAGGCTTCGACGAATGGTCAATTGGTCAGGATGCCATTTTCTGAACAAAGCAACGTCCGATTTGCCTCAGGAGATGTGATTTCAGGAATATCTATTCAAGAATATTTATTCAAGAAACATACAAGAAGAAAATTTGATAATACTGTATTAAAAATACCGTATCGCTTTGTAAATGAACCCGCTACGTGAAAAGTGTAAACAAGCAAGAAAGAATTTTTTTCGGGGATTTTTGTCGCGAATTTGGAGTTTTACTTTGGTCAGTGAAGAGGGAGTTTTAAATTTTTGGTTTGTGGTGTAGCGGAGGAGTTTATGAGCCAGCTGATGCCGATATTTGAGAGTTTGAGGCAAAAGGAGGATCTTCCGTGCTCGTATCCTCTCCACATGCACGCCCCCTCTTACCACTGGGTAAATAACAAATTCTTTCTAGTTTCTGCTGTGCCATCATCATAATGGCTTGCTGAGTTTTTTATTTTGCTGTCTTTTGTGTGATTTTGAGTGGCATTGCATACCTAGAACCTAAAAGAATGGGGATGCTTTTATTTCAGTTGGTTTTTTCTTTCAGAATTTAGAGCTTTCAGAATTATTTTTGAAAATATTTCCGTTTTTCTTCAAAGCATGGTTTGTAGATTCTGAACTGCTTGACTCCTATTTAAAATTTAGTTTCCGAGATGTCCTCCCATTCGCAGTAGTAGCAGATCAACGTAGTTATTTAATTTTGTACAAACTTATGAATCATCTCATTCGTTTTCAAATTTTTCGTTTCCCTGAAATTATCAATTGATTTCTTTCCCTTGAAATTGTTTCTACATTATTATTTCAACGAAGCCTCGAGAGTCACTAGTCCCTGAAAATCATCTCGATTTGAAAAATCTGAGCATGAGTAATTTGTTGAAAATTTGTTTTTTAAGGAAAGACATGGGTAAAGGGTTGAATACCCGAGGGCTGTGAACATGTGAAATATATTGTTCCCAAACGAATGAATTTTTTTGATTTAAAATATGGAAATAGCTTTCATTTATTCTACATTCATCCGTGAGGGAAAGTATTAGTAGTTATTATGGTAGTCGTTGGAGTATTGCATAACGATATCATGTTAATGCGTGGATAGTGGCGTTGATCGGAGATACTTCGAATCATCATAAGCTACTTTACCTCTCTCAACTTCTGATGGTAAGTCTGCATGTCGCTTTTAGAACAAAATTGATTTTAGTTATGGTAAATATCTTAGTTTATTTGAATACTGACTTGATTGAAAGTAATTTTGAATTAATTCTGAATTAATATCGAAAGTAATAATCTAGAGAGAAAAAATGCAATAAGTTGTACGAATTGAAGTGTGATTTTACCATAAGTGAAGTTGAAATTACTGTTAGTTAGAAAAAGTATCAATTACTAGGAGCAGTGGGTATGTATTTTTATTTTCATTAATCCCAACGTCTTCCAATTATTTTTCGTACAGTTTAATTACATTCAAGAAAAAAAAACATTAGTTATTCAATATATCTTAATATAACAAATATTCTTTAAGTATAATTCAGGCGTTAGCTTACTTTAGAGTCTTTATGATTAAAAATTGTATTAACTATAAATAGCTGTTTTCTTAGTTAAAATTAGTTTTTTTGCCATAAATACTTTAGATTAAAGTTCACTGAACTGTATCGAACTGCTTTCTGAGTAGATTTAAGGAGGCTATGATTTTTTAATAATTTACGAAATTTTTAATTGAATTAGGTGAGAGAACGCAGCGCTCGCAGCGTGCCTATGGGAACGACACGAGCTTCGCGAACATCTCTAAGTGCAGGAACACCGGATAGTCTCAGTGACAATGAGACGTCTTTCAAAACCCCAGTAAGAAAGACAAGTACGTCTTACAGAAGTACAATAACACCAGGTAACTAACAGCTGACTAGATAACTGATTTTTAATTAATGTATTGGTTTTATTCTGGAGTATTTTAAAAATTTTTATTAATTTAAAGGTGGAAGTCGTCCGTCCAGCAGACCAGCTTCGAGACCAGCTTCGAGGCCTGCGAGTCGACCAGGTAGCAGACCAGCTTCCAGGCAAGGCAGTCGATATGGATCTTCACAGTCGCTAGATAGTACCGGTATGTTCGAATTTATTATTATAATTTGTAATTTAAATTCTTTCCAAACTTTGTGCCCTATTCGTCTTTTTTTAGGGTTCTAGAATTAATTAAATTTATTCTATTTGATTATTCTTCTATTTTATTATTTCTCCCCGATGGGATGACGTTTCGACTTTTAAGTGTACATCAAATTTCAAGGTTTCAAAAAATTGCAAAAGATTTAACAAAGATTTCTCAAATATTTCAAAGATTCAAAAAGATTGTCGCGGAATATTTATATACCTCGAAAAACCTGGAAATGTCAAGGATTTTTTTTTTAAGTCAGGGAATTTTTTTTGAGTGTGCTGAATTAAAAGAAAAAACATTGTAATATAATATTAAAATGACAATGATTTTTTAATTGTAAAAGTAAATTTCATAGTACTGGATTTATACTGATTTAAATCAAACTTATTTTTATCATTTTCATTATTCTCAGGAAAATATCTTTTATTCAAAGTATTAATATGTTAAATATGCACTGAATTTTCAGTATGAAGATAAAATAAAAATTTGTTTCAATTATTTTTCAAATTCATGTTTTTTAGGAAAAAATTTAAGAAATGATTAATTATGTTTTTATTATTATTAATTTACTTGTCTATTCGACGGTACTAATTAATATATTCAAGAATATCGTGTAATCATTTGTCAAAACTTCCTAAATTAATAGTATATTGTGCGACTAGTGGGAGAAGGAGAAGATTCCGAGAGTGATGAGTTTGCCGCGCGAGCGTAGCGAGCGCGGTAACACGCTCGAGAACTCTTCTCCTTCGACCACATGTCGTACACAATATTTTATTAACTACCGCGGGAAATATGTGATTTCGCGGCCCTGTTGAGAGGGGGAAATAGTAGCTTACCTGATTGATTGACGCAGATATAACCCTCAGAATTCTTCTGAAGTTTTAATAAGAACAGGTTTTAATTTTGAGGTTATGGCAAGGTGGCAGTGTTGAGCAGTGTTGCCAGCATAGTCCGCGTTCCAAACTTTAATAATAGTGAAGTAATGAAATTTCATTATTGCACTAGTGGGAAAACATGTTGATTACTTATACTAATCGTCAACAATCAGGTAATGTAGTATTTTTCCTACTCGAAACAGGCCCCGGAAATGAGATATTTTTCGTGGGTGTTGAATAAACACTTTAATTAATGAAATTTAACACAAGGACTAATTTTCTATCGAAAAAGACAAATTTTCAACTTAAATGGTCAATCAAAAATATGAATTATGAACAAAGTAGTTCCACTTTCTGCGAAGTGGTTGAATTTTCAACCAAAAAAGATGAATTCTCAACGAAAAATGTAGTAGGGGAGAGGAAGGTGAGTTTGCGCGGAGGCTAAATGGCTGCATCCTTATTTACAAAAAATTATAATAGTTAGGCTCACGAAAACAGTTCTGTCGTTGGAATTCTTGCATAATATGTAATTGAAAAAAAATTCACAATCAGAAGATTTTTCAAAACATTTTTATTACAAGTTTATGAATAGGATTTTTTCGGTAACTTTTAGTAATTTCAAAACAATTGAATTTAATCTATGAATAAAACACATTTTATATTAACCTGACTAATTCAACACTTTTATAATATTTGATCTTCAAGTTCATGATTAGGAAAAAGATTTTCATCAAATAAATGAGTCTCTTATGAATTTTCAACAAAATATTCGAATCTTAACCAAAACATTAATTTTCTGCAAAAAAGCTGCATTTTTAACCAAAAAGATGAAATTTCAACTAAAAAAGTAAATTTTTAAACCAAAAAGACGAATTTTCAACAAAAGAGTTGAATTTTCAAACCGATATATGAATTTTTAACTTAAATGATGAATTTTCAACAAAAAAATAAATCATTAACAGAATAGTTCCACTTTCAACCAAGTAGTTGAATTTTCAGCCAAAAAAGACAAATTCTGAAGGAAAAATGTACTAGTTGATATTTCAACCAAAAAAGATTTAAATTTTAAATCAACGACAGTTGAATTTAATCAAAATAGACGAATTTTTAACAAAATACTTAAATCCTCAACCAAAACATATTAATTTTCTACCAAACAGTTGCATTTTTAACCAAAAAAGATGAAATTTTAACTAAAAAAATAAATTTTCAAACCGATAATATGAATTTTCAACTTAAATGATGAATTTTCAATTAAAAAAATAAATCATTAACAGAATAGTTCCACTTTCAACCAAGTAGTTGAACTTTCAACCAAAAAAGACGAATTCTCAAGGAAAAATGTAATAGTTGATTTCTCAACCAAAAATGATCTAAATTTTATATCAACGACAGTTGAGTTCAACCAAAATAGACGAATTTTCAACAAAATACTTAAGTCCTCAACCAAAACATATTAATTTTCTACCAAATAGTTGCATTTTTAACCAAAAAAGATGAAATTTCTACCAAAAGAGATGGATTTTCAAACCAAAAAGACGAATTTTGAATCCGAAAATATGAATTTTCAACATAAAATGTAATGATATGACCCACTTAGATATTTACAAGAACTGAGAAATCATTATTTATAATATACTCGCGAAATCGTATACACGTTTTGATTTTTTAAATGTTAATTACTTAAAATTTAATTATTCACAAGTGGATAATTAATTTGGGTGTAGGGTTGATTGCTTTAAAAAATTCAATACTCAATACATACTTGAAAGTCTCCTTGTTGAGAAAAATTATACCTGGGAAAATCTAATAATACCAGGAAAAACCTGAAATCGTCAGGAAATTTTTTCCTGGATTTGAGTAGACGCCCTGAGATTTCAAATATTCCAAAAAATTTCAGAAGATTTCACAAAGATTTTACAGATTTCAAAGATTTCAGAAAGATTTCAATGATTTCACAAAGATTTCAAAAAGACACAAAAGATTTCACGAAGGCTTGTACACAAAATTTCAAGAGTGATTAGCCCCTCGTTTCTCCCTAAGTCTCATATTTTTGTAAAAGTAATTTCTGAATAATTTTTTTCAGATGATTCTGCAACGCCAAGTCGCATCCCTAGGAGAACTGTGGGAACAAGTGGCAATACACCAACTTCAAGTCGACACAATAGCGTCTCTGGAAAGAGATTAGGAACTCCGATGAATGGTTCCAGTTCACGACCGCGTACACCCACAGGACTTGTTAGTCCCGCAAGCGGATCAGCTTCAAGGTTCGTTTAACATTTAACTTAAAACACTTTTAATATCCTTCAAGTGAATCGAGATGGAGATGAGTTTATTAACCGCATAACAATTTAACTGCACCTCTTGCGAGGTGATTAATACGTATATCGATTGCAGCTGATGAATAACATTTACAGTTAGCTAATCCAATAATCGCTTTGTCGACTGTGTTTAGTTTAGTCATCTTTTTCAATTTTATTTTTGATTAGTTGGATTTTAGTTTCTGATTTACTGTTTATTAATTTAGTTTAGTTCTCACAATCAGTCATTATTCAGTTATCAAATCCACTAAGTATGCCAAGTTAAGTTGAAATAACATTTAGATAAGCTGTGAAAATAATAGTACTGAGCAATACTCAAATGCGATAGAAAACAATAATGTAGAAGCTCTTATATTAATACGATTAAATCGATAACACCGCATCCAAAAACATTTTCTAGGTTTGGCTCGATCCATAGAGCCTCGAGTATACCAACCCTGTCTGGTGTCGGAACACCAATTAGGTAAAGAAAAATTAACCATTCTGATAAAAATTGCTGCAAAAATCAATTAGTTCCTGATTCCTAGATGAAATTCCATTCAAATTTTTCTGTAAAAAATTCGCTAATGAAATTCTCATTGGGAATCAGGGCTCAGAAAGATGCTACGTAACAATAGCTTTTGATTCTGGTGTGAAAATTTATTTGAAGACGCAACTAATAGTTTAGCTTCAACATAACGTTGGTGAAGGTGTGGTTTAAGAACTTTTTGTAAATTTTTTGATTCTCTTCGCTTTTTCATTTAGTATATAGTTTTATGTTTTGTGTTCCTTTTTCGTTACCTCTTTTTCGTGGTTCCGTTTATGTAAGTTTTCGGAGATGAATTTTAAGGAATGATTCCTCTTTATCCTTTTCCTGCAATCGAGTATAAATTCCTGAGATGGCTTTTGAAATTGATCTTATGGTGGTAATGGTTTAGCCGCTCTAGGATTCCTGTCTATGTCGGACCGGAAATAAAATCCCCTCAATCTACGACCAGCAATTTTTCAACTCATTCGACACATAGCAACCATTCTACAATTTCTACTGACTCCAATGGGTATGCGGATGGTTTGGTTGTGGCTTTTGTCGCTGTCATTATGTGTTTTTCTTTTAATTAAATGCATGGTTTTGACAAGTTTTGTTATCATGTTGATTTTTAAATGATTTTATATTGAATTTATTTTTAAGAAGTTCTGTTTTAAAATCGTTGAATCCAATAATGTTGTAAGCTGAAAGTATACCATTACAAAATATCTAAGTTTTGAAGGTTCTAAAATCAAAAGTATTTAAATCTCAAAGTTTTTAATTATCAAGTACAACTTTGGAAAAAAATGTCACGTTTTTTTTCTATTTTTTCAAACTATCAAAAGTTTTTTTAATTATAATTAGAAAAAAAAGATTTTTTATTTTTATTAAATACGTTGTTTGAAATGTGTGTTAGTTGCACTCGTCACTTTTTAAAATTTTAGATTTGCACTAAAATAACCCATTTTTTATCTGCTTAATGCTTATCGCTTCTAACTCATAATGAAAACTTTTCGTATTAGCGAAAATCTGTACATATTGTAATTTGTGAACTTCCTTTTAATTTTGTGAATTCTCAAACTTTAACCGAATTTCAATCGATAAGATCACATCACATAAGTTCCTTTTAAAAGGGAATTCCGTTTTTTTCAAAGCAAAAGTTTTATTTGAGTATTATTACAATATTATTTCACTTATAATAATAGTTTTCAAATAGCTTTCTGTAAATTATGCTTCATTTATAAAACTTTTCTATAAATCACTAGTACAGTGGCTAACCATATTTTTCCGCAATGCTAGGAGCAGCTCTGCCCGCACGAGCTCAACGACTAATATTCCACTGGCTATCAAGCACAATAGGTAATAATGATTCATCTCTGGTCCCTGTTTCGTCATTAGAGGTGTGAAAATACTGTCGTTAATGTTTGCAATTCGGAATCATTGCCAATAAAAATAGTTCGAGATTTAAGATCTCGTCTATTTTTCTTGGTGGTCATCATCTTATTACCAAAATCTCACCTCTAGCTTATGTGCTTTTTTTTCCACGAATCAGTTATTTGTCGTCCCCTGCCTTTCCCCTCTATCTATCGAATCTGTGTGTGCAGAAGGAGAAACGAAAATTGTCATTGATACGTCATGATTATTCAGGAATAATGATTTATTTCGTATCCGGTAGGGCGATTCGTTTTCCATCTTATTATTCTTTTTTTTTTTTTTTTTGATCGAATTTTAATGCCCCGCAAAATCGGACAATGTCTATTCGAATATGTCGAAATTGAAATTTCTTCAACTTGAATCGAAGAAACCTGTTATTATTTGGCTTTCATGGAAGAAATTTTTTTCCCGTGAAAGGAAAATAATAGCATATTTTTTTATTCAAGCTGAGGAAATTTCAGGTTTGACATATTCAACTTTTTCCGAAAAAGTGTGCATTTAATTCAATCCAAAATAACATAATTTTTGCTCATTTTCAAGAAATTTTAAATTGCCCAAAAGTTATATTTTTATATAATTTTTTATTACTATTCAGGAACTTTTGCGGGGTATTAAAATTCAATCAGAAAAAGGTGGAAAACGAACCGGCCTAATATTCGGTACCCAAAAATCATGAATTTGAAACGATCGCATTTTTTTAAACCTTCAAAATTACTGTGCTTTATCTACATTACCTAAGTGTCCAAATTGTCTAATATCCTATGTCAAGCTTCTTCAAACTTCAAATTACGGAATTTTCGTACGGTCGATTTTTTAATTATCCGACTTTGCGTTGTCAAGAAAGCTTACCTAAAGAAATTATTTAATAGTGTCAAGTTTGAATCAAAATATAAAATAAATTATTTGTTGAATCCTTTATTAGATTTATTATTGTCGGAGTCATCCAAAAATTGTGATTTGGTATAAATCCTACTTTTCCTTGCACGTTGTTGTAATTTTTTTAAATAAAAACGATCAAATACTCGTCCTCATTTTAAAATCTTGGTTATTTTAGAACAAAAACGCCATCCAGTGGAACAAGCACGCCTCTACCTCCGTCATCGAAGCTGCAAAGGAAACCTTCGGGTGCTTCAGACTCCTCCGTATCGACGCCCATTCCACGAAAAGGAAAGCCCACGCCAATTGAACAGCGGGCGCCTTTCCGATTATAACCTACTTATAAAATTAATTCCTTGCGGAATCCCGAAATTTAGAAGGGAGAAAATAGTCACGCTTTGCATAACTGTACAGTCGATAAGATTTTAGACATAATCTTTAACGAATAACACTAAAAAAAATTCGATGCTCGAAACATAATTGGTATAAACGTCAGATTTTCTATCCAGGTGTGACGCCTTTTACGCGTCGCATCGTTGTTACGCTCGTTTTCACTCATTCCCTCGTTTTTCCCAGAAAAACGTTGTGACAATTAGGCTGATTTTACGATGTAAGTAAATCTTAAGAACTAAATCTTAAGAGACATTATTTATGTATAAATACACCGAAGCATAATTTATCAAGAGTACTTTATAAGAATCTCGTTAATTGTACTGAAGAGTTTGTGAGGACAGTGTTGTAAAAAGAGAAGAAACTAAAGCAATTACTGCGAGCTTAAAGCATATATTATTTATTATGGAAGCAAAATAATCGGACCGATCAATTTTCGTGTCTCTATGATAGCTTTTCTATTCGAGGTTAATTAGCATCGTCGCTCGACGTAATTTATCTTTATGGCCAATTAAATTTCACAGAACCAGTGAAAGAAAATTTGGCGTTTAATTGTTTTAAAGAATTGTTTCTACTCGAAGGCGTATTTTTAAAATGAAACTGCGATTAACAAAAAAAGGCGAGGTGGAGCATCGCAGATTGATTTTCGCGAAGTCAGTCGGGGGTAATTTGAACATCAAAATTTGGCATCGACTTTGCGGCAAAGGTTCTGCGAGCCTCGACAGCGTTGTTACACGATTTAACAATATTAATTCGTTCGATTCGTTCTTCGTGGAGAAGAACTAATGATTAATATCGATAAGTTTAGGTTGCCTAGATTTACTCATTTTTATAAACTGTAATATTATTAATGCTAGAAAGTGTAAGTGTTTATACTATATTTGCATATTTATAGTGTATTATTTAATGCCGTCGTTTTCTCTCTGCTCCTCTCATTCCTCGGACGTGAAGTCTGAACTGTTTTTTCTTTTTTTTTTTTTTGTATTTAAGAGAGCTCATGGATATATAATATCGTTGCTCGTTAGCTTCTTTCGAGACATGCTCAAAGGACGAGATCAGGTCATGTGGATTGGGAGCGAAATTTTGTCAGAGGAAAGAGAATGTATTCTGTAAATATTGGTTGATTCTCTTGCCCATTGCGTCCCTTGCCTTGTTTAAAACTTTCGTCCGACGGTGAAGAGTACAACTCGTACCGCGGAAAGATACACGAAAAATCAAACTTAGGCTTACGTTTGTACGGCACAAAACTTGTACCGGTTGTTTTTGTTTGATGTTCTTTTGTAACTCCATGGATAGCGTGGATTCCTGTGTGTTATGATGATACAACGTACACGGCTCTTCAGGTAGACTATGCTTTGTTAAGACCTCGTCAGGTCTCGGATCAAGCCCATGAAAAGACATTTCCATTTTTTTTACATTAATATGCAATTAATGTAACTTGACGGAAAAACTCTCCGAATGTAATAATCTAATGTGATTAATGTATTAACAAACTACACGATAATTTCTTTTTGTTTTCACCTCTGTAAAATTCTGTATCGTCGCTAATAATGCTGTGAAGAAGTATACATATATATGTGTATATACATACGCATGTACGCATGTATGCAAATATATATCTATATTGACAAATAAACACCTTGTATTTTTATTCCAAGTCTTGTTTAAATATAATCGTTAAACTTACAGTTAGATTTTAAGGCTGGAAGGAAGGATTTTGGTATTGAACAAATAATTCACTGCATAAATACAATTTATTTGAAAAGATTTTATTAAATATTTGTCTCGCTTAATCAGTATTATACATTTCTATTTGTACGTACAAATTAACAGAGAAGTAACGATTCGTGCGTGTAACAATAATATCTAACAGTTCACAAGAAAATAATTCTGAATGAATAGTGCGGAATTTTGAAAATAAAACCACTCAGCATAACGACGGACGGCTGTTGGCAAAATGGAATTATTCGTTTATGTACAACAGAACGGTATCACCGCTATCACAACTTATTACAAAACTTTCTCCAGAATAAATTAGGCAACGTATTTTATACAAATTTTCCCTTTTCAAGGAATATTTCTTATTTGTTCGCTTTAAATTATACGTATTTGTTCTATGGTCATTTTTTTATTGTACTATCTCTTTCCGGCCAATTTTTGAAGGCGGGCCTTTAATCCGGTGTCGCCTTTTTTCACCTTCTCTACGTTTCGTTTCTTTTCGTACTTCTTGCGGACTTGTTCGATCCTTTCTTTCTTTATCCTTTGCTGCTCTTTTTTCCAGATGTCCTTCAAAGTAAGAAATACTTTATTAGATGGAAATTTATTTCTTGGCTGTACTTAATAATTTTATTTATGTTAAATTACCTTGAAATCTTTGCAGAAAGTCAGCCATGGAATAAAGAAATCATGAGGATCCGCAGTTTCGATTGTGGCAGCTTTTGGAACGTATTGGTAAAATATCATAACTGCCCGGAATTTATTTCTGGCTTCTTGCAATCCTTCTTTTTCGTTTGCCAATTCTGTCACTGCTCTGTCCAAGAAAGAGTCCATCTTTTCTTTGAATGGTTCCGCATTTTCCGGGTTCGCCTTTACCACGATTTTGCATTTTTTTTGACAGCCTGTAAATAATTTAAAATATGATTGTTGCACATTGTAAGGAAATGAGACTTCAATAAATAATTATCAACTTCACTAGACGTGACAGCTTCCCACCATAGTTCGAGCATCGAACTTTTAGTGGGAGGTGTCACGTCTCGTGTCGGTATTTAATTAATAATTAAATACTAATAAAATATTCTCTTTTAATGCCTCACCATCTAATTCCCTTTCGAGCCTGTCCATTTCCTTGGATATTTCCTCGAAATTAATCGTGGCAGCTGCCTCAACATCGGCAGGCTCTGGAACCGGTAATGGCAACGGTTCATCAAAATTGTAGTCCCCTTCCTGAGCTAATCTCGCCCTTACTACGTAATGCAAGAGAGTGACACCAGGTACTTTAGACTTCACGTCTTTTAATTTTGCCAGGATTTCCAGACCGAAACCATCAGCCTGACCTCTCATTCTATTGCCCCCGTTCATATAATTTCCAAGAGTCAAAATTAGTGCCATGACCTTCTTGAGGGAGCTCGAACTTTTCATATATTCACAGAGAGATCGAAGGTTTGTGAGCTTTGATGATACCGAGGAAATCGCATCTTGAAATTCAGTCTGGAACATCAGACAAGCTATTCTTTCTGTAAAGTGATGTATTCCAGAAAGGCGTTTTAAAAAAATCTCTGGAGTATCCAGAGGAATTTCGGGATGTTCAGCTTCGTGCATGGCAATTTCTTCCAGTTCTTTTTGCGTTGGTCTCTGAGAATTAAATTTCAATATTAAGTTTTTTTATCCAAAAATATTAAAACACCTAAAAATTTGGTTGATTATAAACACTTACGACTTCATAAATTTGGTGCAGAGCCTCTAAGTGTACGACGCTTGTGTCCAGGTTATATACCGCATTTTCTACCTCGCTGAAATCGACATGAAGACTCTTTTCAAGAATTCCGACCATCTTCGACCTTTTCGAGTCCAATATCTTAGCTGGCTGAATTTTCGATTGTTTCTCCGTCTCGTCTTTTCTTCTCGTTGGTTTCCTTTCGGCGACTTGTCGAGAGAAAAGTTCTGCAAACTCTTTAATATTCAGGTTCTTCTCTTCCTCAATTTCGAGCCAAAGTGGAACCTGGAATTCAAGAGGAGCTAATTTTAACTTGAGGATGGAAGTATGTAGCATTTATCTATTTTAAGGGATCAATAAAATAGGATTTACCTCAGGAGGAGAATCTGGACTTTCTAGAGAGATTTGTTGAACTGGAACTTGTGGTACCAGAATCCTTGTCCAATAGAGAGGCTTCATTGGAATCTCAGGATTCAGTGGTTCTTTCCTCAACACTGTTGAAATAAATAAAAATAATATATAAACAATAAAACTTTTATTGATCCTAATCTTTTTTGTAGATTTTTTCGCTCTGCCTCTTCAACTTCATTTCCTTACCTGGTCGATTGGGAGGATTCCATCCGCCAACAGGTGGAGGTGGAAAAGGTGCTGGTCCACCGAAAGGTGGAGGAGGTGGTGGTCCTCCCATTCCTGGTGGAGGTGGAGGAGGTGGTGGGCCTCCCATTCCTGGCGGAGGTGAAGGAGGGGGTGGGCCTCCCATTCCTGGCGGAGGGGGAGGTGGGCCTCCCATTCCTGGTGGTGGTGGAGGGGGTGGCGGACCTCCGATTCCAGGCATTGGAGGTGGAGGTGGTCCAGCCATTCCTGGCATCGGAGGTGGTGGTGGTGGACTTCCAATTCCCGGCATAGGAGGCGGAGGTGGTGGTCCTCCAACTCCTGGCATCGGTGGTGGAGGTGGAGGTGGTGGTTCCACGATTTCTGGCATCGGAGGCGGAGGAGGAGGTGGTGGACCATTAATTTCTGGTATAGGAGGTGGAGGTGGTGGCCCACCAGTTCCAACTGGAGGGGTAAGTGTAGGTGGATGAGCAAACACAGTAGTTTTGCACTTAACACTTAGAGATGATTCCAGTTTTTGATCACCTGATTTTAAAAGTTCTCTTTCGTCTTTAACAGATTGCACACCCGCACTGTCCGCACTCTCTTCAAAGTTCAAGTTCCTCTTGACATTATTACACAATTTGTTTTCCACTAGGTCAATTCTACTAACTCCTTTCGTTACTGATTTTGAATCTTGAATATTGTCGTTGATGGTCGAACTTAGGCACTTGTTCTGACTTATCCTCAAGTTGTTCATGTGTCCCGTTAAGGAGGCTATCGAATCCTCCGCATCATTTGAACCCTGCAAAAATATTTAGAAATATCAGAAATGTAATCCAGACCCTGCTTTTGGTAATCTATCTATCACAACTATTTCTGTCTGCCAACTTAGAACATGAAAAATTTGAATCTAGATTATAAAATCTGTACCTGTGATCCATTTTTCGCCTTGTTCTTTTGTCTTTCCGTTTCGCAGATGGGTGACAAAGTCGAAGGCATTTGAGCATCGAACCTTGATTCTTCAGCAGAGGAAGACTTGTCCACTGAAATGGGTGATAAATCCAAAGAACTAGCGGTGAACCTTCCACTTTCCTCGGAACATCTACTCGACGAAGAGGATTCATTCTTCCCAATTTTTTTGATCGGTGAACTAAAGCTGCTCGCATCAATAATCCCGGAATGTCGTTCGGGTGAAGTTTGGGTCGATCTTGCTTCCGTTCGTCCTTCTGAAGTCTTCACTAATTTGCGGAGACGTTCTACTTCCGCTCTTAAACTCGTAATTTTCTCTTCTAAACGTTTCACACTATCCGAGGTCGGAGGTTCTCGATTCAGTTTTCCAGGATGGAGTGATAAATGTTCCTGCGTCGCCCAATAGTATGTTTCGTCTGGCTGAAAATGATATTTAAAGTAATTAATTAATATTACTATGTTTTGAATAGGAACATTCTAATCAATGTATTTTTAAAAATTAAGTTTTACCGTGAAAGTTGAATCCTTCACGCCATCATTGGTTGCCAGGGGCCTTAGAATTCCAGCAGAGACGAGATGAACGCAAAAAGCAGTGCCAATCTTCTTGAGGTCAGCTTCCGACATTTGGATTTGTGACCTAAGATCCTTTGATATCCCAGAAGTCATCCAATTAACTATGTATTGTCCTGGAACAGTAAAACGATCCAACATTTGAAAGGACTTTTCTTAACTGGCTTCAATTCGCAGAGCATCATGATAAGTAGACGTTTTCCTACAATGTGACACTCGCTTCTCTTAGACGGTGATTATTAATCGCGTAGGTGTCTTCTTATTCACTTATACCTATACCCAAGACAATCAAAGGTAGGAGGACAAACGTGATTCGGGATTACGAAATATAACGGATAACTCATTTCTTCCCGGAAAAATCATTTTTAATCTACTCAATTCAAATGTCCATTTAATTAAAAGGTCATAATAATAATTCATTGAAATTTCTAACTAGTATTATAGCAATGATTAGCAATGAGTACCAAAGACTATGGAAAGAATTTAGCCTTCAAGTCATTTGGAAAAATTGAAACTCTTAAGAGTATATTGAATATGACAAACCTTTTTTTCTCAGCACAAAATTTCTTTTCGGATCGATTTTTGATCACTGGTATTTTTATCTTTCGAAGATGACTTTGGTATGAAGATATTTCAACACTGGAAGACTGATCCTTTTTAGGAAAGGCTTCTTGGCACGACCGGAGGAATTTTCTCGGTATTGGAAACTTATATAAATGTAGTTTGGTGACTGGTTTCATAAAAGTATTTTACGAGAGGTTTTGCACAGACGATCTCGAATAGAAGACTTTGCGATACCCAATACCGCACCCAGACCGGCTCCCGCCCTCGAGAATTCGATGTCGTGTCAGCTAGAAAATTTATTATTATTCACATTTACAATTCGTGAGCCACTTGACTCTCAAATCCCATTTCATTCGATCGCAAATCGTCCTTCATCAAGCTTTCGGATACGACTAGAATTGATTTGTACTCCCAGAACCCACAGTCGAGGCCATACACAGATTCATTTGAATTTAGTTCAAGTTCGAGTTTTGAATGTAGTTTCGAGTCTTCAAACAGTTTTGACGATAGATACATTTGAAAGGCCAGTCGCACTTAAGCAACAATTAGAAGTGAACAAATATTCAAGTACAAAATATCTCCAGAACTTTATAACTATGTTTTTATAGTGGCTTAGTCAAATTTTCTCAAAATTCTGCACTTTTAGACAAAGTGTACAAATTCTTAGACGAAACTACAAAATATCAGGGTGGCCGTTTTAATCGAGGAAAAAAAATCCCAGTTTGCAAAAATTTTTCACGGTCATTGAAATGAAAAAATTCAAACTCTTGAAGCTGAACATTTTTTCATTTGAAGTAATAAAAACTGAACTGAAAGTTAAAGCACTCGAAGTGGAACTCTTTTGCATTTTAAACTTTAAAAATTGAAGCTTAAGAAATATTTAATTCAGAAATTTTTTATTCAAACGCTCAATAATTTACACGAATAAAATGGAAGCTTCTAACGCTTTTTAATTGAATAATTTTAAGTTAAGTGCCGTTAATCTGCAAAATTTGAAATTTTAAAATTTTATAAATTGAACAGTTCAAAAATTTCAGGTTGAAAAATATAAATAAATTTTTTTTTTCGTTTTTTTTAGTCGTTTGAAATGAATAATTGTTCAGTTGTTATTCAAGCATCAGAATTCAACACTTTCACTCCCAGATTAAAAATTTTTTAAATGCAACAATTGAAATTGTAACGTTCAAAGTTTAAATTTAGCTAATATTTTTAAATTATTGAAAGTGAACGTCGTTGTTTATTTAGACTATTATTCTTTAGTCTATAAATTATTAAAATGCCTATTTATTCATCACAGTCTTTCCCCTATTACCCTCTTTTCCACTTTTTCTCGTTTTTCCACTGAAATGCGAACTGAATTAATAGAACCCAATAAGAAAATCCAATTTTATTTGGTTGAAAGTTCATTCTTTTTGGTTGAAAAGTCTACTATTATACTTTTGGTTTAAGATTTTGATATTTGGTTGCAAATTTAATTATTTCTTTGAAAATTTAATTATTTCGTTGAAAATTCAACGATTGTGTTAAAAAGTCATCTTTTTTGGTTGAAATTAAATTGTTTTGTTAAAACTTCGTCTTTTTGGGTTGAAAATTGAGCTATTTTGGCGGAAAATCAACATTTTGGTTGAAAATTAACTTTTCGTTGAAAACTCATATTTTCGGGTTGAAAATTCAACTCTTTTGTAGAAGATTCATCTTTTTGGCAGGAAAATTCAACAATTTGGTTCAAATTTATTCTGCTCTTGACTGAAAAATCTTTCTTTGTTGAAAATGCGACTTTTTTTGTAGAGAATTCAGATATTTAGTTGAAAATTATCTCTTTTGTTGGAAGTTCGTATTTTCTCGTTGAAAATTTGTCCTTGTGGTTGAATGCAACAATTTTTTATTTAAAATCAAAGCATTTTTTTGCTAAAATATCAACTATTACATTTTTAATTGAAAATTCATCTTTTTTGGTTGATAATTCAAATGCTTGGTTAAAAGTTGAACTACTTTGTTGAAAATTCATCTCTTTGGTTGAAAAATGAACTATTTTTTGGAAAATTCGCTTTTTTTGTTGAAAATTATTTTTGTGAAATGAAACTTTAATTACTAGATTTCTGGTAGAAAATTGATCTTCTTTAGTTGGAAATTGAGCTACTTAGTTAAAAATTCATGTATTTTCTCAAAAATTCATCTTTTTGGATGAAAAATTTAGTATTTTGTTGAAAATTCGTCTTTTTTTGTTCGAAATTTTTTGTTTGGCAGAAAATTTAATCACTCTATTGTGGATTGAAAATTGATCTCGTTTGGTTGAAAATAGAACTATTTGGTTCGCAATTCATGTATTTTGAGAGTTGAATTACTTTGTTAAAAATTCATCTCTTTGGTTGAAAATTTAACTATTCTATTGAGCATTTTTTTTTTTGGTTGAACATTAATTTTGTCAAATGAAATATTAATTATTCCACTTTTATAAGAAAATTGATCTTTTTTAGTTGAAGATTCACCTATTTAATTGAAAATTCGTCTTTTATCCTATAAGATAAATCCTCTGGTAGAAAATTCAACTATTTGGTTAAAAATACATCTATTTTGTTGAAAATGCAATAGTTTTACTTGAACGTTGAGGAGTTTGAAGCGTTTTAAATTGCATTTAATATAACCTACATTAATTTCATTTAGAAGAATTTATTCCCATATTTTCGTGAAAAATCTCCTTATTTCCCCTCTTCTTACGGTTATAAGAATGTTTTTTTATTCTTCTTACTTCAGACTTACGTATTGAATCAATTCAATTTTTTACCATAAAAATCTGTAAATTGTTAAATTTCCAACATATTTAGAATCGTCTTGAAAATTCAATTATTGTTCAATTTGTAATACTCGAACTACAGTTAAATTAAAAAAATCATTAATTGATTTATATTTACAGTTGATTAACTTAAAACGTTATTTTGATTTAAAAAAATTTTTATTTTAATTTCGAAAGCTTTTAATTTTTAATTGTTCAAGTCTTCAAAACTGCATTTTAAAACTATTTAAACTGAAAATGTACACTTAAAAAAGAAGACATAAAATGGAAAATTTTCAAAGTAAAAGATTTTAGAATTACGTATTGTAAACTGAATGAGTTCATAATTAAAAAAGTTAAAAATTGAACTTGTTATTTAAAAAAAAAGTTGAAATCGAACTTATTTCAAATTGCATTATATGATTTGATATGAAATTTATGATATTTCAAGTAACTGGATGATTTTTCTTCTAAAAATTTGTAAAACTCCCGGTTAAAAAATAAATTCACTGTCATTTCCCGGTTTCTCATGGTCTAAAAAAATTTCTGGTCATTTCCCGATTTCCCAGTCCAGTGGTCACCCAGAAATATGTAATTATGCCAAATTGGATTAAATATAAATTGAACTTTTTTTAAACATTTGTTTTCATTTTTTCAGAAATATTTAATTTAATCAGGTCAGCGGGGTTAATTTCAACTCAGAGATTTGTCCTTTTGTGGCTTTGAAAAGGTAAAAAGCCAAAAAGAAAAAGACTACTTTATACAACTTCTATATTTCTTTCAAATTATGTTTTGTGCAAATTGTGAAAATCTGTTACATAATAAATTAAAAATGAAACCTTTAAAAGTTAACGAAATATAACTAATTCTAATAGTTTTTTTCTAGTTCTAGTGCTAATAATGGTTACAAACTTTTTTGAAGAAATACAACAAATCACATAGTTTTACTTTGAGCGAGAGAATGATATTTTTTTCAGTCTTAGTTTTTACTATCTTCCTATTTTATTATTATTTTCTATTTAATTTATTGACATCGATAAAAATTCTTGCTTCCCAGAAAATTAAATTTGTTTTTACTTTAGGACATTTTTACTACTCTTCTTTTTGTACCTGATTTAAAAATAAGCTGACCTGCTTTAAAATTAAGTACTTCATGATGAGATTCTGACGGAGAATATAAAAACAAGTTTTATCCGGGGCTTTTGAGAATAACGAGTGCAAATGCGATGCGACGTGAGATTTAAATTGAACTGGCTCCGTTTCATGAATTTCACATGATTCATGAAACGTCAAGCATCAAATAGGATCTGCTTTATGTAAACGCTAAATGTGTTATATACGCAGAAAGAGAGTCAACTTTTCTCGGATAACACTATAAGCGTATGACAAAGTCAATGTGTTAATTCGTTACAGAAAACATATGGAAGATAATATTTGACAAGAGTTGTACTGGTTGAGCACATAAGTTACAATTATGGTAAAAGAGAAAAAAATCTCATTTTATGAGTACTTTGAACCTCCAGTTACAAATTTTTAAATAAAAAATATTTTTTAAACACTTTTTAAATTAGGGGCCGTCCATAAACTACGATACCCAGGATGTCTACTCGAATCATGGAGAAAAATTCCCTGACAATTCCAGGTTTTTTCCAGGTATTCCTAAATTTTTCTAGGTATAATTTTCCTTATTATGGAGCCATTCAAGTATTGAGTACTGCATCTTTTAAAGCAATCGACCCTACACCCTTTCAAATTCAAAGCATTACATAATACCTGAATAATACAAATTTATTATTCAATTGTGAATGGTTAAATTTTAAGCAATCAATATAAGAAAATCAGATTATATAAACAATTTAGTGAGTTTATTGTAAATAAAGTTTTCTCAGTCCTTGTAAATATCTATAGTGGTAGAATGAGTTACTTTTTTGTTGAAAACTGCTATTTTCGGGTTGAAAATTTCACTGTCTTCTACAAATTTCGTATTGTTGACTGGAAATTCGAAAAGTTTGGCATAAAATTCAACTATCTGGTTGAAAATTCGTCTTTTTGGTGTAAAAATTCATCTCTTTTAGTAGAAATTCCATATTTTTGGTTCAAAATTCAACTGCTTTGTAGGATATTCATCCTTTTGGCTTGAAATTTTAATAGTTTGGTAGAAACTTGAATTATTTGGTTAAAAATTGAAGTGTACGGTTAAAAATGAACTTTTTTGTTGAAAACTCATGTTTTCGAGTTAAAAATTTCACTGTCTTTAACAAAAATCGTACTTTTGGCTGGAAATTCCAACAGTTTGGTATAAAATTCAACCATTTGGTTGTAAATTCTTCTTTTTAGTTTAAAAATTCATCTCTGTTGGTAAAATCTTCATCTTCTTCGGTTAAAAATGCAACTGTTTGATTAAATAAAAATTGTTTTGATTGAGGATTCAACTATTTTGTTCAAAATTCAACTGTCTGGTTGAAAATTAATTTTTTTGTCGAAGATTCAAATTTTTGGTTTCGAAATTCAACTGTTATGTAAAAAATTCGTCTCTTTCGCTTAATAATTCAACAATTTGGTTGAAATATTTTTTCTTTCACGACTGAAAAATCTTTCTTAGTTGAAAATTCGTCTTTTTGGTTTAAATATTCATCTCTTTTGGTAAAAATTTAGTTTTTTTTGGTTAGTAATGCAACATATTGGTAGAAAATTGTCCTCTTTTGTTGAGGAAATTGACTTTTTTTATTGAAAGTTCATATTTCCGGATTGAAAATTCGACTGTTTTGTAGAGAATTCGTCTTTTTGGCTTGAAAGTTCAAGAATTTGGTAGAAAGTTGAACTGTTTGGTTGAAAATTCTTCTTTTTGGCGGAAGATTGAACTATTTTGCAAGAAGTTTATTTTGTGTATTTTAACAAATTAAAAAAAAAACACAGAAAAAATCGATGAAAATCAACTAAAACAGTATTTAGTTTAACGAAATTCCAAATTTTATTAACAAAAACGTTTGTTTTTAGTTCAGTAATAAGTTGAAGAATATGTTCCAGGAGATTATTAAGGTGCCTGAGCGTCAGAGTAAAGGAAAATTCGTTTTTATATCTAAAATTGAAGGAACATCATTTTTGACTATTAAAAATCTCATTTTTCTCGAAAACGGTGTAAAATACGAATAGCTATTCATAGTTCAGAATCGTCCACTTTCGGAAATCTATGAAATTATACCCTAACCAGATGTTTATCTTGTGTATTTTAACAAATTTTTTCCAAAAAAATAGAAAAAATCGATAAAAACCGATTAAGAATACATTTAGTTGGACATTTTTACTGAACTAGAAACAATCGCTTTTAAAAATAAAATGTTGTAATTCGTTAAAATAAATGCATTTTTAGTCGTTTATTATCAATTTTTTCTATGACTTGGAAAAATTTGTTAAAATACACAAGATAAACATCTGGTAGGGGTATCATTTTATA
>JAUMHM010000085.1:27375939-27406750 GCA_032362435.1 Melikaiella ostensackeni
TGGCTAAAAACGGAATTTTTAAGAGTTTTCACAGAACAGAAGATATTGTCCAATCAGGCTGAAATTTGGAGGGCTTACTTATGTTGGGAAAACTCAAATTTTGCCCACTATTAGAATACGCTAATAGAACACTATTAGAATACGCTCGAAAAAAAGGTTTTTTCGGCCCACTCTAATATTCATATACAGTGAAGAAAATAACTTGAATCTCTGAAACCAAAAACAAATTGAATTATTTTATTCAAATCCTTTTTTCCTATTTGAAAAATTTTTCTGAATACAAATTATTTCGTTTTTGCTGAAGCTGCAATTTAAAATAATCAATTAAAATAGTCACTGAAAGAATTCAAATCCTAATTCTTTAAATATAATTATTATTTACAAAATATTTTGGTATAAATAATACTCTCTTTAGTTTCTAATCTAAAACGAACCTTCTATATTATTTTGATCTAATTTCGGAATATTAGACTGAATCGTCAACCTCGTATCAAAATTGCAAAGTTTTCTGCAGCCAAAATCCTCTATAGGATTGAATAGTCGAAGTTGATACAAGGTTAGAATTTTTTTCTAGCCTTTTGAAAAAGTCATTATACAAGAAAAAATGTTCTCTCAGCCTCTTTTGTCTCTGTATAAGAGACGAATCATACAAAGAGCACTGCATTGTTACTAGACACTTTTTTTTCTATAAATATTGAATTACAAAATATGTAACTGTTAGTCTCTCTTAATTGTTTCTACACTTTCGGAACATTGGTAAAGAACAGGAAATGTTAATTCACTTCCTTTGTTTACACTTTTGTGTTCACAATGCCCGAGAACTTGAGGAGAATTTTGACTGATGATTTAAAAACGTTCTTCTGATTTTCGTCACATTGATAAAATGAACTTTGGGATCCTTTGTCATTGATATCGCTGATAGAAACGATTATGATTGTTTAACTCTTTTGGCAAAAAGTAAGGGTGAGTCATTCACGAGGTTACGCATTATGAAGAGATGGAAGTCGTAAAAAAGTGATTAGTGAGTTAATTAGTCTTTTTATCCAATCTTAGATCTATTCTAATTAGACTTAGAACAGTTTGTCACAGTTATTTTTAAATAGCTCTTTATGTTTTTGTTTTGTTATTATTTATTATTTCCATTTTAACACTGAGGAAAAAGATTACGTGAATCAAAGAAATGCAATACTGAATACGTCCTATCAAATATTTCTTTGATCGAAGACAATTTTTTTTGTTTCAAGATAGAATGTTTTTCGAATGAAAAAATTACTCTTGTTATAAGAAAAATTTCTTTCGATTGAAAAAATATTTGAATGGACGTATTCAGCATTATATTTCTTAGATTCAAGTAATCTTTTTTGTCAGTGAACTGTTCTTCAACTGGAAAGTATAATTACATGCAATTTTCTTTATAATAACATTATTTAATTGAATTTTAATAATGTCATAGAAAACTGTCACTTTGTTCACTTCCGCATTATTTTAAATTATGTGCTTACACTTCCTTGATAAGAATCATAGGACTCTGCTATTTATCACTGATCGATTATCGATATCACGACTGATAAAAAAAATAGTCCTAATGCAATCTTCAAATATGTATAATACTTATTATGACTTTCTCGAATCCTTTTTTTCTGTTTTTGACCTCTACTCAAGACGAAATTACGGTATGCTTATTGGATGGACCACAGTATTTAATACAAAAGAAAAGTATTCCATAATTGAAGAGGAGAATGCTAAACGATGCTAAGTTCAATCAACCAAATTTCACAAGAGAGACAAAAAATCTTTCCAGAGGAATTAGGTTGAAGTTTCAGACGTATAGCCTGAAGAATTTTTTTATGTTTTTATTTATTTTTTTGGTTTTCTGCAATAAAAATATTTAAAAATCTATCCAGCAATATTTTCTATAAATTTTCAAGGAGTCTAGACGATCAAAAACTATTTGTAAGCGAAAAAAAACAACATTTTTTTCAAAAGATGTTAATTTCCTTAAAATAGCAAACAAGTTTCACATTTCTGACCTTCGGTTATCAAAATCTATAGCCCCAAGGAGTCAGATAAAAATTATATATACAATTTTCGATTTGCGGAAGACCACCGTAATTGGAGGAAACTAAACCTCTATCTCAATTTTCGAACTTAGAAATTAAATTTTATAATAGAGCCGAACAAATTTCACATTTATAGCCTTCGGCTGTTGAAACCTATTCTCCAGAGGAGTCAGATAAAAATTAGAAATAAAATTTTCGGCTTGCGAAAGTCTACCCCAATTGGAGAAAACTAACCAAGTATTTCCGTTTTCGAATCTAGAAATTAAATTTTATAATTGAACCGAAAAAGTCATCTGCAAGTCGAAAATTTTATTTATAATTTTTGTTCAACACCTTGAGGGAGTAGTTTTAGATAGGCAAAATTTATAAATGTAAAAATAGTTCGGTTTTGTTACGAAATTTAATTTATAGGTTCGAAAACGCCGATAGAGATTTACTTTTCTCCAATTACGGTGGTCTTTCGCAAGTCGAAAATTTTATTTAAAATTTTTACCTGACTTCTTGGGGGAAATTTTTCTTATAACCAACGGCTAGAAATGTAAAACTTGTTCGTTTTTTAAAGAAATTAACATCTCTTGAAAAAAATGTTTTTTTTGCCTGTATAAACATATAGCATTATTTAACAGAAAAAGAAGTATTTACAGTTCTAATACAAGATTTTTTTATTTTGAAAATAATATCTCTATTGCTAAGTACTTGATAAAATTCTATAAAAATCATCGAGTTACTAAAAAAATGGAATATTTTAGTATTCTTCATTCATTCAGTTTGAATTCGTCGAATCTTCAAAATATTTGACTACATTTAAATACTAAATTTTAGGACAACAAATTGCAAAACGTTCATTCTTTTTAAATAAAATAGGTATAAAAATGCGAGAATGTATGATTTTTGAAGAAAACTCATTTCATCAGAAAGTGGGCTTAGCACTGTTTAGCTTTACCTACTTCAATTAATTTTTTAATGAGGTAAATTGAGTTGATAAAAAAATAAAATTTGGCGTACTCTTTCAAATTTGTTTACTTCATTCCATTCAGAATTTTTTCTGCGTTTCGTTTTAATCCAAATTTCGAGGCAAGTTTCCCGAACTAGAGTTTTTTTATTCATTACAGGAATTAATGTACAGGAATTAAAATAATTAAAAATGTTATCTCGACGGATCGCGAATTGTATTGAGGAATATTTGCTGGGACAAGGATATATGAATGTATCTTATCAATAGTATCAAGCTGCAGTATATGTGTCTTCATTAAGGATATTCTAGGTGTACGTCTAGGTGTCGAGTTCAAAATTACTCAATATTTAACTTGATTTATTAAATTGACCAAAAAAAGGCTAATTCATTATTGCAACAAATTTCAGAAGAGAAACCCAAGTGTAATAAAAAAATAGTTCCGGTCATAATTGTTTGTTTAAATGTAGTCATTTGCATATTTGGATTTTTTCTTCCGCTTTAGACAAAAGTCGTAATTTTCATTTAATTTTAATTTACAAAAGCTCATTTTATTCCTCAAAAGGTCCTTTACAATTATATTCGCCACATTCTTATGTAATTTATTCTACTTAGAAATTGTACGTTCAATAACTTTTAGTTAGTCATTCTTTGAATTGAACAACTTGTTAAATAATATTTAATAAAAACGTGACGAATGGAATTGTGAAGAACCTTTCAAGGAATAGAATGAGCTTTTGTAAATTCAAATTTGGTAAAAATTACAACTTTTGCCTAAGGCAGAAGAAAATACACAAATATGCAAATAACTACATTTAAATAGAAAATTATGACTTCAACTATTTGTTTATTATTTACGCTTAGATTGATATTTTAAAATTGGTTGTAATAATCGATGGGCCTTTTTTTGTTAATTTTATAAATCAACTCAAAGATTAAGTAATTTTGAACTTGGTACACCTAGAAAATCCTTAAGACTCTAACGAAAGATATCGGCTACTTTGAAGTAGCCAAGTGCGTCTATTCAACTGAATTAATTGACATAGATTAATACTAATCCTTTGCGATTGTGTGCCAATTGCAGGCTAGAATAGAATGCTCTAAAAATTACTTCGTTATTATCTAGTATTATCGATATAGTCTATTAAAAAATTCTAAGAGGGGAAAATAATTCTATGAACTTCAATCGTTTCTATTGCGCAAATATAATACATATCGTAGATAATTTGTTTGTGATTCAAAAGTGCGTTTGCTTTTTTTCAACTTGTCGAATTATAAAAGGTTCAAAATGGAAAATTTTATTTTTAGAGTGAACAAAAATAAATCTCTCTGAATTTGAATGTTTCGAATCAAAAGGATTCAGATTTGATTCTATTTGCAACGTTCAATAATTAACAATTGAAATGGAAAAGTTTTCAAATTTGAATGATAGAAACATAAGATAAACTATAGAACGATCCAAATTGTACACGCTTTAAAATTTTTAATTTGGAATATTATTGATTAAATTTCACAAGATTTTTCAGTTGAAAACTTTAAAATCTTATGAATTTAATTTTGAGAGCATTTAAAATTCATCAATTCATGAGCAACATTTTTTATTTAATGACGAATGCAATTTTTTTACAACTTTTCAAGTGTGCCACTGCTCTAAAGATTCTCAAATCCAATTAAACAGGTCTTAGGAGGGTACAAATTAAAGCATTTGAAATTAAACAATTTTAAATTAAAATCTTTAAATAATTGATTAAATCCCAATTCAAAGCCTACGGTACTAAACAACCTGTAAATGATTACTTAAAATTGTACATTTTCAAAGACTTAAAAGCAATAAAAATGGAGAAACTTCTCTTCTCAGGCTTACCAATTTAAATAGTTTCAGCACTAAGCATTTGAAACTCAAAATTAAACAATTCCACAACTTAAACGTAGACCATTTTCAAATAAAGAGAGTTCAAAATTTAAAAATTTTGCATTTGCAACAAATTCTGCAACAAATAAAATTTTTTTTTTGATAATTTTTCAAGTGAGCCACTGCTTTAAAGATTCTCAAATTCAATTGAACAGGTCTTAGGAGGGTACAAATTAAAGCCCTTGAAATTTTACAATTTTAAATTAAAATCTTTAAATAATTGATTAAATCCCAATTCAAAACCTACGGTTCTAAACATCCTGTAAATTATTACTTCAAATCGTACATTTTTGAAGACTTAAAAGCAATTAAAATGAAGAAACTTTTCTTCTTAGGCTTACAAATTTAAATAGTTTCAGCACTAAGCATTTAGAACTCAAAATTAAACAATTCCACAACTTAAAAGTAGACCATTTTCAAATTTAGTGTGTTTGAAATTTAAAAAATTGCATTTGCAACAAATTCTGCAACAAATAAATTATTATTTTTTTGATCATTTTTTAAGTGAGCCACTGCTCTAAAGATTCTGAAATTCAATTAAACAGGTCTTAGGAGTGTACAAATTATAGCGCTTGAAATTTTACAATCTTAAATTAAAATCTTCAAATAATTGATTAAATTCCAATTCAAAACCAACGGTACTAAACAACCTGTAAATGATTACTTAAAGTCGTCCATTTTCAAAGACTCAAAAGCAATAAAAATGGAGAAACTTTTCTTCTTAGGCTTACCAAATTTAAATAGTTTCAACACTAAGCATTTAAAACTGAAAATTAACCAATTCCACAACTTAAACGTGGACCATTTTCAAATAAAGAGAGTTCAAAATTTAAAAATTTTGCATTTGCAACAAATTCTGCAACAAATAAAATTTTTTTTTGATAATTTTTCAAGTGAGCCACTGTTCTAAAGATTCTCAAATTCAATTGAACAGGTCTTAGGAGAGTACAAATTAAAGCCCTTGAAATTTTACGATTTTGAATTAAAATCTTTAAATAATTGAATAAATCCCAATTCAAAGCCTACGGTACTAAACAACCTGTCAATGCTTACTTGAAATAAAAAATTTTCAAAGACTTAAGATTTATAAAAAAGAAGAAACTTTTCTTCTTAGGCTTACCAATTTAAATAGTTTCAGTACTAAGCATCTAAAACTCAAAATTAAACAATTTCACAACTTAAAAGTCGCATATTTTCAAATTAAGAGCGTTTAAAATTTAAGAATCTTGCATTTGCAACAAATTTTGCAACAGATAAATTTTTTTTAAAATAACTTTTCAAGTGTGCCGCTGCTTTGAAGATTCTCAAATTCAATTAAACAGGTCTTAGGAGGGTTCAGATAGCATTTTTATTTGCCAGGGTCAATAATTAACAATCGAAACGAAAAACTATTCAAATTCGACTTATAGAAAAATAAGATTTAAGTTTAAAACGTTGCAAATTGTACACGATTCAAAATTTAAAAATGAAAAAAATTCTTTGATTAAATTTCACAAGGTTTTTAAGTAGAAAACTTATAAATTTTATGACTTTAATTTTAAGAACATTTAAAATTTATCAATTGACGTTCGAATCCATTTTAAATCAGGCAGGATTTATACTTCAAGTCACAGAATCTTTCAGCGAAGAAATGTGTTATTTTTTTAGAAGAAATTAGGCGACACATGTTTTTCCGATTTTAGAAAAAAAAATTTTTCACGAAGTTACGCAAATTTGAATTTTGACGTCTATTTCTCAAAAAATCGAAAATTTTCTCTTTGAAATTCTACATTTTTAAATCTAATTCGGATATTCCAGTTTTCTTTTCAGATTCTTATGAGTTTTACCGTCCTCTTTCGAAACCAGTCGGAAAATTTTTAAAATCTTTAAAATTATCAAAGTGGAGACGATTTGTTTGAAAGTATAAAAAGTCGATTTTCCCAAGAAACGCACACTTATATTTTTTTCCAATTTTTTGTTGAATTTGGCCTTCAGTAAAAAATACATCCTGTGACTTTTATACGTGCTAAACCATTTTTGTGGCCAGGGGAATTTTTTTCATGAAATCAGATTTTTTCATTTTTCTTGGAAACAACAAAATATACAAAAAAAATTAAGATAAAAGTTTGCACATCTAAAAAAGTTCTACGAAAAATGCTTTCCGCTCTTTCGTAATATATTGAATCGTTCACGAAAAAAATTCTAAAATTATATTTTTAGAAAAAAAATTTATGGGCCACAAAAATGGTTCAGCCCACATTAAACAGATAGGGTGCCTTTCTCATATAAGCAGAAATTCGAAAAAAAATATTGCAACAAGTAAAAAAGTTGGGGTTTTGCAGCAAATCTTCTGTATTTTTTTCTCAAAATTTTGAAAACATGAAAAGAAGATTTTCTGGAAAATCCTACTTTTTTATTTTCTGCAATATTTTTTAAAAGTTTCCTTTTCTATAGGGAAGGCATCCTATCAGCTTTATGCGGGCTAAACCATTTATTAAGCCAAGAGAATTTTTTCTTTCTGCAAATATAGTTTTCCAATTTTTCTCGTAAACGATGCAAGATATGACAAAAGAGTAAGTCATTTTTTGTAGAACTTTTCTATGTGTGCAAACTTTTAATTAACATTTTTTTTGTATCTTTCGTTGTTCCCGAGAAAAATGCGAAAATTCAATTTTACGAGCAAAAATTTTTCTGGATACAAAAATGTTTTAGCTCTTATAAAACTCACAGGATTCCTTCCTTATAGAGGGCCAAATCAACAAAAAATTCAAGTGTGTGTTTTTTGGGAAAATCGACGTTTTATATTTTCAAACAAATCGTTGCCACTTTGGTAATTTTGATCATTTTAAATATTTTTCCACGGATTTCGTAAGAGGACGATAAGACTCATCAGAATTCAACAAGAAAATCGGAGTGTCCCAATTAGATCAAAAACTATATAATTTTTTAGAAAAAATTTGCGATTATATGAAAAATAGACCTCAAACTTCAAATACTCGTAACTTGAGAATTTTAAAAATTGGTTAATAAATCATTTTATATGATAATATAATATTTTATTTTATTATTTTTTATTTTATTTTATTTTATATTTATATAGTAAATTGATCAGTTAGTAAATCGAAAGCTTTCAAACTTCAAAGCTTCAAATTCTGGTTAAATTTTGAGCTTTTTTAAAATAAAGTTTGATTCAAAAACTTTCAAAATTCAATACTTGCAATTTATATAAAAACTTGACCTTAACGTTTGTAAATAAAAATCTTTCATAGTGACAGTAAAAAAGAATACTTAAAAATCTCAGAACTTAGATCAAGAAATTAACTTAAATTAAGAAAAAAATTCAACTAGATTCAGGTAAAATTTATCTGAATTTTAAAAAAAGTATGATTACGTTCTAACAAATATTGATTGAATTTAAGTTCATCTCTGAATTCAAGTTAATTCTGAATTTGAGGTGTAACATTTTCAAGTATTCTTTTTTACTGTCTTCAGTAAAAACTTGAATTTTATTTAAGCTTTAATTGATAACTATTAATAGTAATCTACAAGAGTACGCAGCCAATACATTCCGTTCGCAGCATGAAGTTGGTTCGCAGAGATGCTTTTGTTTTTTATTCCTCCTTTTTAAATTGTTTCATTTTATTGTTCAAAGTTTAAAATTACATAAGTGTAGAAGTAAATAATGTTCAATTGATAATATATGAAACTCTTTTGGAATCATCAATTTTAAAACTTCGAAATTGTGCAAAAAATTGACATTAATAATTGGAAACTAATATTTTAGAAATAAATATATTTGAAGTTTGTTGTTTGAAAATAATTATATTTCATAGTTTAAAAAAATCATTGAAACCAATGCTCAATTAAATAATATATTTTAACCTGAAATGTCCAAAATTTTATAGTTTTAAATTTAAGTTAGTACAATATTGTAGGCTTTCAATATTTTGAACTAAAAGCATGAATAAATAAAGCGAATGTGAATTTTTTTCGAAAGCCAATAGTTGTATTTAAACGACCAAAACTATAGACTCTAAAATTTAAATTCATAAACTTTATAATTTTTGCCCTCAAAAACCATGCCCTAAGAGATTTTTGCAATATATTGGAGTTGATTAACTTTTTTTTACCATTTTTTTCCTGAAGATCATCAGTAATCAATGCGCCATATAATTGAATTATCTTTTAAAATAATATGATGTATAAAAAATATACTGATAGAATTTAAGTTTCATTATAGCTTTGTTAAAGAGATCTCTTCAAAACGAGATTAATTCTCGTAAATATCACAATTTTTGTGTACTTTCATATGATTTGTCCAACGTAAATAATTTGTTTACAGTTTATCTACTTTCTGCAACAATTCTTTGAAATTTTTCAATTTATTTTTATACTGATTTTTGTGTAATGATTTTCCTATAATAATTCCTATAATATTTTCCTCTAATCGCAAAAAAATGATAGGAAATCCATTATAGGAAAATCATTAGGAATGAGATAATTTTGCCGAATTTCCGAAATATCGAAAGTGAAAAAATACCGTAAAAATAATGACTGAAACGAAAATTTCCCGACAAATGAAAATTATATAAATTTTGAATTCCCGAAAGAAAATAAGACTGTCGAAAATATTTATTCCCGAAATTTGAAAACTTGAATTTTCAAATTCTCGAAAATAGCAAAAATAAAATATTTCATAGTACAATTGAGAAAAAATACCCCATATAAAACAAAAGATTATTCTAAAAGAAAAAATCTATCAATTATTTGTTTTATTTATTCCGGAATTTGAAACTTCGAGAATTTAAAATTTCGGGAATAAACATTTTAGGTAGTTTTATTTTTTTTCTGGGAATTGAAATTTCGGGTAAATTCATTTTTAGGAAAATTTTTTTTCCGATAATTACTTTTTCGGTATTTTTCCACACTCGGGATTACGGAAATATGGCAAAATTATGTCATCCAAATCATTATAGCCTTATATTGAATTTCCTATAATATTTTTTCATAGGGGCATACAAAATTATTCTAAAAGATAATAAAAATATATGGCATATTGATCAAGGGGTGGTATTTGAGAGTGAATAAAAGGGACTTAGGAGGGTACAAATTAAAACGATTAAAATTAAACAATTCAAAAGTAAAACACTTTAAATAATCGAATAAATCTCAATTCAACGCCTACGGTACTAAACAATCTGTAAATGAGTACTCAAAATTGTACATTTTCAAAGCCTTAAAAGCTATAAAAATGGAGAAGTTTTTCTTCTTAGACTTACCAATTAAAACATTTTCAGTACTAAGCATTTAAAACTGAAAATTAAACAGTTTTACAACCTAAAAGTGGACCATTTTATAAGTTAGAACGTTTAAAATTTAAAATTTTTTATTTGATATGCTGAAAAATTATACAATATCAAATTTATAGTCTTTTATATACTACAATTTAAAATTCATAGTTTTTAAATCATAAAAATAAAAAAAATTTATTTATTTTTTTCAAAATGAAAAGTTTTATAATTAAGGCAATGAGAGTTTGACGGATTCAAAATTGAAATTTAAAAATTGTAGACGCAAAATGTCAACCGTTAAGGGTGAATATTTTTTAATTAGATGTCTTCAAAATTGAAAAGTTCAATTTTGAATCTAAAAAGCTGAAATAACACTTCTAATTTCGGAAATCAAACATTAAAAATTACTAATTTAATACTGATGCATATATGAAATTTGACTATTTCACTATATAATAACTTTAAATTGAAATCCTGCACAGCAAACTGCACCCTTGCAAAATTTCGAAAAATCATTGAAAACTAAAAACTTTTTAAGTAGTTTTCTAATTTTTCAAGCCCCTTTCCGAGCTTATCTGTGAAACAATGAAAAATGTTTACCCTAAAAGTTATTCCAAATTTGGTAAAGTTCTTAATTGAGCATTTCAAATTCGGTGCCTCTCAAATTATTGCCAAGAATCACTTTTTTTTGGACAAAAATTGCTCGACAGTTCAATTTTCAACGGATTTGGATGTATTTATTTTTGAACTAACCGTAAGGCTTCCGATACAACGTGCAACTACCAATTTTTGACTTTCCTAAAAGCAAAATTTTTTATTTAATAACAAATATGTTTTTAAAAATAACTTTTCAAGTGTGCTACTGCTCTAAGGATCCTCAAATTCAATTAAACATGCCATAAATCACTGTAAGAACTACACAGAAATAATTAATTATGTGTTGAAGTGAGAAAAAAATTGCGTATAATGTTATAGACATATTAATGAACAAGTGTCATTTTTCCATAATTTGCAATAATTAGTTGATGAAATTCATAATTTTTGCATTAAATGTGAGAGAAATTAATAAACAATTACGATTAGTTGAATGTAGCTGCTCTTTTGTTATTATTTAAACAATTTTTGTGAAGAAATACACATTTTGGCAGAGACTGAATCAGTAGGCTCAATTTTTTTTGTAGAATAATCTAGAAATGGCTTTTCAATGATACCTTGTTGTCATATTTTGTATTTTGACAAAATTTTTCATTTATTTAAAGAATTTTTTATAAACAAATGCCCATGCTCAATATTCTTCCAAGAATAGACTTACTTCTTTATGGAATCGACTCAAAATGTCTTACCAATGACTTCGTGTTGTCATATTTCGGATTCCACCTTAAACTGTAGGACCTACAGTTCAAGGTGGAATCCAAAATATGACATCAAGAAGTCATTGATAGCCATTCTTAGTTGATTTCTTAGAGAAATGAGACTATTCATGAAAAAAATATCGGGATGTACATTTGTTTAAAAAAATTGTTTAAATAATTATCACTTATTGTTAGTTAGAAAAAAATAGCCCAGATAAAATATCTTCAAATAAGTAATAAAAAACGGGTAGCGACCTCCTGGCGAAGAGACTCCATGTTGAGGTGCTAATCCCTTGAAGGTCGCTAAACTCTTTTGAGGGGACCTACCGTTTAAGGTGAAATCCGAAATATGACAACAAGAAGTCATTGGTAAGACATTTTTAGTTGATTCCTTAAAAAAATGAGACCATTCATGAAAAAATATCGAAACGTAGATTTGTTAAAAAAATTGTTTAAATAATTATCACTTATTGTGATAATTATTTAAACAATTTTTTTACACAAATGTACATTCCGATATTTTTTTCACGAATAATCTAATTTTTTCAAGGAATCAACGCAGAATGTCTTATCATCGACTTGTGGTTGTCATATTTCGGATTCCACCTTAAACTGTAGGTCCCCTCAAAAGCTACCTGTTTTTATTACTTATTTTAGGATATTTAATCTGGGCCATATTTTCCTAACTAACAATAAGTGATAATTATTTGAACAATTTTTTAAAACGAATGTACATTCCGATATTTTTTCATGAATAATCTCATTTTTTTAAGGAATCAATTAAGAATGTCTTATCAATGACTTCTTGTTGTCATATTTCGGATTCCACCGTAATCTGAAGGTTCCCTCAAAAGCTACCCGTTTCTATAACTTATTTGAGGATATTTTATCTGGGCCATATTTTTCTGACTAACAATAAGTGATAATTATTTAAACAATTTTCAAAAATAAATGTACATTCCGATATTTTTTTCATGAATAGTCTCATTTTTTTAAGGAATCAACGTAGAATGTCTTATCAATGACTTCTTGTTGTCAATGTTGTCATATTTCGGATTCCACCTTAAGCTGTAGATCCCCTCAAAAGCTACCAGTTTTTATTACTTATTTTAGGATGTTTTATCTGGGCCATAGTTTTCTAACCAGCAATAAGTGATAATCATTTAAATAATTTTTTAAAACAAATGTATATACTGATATTTTTTCATCAATAATCTCATTTTTTAAAAGAATCAACTAAAAATGTCTTACCAATAACTTCTTGTTGTCATATTTCGAATTCCACCTTAAACCGTAGGTCCCCTCAAAAGCTACCCATGTTTATGACTTATTTTAGGATATTTGGTCTGGGCCATATTTTTCCAACTAACAATAAGTCATAATAATTCAAACAATTTTTAAAAATAAATGTACATTCCGATATTTTTTTCATGAATAGTCTCATTTTTTTAAAGAATCAACTCAGAATGTCTTATCAATGACTTGTGGTTGTCATATTTCGGATTCCACCTTAAACTGTAGGTCCCCTCAAAAGCTACCCGTTTTTATTACTTATTTTAGGATATTTTATCTGGGCCATATTTTTCTAACCAACAATAAGTGATAATCATTTGAACGTTTTTTTAAAACAAATGTACATTCCGATATTTTTTCATGAATAATCTCATCTTTTTAAGGAATCAATTAAGAATGTCTTATCAATGACCTCTTGTTGTCATATTTCGGATTCCACCGTAATCTGTAGGTCCCCTCAAAAGCTACCCATTTTTATAACTTATTTAAGGATATTTTATCTAGGCCATATTTTTCTGACTAACAATAAGTGATAATTATTTAAACAATTTTTTTACACAAATGTAAATTCCGATATTTTTTTTCATGAATAGTCTAATTTTTTTTAGGAATCAACTAAAAATGTCTTACCAATGACTTTTTGTTGTCATATTCTTCAATGTCACAGCAAATTTTTATTATTTGAACAATTTTTATGAACAAATAACTATTATATAATACCTAAATTAGATTTAAACGCTGCAGACAGTTGATGACTACTCATGTTTGCATAAAAAAATGCGAGCAATAAAAATAGTAATAAGAATAAAAATCCATATAACAAATTGAATATACGAAAAGAGAAAATAAGCAACACAATAATCATTTGGATTATTCACAAATATTTGTTCGATATGTGCTATGAACTAAATATGTCTCCTATAATTAAGAAGACATTTTTAGTTGATTTCTTAAAAAAATTGAGACTTTTAATGGAAAAAAGATGAAAATGTGCGAGTGTTTATATAAATTGTCAAGATAATTAACACTTGTTGTTAGTTGGAAAATTATGACAGCAAGAAGTCGCTGGCAAGACATTTTTAGGCGATTCCTTAAAAAATTTAACCTATTTATGGAAAAAAGGTAAAAATTGATTAAAGATTAATTAATTAATTGTTTAAATAATTGACATTTGTCGTCAATGGGAAATATATGATAACAAGAAGTCATTGGTAAGACATTTTTACTTTATTACTTTAAAAAAATGAGGCCACTCATGAAAAAAAGACCGAAATTTGCATTTATTTATAGAAATTGCTTAAATAATTAACAGTTAATGTTAATTTGAAAAATATGACAGCAAGAGGTCGCGAGCAAGACATTTTTAGTTGATTCCGTAAGAAAAGTGAGTCTTCCCCTGAAAGAATGTTAAAGATGGGCATTTGTTTATAAGAATTGTTTAAAGAAGCAAAAAATTTGGTGAAGAGACAAAATATGACAACAAGGTGTCATTGAAAAGACATTTTCAGTTTATTCTGCGAAAAAATTGAGTCTACTCATTCAGACATGGTCAAAATGTGTTTTCGTTTACGAAAATTGTTTAAATAATAACAAAAGAGCAGATCTTTTTAATTAGTCGTAATCGTACATTAATTTCTCTCATATATTATGTAAAAACTATGAATTTCAAGAACTAATCATTGCAAATTATGGAAAAATGACACTTGTTCTTAACTTGTTTATAATATTATAAACATTTTTTTTCTTACTCCAACACCTTATGGCCAGTTAAAAAAAATACAACCAAATCCGTTGAAAATTGAACTGTCGAGCGATTTTTGTCCAAAAAAAGTGCTTTTTGACACACTGTGCGTCAGGTGACTAATTTCAAAAATTACGACAAAGTAGATAATCGAAGAACTTTTCTGTCTAAGTTGGTAGCACTGACTCGTGTGTTTGAAATTTTTGAATTTCGAAAATTCATTGTGTTCAAACTTTGATTGAAAGATTACAACGATTTTTTATATGATAACGAGATTTTGGTACTGATCGTGATTAATAGAGAAATAATCAGTCAGGATTGATTAATCAAAATATCAAATTTAAAATAATTTTAAAGGAGAACATTTTTTATTTTTTTACAGATTAGTTTGGAAAATTAAAAAACTGCTTTAAAAATTTTTAGTTTTTAATGATATTTCCGAATTTTTCAAGTTTGCGGCAGCGCAGGATTTCAATTTGAAGTTACAATATAGTCAAAAAGTGAAATTTCTAATATGCATTAGTATTAAATTAGTAATTTTAAATGTTTGATTTCTGAAATTTGAAATGTTATTTCAGTTTCTTAGATTTAAAATTAAACTTTTCAATTTCAAGCCATCTATGTAATTAAAAAATATTCACCTTCAACGGTTCCCATTTTGTGTACACAATTTTTAAAGTTTTATTTTGATTTTGCCGAATCCCCATTACCGTAAATATAAAACTTTTCATTTTGAAAAAATAAATGAAAATTTGTTATTTTTACGTTTTCAAAGTTATGAATTTTTAATAGTATTAAATTAAAGATTATAAATTTGATACTGTACAATTTTCATCACAGTAAATGCAAAATTTTAAAATTTTAAACACCATAAATTTGAAAATGGTTCACTTTTAAGTTGTAAAATTGTTTAATTTTGAGTTTTAAATGCTTATTAGTACTGAAACTATTTAAATTGGTAAGTCTAAGAGGAAAAGTTCCTCCATTTTTATAGCTTTTCAAGTCTTTGAAAATGTACAATTTTAAGTACTCATTTACAAGTTGTTTAGTACCGTAGGCTTTGAATTGGGATTTATTGAACTATTACAAATTTTTAATCAAAAAATGTTCAATTTCAAACGTTTTAATGTGTACCCTCCTAAGACCTGTTTAATTGAAATTGAGAATCTTTAGGGCAGTGGCGCACTTGAAAAACTATCAAGAAAAAAAAATTTCATTTGTTGCAAAATGTTTAAATTTTAAACGCTCTTAATTTAAAAAGGGTCCACTTTTAAGTTGTGCAATATTTTCATTTTGAGTTTTAAGTGCTAAGTGCTAAAACTATTTGAATTGGTAATCCTAAGAAGAAAAATTTCTCCATTTTTAAAGTTTCTTGAAGATCGAAATGAAATCTACTTTCTCATGAAAAATTTGTTTGTGTACTAAAAAAGAACACCCAAAAAGTTCACAAATCAAAAATAGACTTCGGGATACCCGATTTTCCGGCTCATTGGAGAAAAATGTACAATAAATGTATAACAAAAAGAAAAAAGAAGGAGAAAAAGAGTCATCCAAAACCAACCTCCACACTCTTTCTTTGCACCGCCTTTTTTATACTACTGGGGACCAACATGTTTCGAAGCCAATTTAGACTTCATCATCAGAGGTAATTTATAGGGAAACTACAGTAATAATTAAGAATGAAAAAATTTCAAGTACATGAAAATAAAAATAAAATTGATTATCAAATGTTGTTTGGTCAATCTTTACATTTTCTTATTAAAACGAAAAATCTTCAATATCAAATGAAAGTTACTTTTTTATGAAAATTTTTATTGCATATTGTCTTATTAATATTAGATATCCTTTTTGGAAAAACCCATGAATCTTGCATTTTATCAATAATTCCCTCTGTATTTCATCCAATCTAAGTTATTACTAATTAAATAGAATTCTTTGATACTTTTCACCAATCTTTCACTAACATCCATCATAAAATGACATTACCCTCAAATTTTTGTTTGTTAATTTCACTGAAAACCAAATTACAAAAACAGTATAAACAGAATAGATAAGAAAATTTTTTCACCAATAATGATAATCCAATGTTTTGTAAAGAATTCACCACAACACTGATGGAGCAAACATTTCAATTATTTATTAAAAATGTAAAAATTGTACTATATTAATCTTCTTTTTCTTTTTAAACATAGAATGCGTGATCTACTTTCTACATTTAAATTTAAATTTATCTGAAAAATATTCTGCACTGTGAAAATTCTTTTCAATTTTAACACGGGAAGAAAGTTTAGAAAAACGAAGCGTAGCGATCAACAGTTGGCCGTAAACTGACATTGACTGCGTACACAGGGCCTTAGAAAAAATCTCAAATTTGAGAAGATCATTTTAAAAACATTTGTATGTCAATAGATTTCAGGAAATTATACAGAGAGTTTTAAACCTAAACACCAAGATTTAGAAATTTATCCAAAAACACAATATTAAGACAGCAAAATATTTATACCCTCAAATATAAAATTCAATTTTAATTGTATTTGATTATTATATCTCAAATTAATGTACATCCTTCTGGCAAACTTATTTTATTTATAATAAGTACCTGGATGACATTTTAATAATATTAGTATTATATTTGGAAAAAATGTATAGTAGGCTGAAAAAAAATTAAATATATTTTAAAACCAAAAACATCTGTAAAAATCATAAGATTAGAGAAAAATATATAAAGTGCTCAATAGTACATAACAGAATACACGTATTGTATATATGGCATCTTCCTCTAAATACCATTTTTTATAGGCAACGAGGGTATCATTTTTTTTACCTGAATGTGTGTAAAACCTTTTGGCAACCTTATTTTTCGATAAGTATAAGGTTAACATTTTAATTAGTTGTAAAAATGAAAAAACCTGAAAAAATTATTACATGATTTATGTAAACAGAACATAGGCAAAGGAGAGATCATAGTGCCAAGATAAAATTTGTGGGTTGATTCAGAACTAATCTATTCAGATTATTCCATTTTTAAAAAGAAAAAGGTAATAATCCAAACCAATAACACATTTCTGAAAATTGCTACCTTACGCAAATTTGTATACTACACTCAAGTATCGGAAATTGCCTACTTTGACCGTGAGGCTCTTCCAAGAATTTCTACAATGTAAACAGTCCAGGGGAATTGCGTAACTCGAACCCCGTATCAACGAATGCGAGGCGGCGGGAATCCTCTCTCTCGCCGTCTTCGATCCCTCGCCAACAAGTGCGAGCTCGCAGACGTTCTAAGAAGGACATAATCCTAGGTGCTTTTAATCGGGAGTTGAGTGCAGATATCTTCAGGTAAATGGAGTTTATCATTAATAAAAGCTTTGAAATCTTTGAAAATGTACAATTTTAAGTACTATTTTACAGGTTGTTCAGTAGCGTAGGATTTGAATTGAGATTTATTCAACTACTTAAAATTTTTCATTAAAAATTGTTTAATTTTAAACGTTTTAATTTGTACCCTCCTAAGACCTGTTTAATTGAATTTGAGCATCTCTATAGCAGTGGCACACTTGAAAAGTTAATTTAAAAAATGTAATTTGTTGCAATATGTGTTGAAAATGCAAAATTTTTAAACTTTAAACGCTCTTAATTTGAAAATGGTCCACTTTTGAGTTGTAAAATTCTCTCATTTCGAGTTTTAAATGCTTAGTTCTAAAAACATTTGAATTATTAAGCCTAAGAAGAAAAATTTCTCCATTTTTAAAGCTTTCAAGTCTTTGAAAATGTACAATTTTATGTACTAATTTACGGGTTGTTTAAAGCCGTAGGCTTTGACTTCAGATTTATTTGAGTATTAAAAAATTTTTATTAAAAATTGTTTAATTCCAAATGTTTCAACTTGAACCCTGCGAAGACCTGTTTAATTGAAATTGATAATCTTTAGAGCAGTGACACACTTTAAAAATTATAAAAAAGAAATTTTATTTGTTGCAAATGCAAAATTTTTTAATTTCAAACGCTCTTAATTTGGAAATGGTCCACTTTTAAGTTGTAAAATTGTTTAATTTTGGGTTTTAAATGCTTAGTACTCAAACTCTTCAAATTGTTAGGTCTGAGCAGAAAAATTTCTCAATTTTTAAAGCTTTCAAGTCATCGAAAATGTATAATTTCAAGTACTCATTTACAGGTTGTTTCAAACCGTAGACTTTGCATCGGGATTTATTCAATTATAAAAAAAAATTTTATTAAAAATTTTTCAATTTCAAATGTTTTAATTTGAACCCTCCTAAGACCTGTTTAATTGAATTTGAGAATCTTTAGAGCAGTGACGCACTTTAAAAGTTATAAAAAGGAAATTTCATTTGTTGCAAAATTTGCTGCAAATGCAAAATTTTTAAATTTCAAACGCTCTGAATTTGAAAATGGTCCACTTTTAAGTTGTGGAATTGTTCAATTTCGAGATTTGAGTGGTTATTATTGAAACTGTTCAAATTGGTGAGTCTAAGAAGAAGAATTTCTCAACTTTTAAAGCTTTTAAGTCTTCGAAAATGTACAATTTTTAGTACTCATTTACAGGTTATTTAGTACCGTAAATTTTGAATTGGGATTTATTGAAATATTTAAAAATCCTAATTAAAAATTGTTGAATTTCAAATGTTTTAATTTGTACCCTTCTAAGACCTGTTTAATTAAATTTGAGAATCTTTATAGCAGTGACACTCTTTAAAAGTTATAAAAAAGAAATTTCATTTGCTGTAAATGCAAAATTTTGAAATTTTGAACGCTCTAAATTGGAAAATGGTCCACTTTTAAGTTGTGGAATTGTTCAATTTCGAGATTGGAGTGGTTATTATTGAAACTATTCAAATTGGTGAGTCTAAGAAGAAGAATTTCTCAATTTTTAAAGCTTTTAAGTCTTTGAAAATGTACAATTTTAAGTACTCATTTACAGGTTGTTTAGTACCGTAGGCTTTGAATTCGGATTTGTTCAAATATTTGAAAAATTTTATCAAAAATTTTTTAATTTCAAATGTTTTTATTTGAACCCTCTTAAGACCTGTTCAATTAAATTTGAGAATCTTTAGAGGAGTGGCACACTTGAAAAGTTATAAAAAATAAAAAAAATTTATTTGTTGTAAATGCAAAATTTTGAAATTTTAAACGCTCTAAATTGGAAAATGGTCCACTTTTAAATTGTAAATTGTTTAATTTTGAGATTTGTTCTCAACATTTTTTAAATAAACAAAATCAAAAATGGGCAACCTTACGTTTGTTATGAATTTGATACTGAATATTTTAAATAAAGAAAAAAGTTAATCGGTTGAAAATTGCCATCTGCAGCTTAATTTGTCAATTAAAAATCCATTCCTTAACCACTGTGGGTCAGTTAAAAAAAGTACATCCAAATCCGTCGAAAACTGAACTGTCGAGCGATTTTTGTCAAAAAAAAAAGTTCATTTTGGCACACTGTGTGATGCTTGGATGACACTAGACTGTTTTAGAAAATTTTTAAATTTCTGAAAATGTGACTCACCTTCAAATTTTTCGAAAAGTTGCAAGTCCAATTTTTGCGGGACCAACTTTGATTTGGAGTTGTTCCTGGAGTCAAGAGTGACCCTGTCCAACGTGAGACTGGCCACTCTTCTGAGCACTGTACCGTCATTTAGAGATGCTTCGTTCGTACTGTGTCTCCGATATGGTGTTTCTAGTTCCGGGCATAAGTTGCGTGAATTTTCTGAAAACCCATTTTGAGAAAATTTATTGTGAGTCACAATAACAAAGAAAAAAAGATAGAAGGATAAAGACATAAATTTTTCTGGCCAATAAGTAAAGAGAGATCATAGAGTGAGATGTTTCTAAAGACACCCATTAGGGGCCATCCATAAACTGCGATACCCATTTGCGGGGCGGAGGGGGTCGCGTCAACAGCTGAGGTTGGTTCCGGGGTGGGGAGCGGCGGCGGGTAACGTTACGAACCTAGATAACGTTTAGTACGTTTCCTGATGATAAATTTGAACAAAGTTTGCGAGTGCAACGGTACAGTTTTATAATAACTTGATAAGTCTGAAAATCACTTTCATATTTCAGAGTTCACACATTTTCCCCTATTCCCCTCTTTGACCCTTTTTTAAGAATTCTTCTTTGTTCCCCTGTTCCTCCCTGTTTTCGGATGAAAATTTAATTTTCTTTGTGAAAATTCATTTTTTTGTTGAAGATTCATCAATTTAGTTGAAACTTCAGTTCTTTGGTTCAAACTTGAACTATTTTGTTAGAAACTCATTTTATTGGTTGAGGATTCATTTTTAGATCTTTTTTAGTTAAAGATTCAACTATCTGGTTGAAAAGTTATCTTTTATAGTTGAACACTCATTATTTGGTTGAAAATCCATGCATTCTGTTGATAATTAATCTTTTTTGGTAGAAAATTAATCTTCTAGGTTTAAAAATAATCTTGTTGGTTGAAAATTCAACTATTTGTTTGAATTTTTTAACTCTTTTGTTGAAAATTGAAAATGTATGTATTCTGTTGAAAAATCATCTTTTTGGTAGAAACTTAATCTTCTTGGTTAAAAATTCATCTTTTCTTTTGTTAAAAATGCAACTATTTGGTTGAAAATAAACTTTTTTGTTGAAAATTTATTTCTTGGTTGAAGATTCATAATTTTAGTTGAAACTTCATCTCTTTGGTTAAAAATGTAATTATTGTGTTGAAAATTCGTCTCATTCTTGGTTGAAAATTTATCTTTTTTTAGTTAAAAAGTCAACTATCTGGTTGAAAAGTTATCTTTTTTAGTTGAACACTCATTATTTGGTGGAAAATTCATGCATTCTGTTGATAATTAATCTTTTTTGTTAGAAAATAAATCTTCTAGGTTTAAAAATAATCTTGTCGGTTGAAAATTCAACTATCTGTTTGAATTTTTCAACTCTTTTGTTGAAAATTGAAAATGTATGTATTCTGTTGAAAATACATCTTTTTGGTAGAAACTTAATCTTCTTGGTTAAAAATTCATCTTTTTTTTGTTAAAAATGCAACTATTTGGTTGAAAATTAACTTTTCTCTTGAAAATTCATATTTTTTGTTAAAAATTGAACTATTTTGGTAGAAAATTCAACTATTTAGTTAAAAATTAAAGTATTTCTTTGAATGTTGAACAATTTGGTAGAAAATTAACTTTTTTGTTGAAACTTTATTTCTTGGTTGAAGATTCATAATTTTAGTTGAAACTTCATCTCTTTGGTGAAAAATGTAATTATTGTGTCTAAAATTCGTCTTATTCTTGGTTGAAAATTGATCTTTTTTAGTTAAAAAGTCAACTATCTGGTTGAAAAGTTATCTTTTTTAGTTGAAAACTCACTATTTGGTTAAAAATTCATGTATTCTGTTGATTATTCGTCTTTTTTTATGGAAAATTAATCTTCTAGGTTTAAGAATAATCTTTTCGGTTGAAAATTCAAGCATTTGGTTGAATTTTTGAACTCTTTTGTTGAAAATTGAAAATTTGTGTATTCTGTTGAAAAATCATGTTTTTTGGTAGAAAGTTTATCTTCTTGGTTGAAAATTTATTTTTTGGTTAAAAATGTAACTGTTTGGTTTAAAATTAAACTGTTTTGATTTGCAAGTTAACTATTTTGTTGAAAAAATCGTCTATTTTGTTTAAATTCAACTGTGTTTGATGTCAAATAAAAATCTTGTTCGGTTGAAATACTTACTATCACATGTTTTGTTGAAAATTCATCTTTTTGGGTTGAAAAATCAACTACTTTGTTTAAAGTTGAACTACTGTGTAAAAAATTCATTTTTTTTTTTGAAGATTCATCATTTTAGTTGAAAATTCAACAATTTGGTAGAAAATGAAACTATTTGGTTGGAAATTAAGTTTTTTGTTGGAAATTAATCTTGTTAGTTGAAAATTCATCTGTTTGTAGGTTAAAAATTCAACTATTTTGTTAAAAATCTACTTATTTAGTTGAAAATTCAGCTGTTTTGTTAAAGTCATCTTCTTTGGTCGAAAATTGAACTGTTTTGTTGAAAGTTCGTCCTCTTGGATTACAGATTCATCTTTTATGGTTAAAAAGTCATCTCTCTTGGTTGAAAATAAACTTTTCTGTTAAAAATTCAACTTTGCGGGCTGAAAATGCATATGTCTACAAAAAATTAGTCTTTTTGAATTGAAAATTCAACTATTTGGTTGCAAATTAAAGTATTTGGTTAAAAATTAAACTATAATTTTAATTTTACTTATTATGATTAAAGTTCAACTAGTTTGTTAAAGTTATCTTTTTTGGTCGAAAATTCAACTGTTTTGTTAAAAATTTGTCCTTTTGGATTGAAAAATCATATTTTATCGTAGAAAAGTCATCTTTCATGGTTGAAAATTTGTGTTTCTTGGTTAAAAATTAACCATTTTGTTGAGGATTCAACTGTTCTGTAGAAAATTCGTCTTTTTGGCTTTAAAATTCAACAATTTGGTAGAAAATTAATCTATTTGGTAGAAAATTTAACTAGCAGAACATTAATCTTCTTTGCAGGGAATTCATTTTTTTGGTTGAAAATTTAACAATTTGATTGAAAGGTGAACTACTTTATTCAAAATTCATTTTTTAAAGATTCACCTCTTTTGTGAAAAATTGATCCTTTGTCAGTTGAAAATTCAACTGTTTGTTAGAAAATTCATGTATATTTTTAACGTTCGTCTTTTTGGGTAAAAACTTAATCTTGTTGGTTGAAAATTCATCTCTTTTGTAGGTTAAAAATTCAGCTATTCGGTTCAAAATTCAACTACTTCGTTAAAAATTGACTTATTTAGTTGAGAATTCAACTATTTTGTTGAAGTTATCTCATTTGGTTGAAAATTTAACTGATTTGTTGTAAATTTGTTCTTTGGGAATGAAAATTCATCTTTTTTGGTTATAAATGAACTTTTTTGCTAAAAATTCAACTTTACGGGTTGAGAATTTAACTGTCTTATAATAAAATAGTCTTTTTGGATTGAAAATTCAACTATTTGGTTGAAAACGCATCTTTATAGGTTGAAAATTCAACTATTTGGTTAAAAATTTAACTATTTTGTTAAAAAATCTACTTATTTAGTTGAGAGTTCAACTACTTTGTTGAAGTCATCTCCTTTGGTTAAAAATTGAATTGTTTTGTTGAAAATTCGTCCCTTTGAATTTTAAATTCATGTTTTATGGTAGAAAAGTCATCTTGCTTGGTTGAAAACTCATCTTTCTTGGTTAAAAATTAACTTTTTTGTTGAAAATTCAACTGTCTTCAAAAAAATTCGTCTTTTGACTTGAAAATTTAACTATTTGGTTGTTAATGCAACTGTTTGGTTAAAAGTGATTTTTTTTATTGAAACTACCTCTCTAGATGAAGCTCACTAGAAACACAAAAAATCGCAGAATAAACGTGAAATCCGTGTTTAACCAACTAAGGGGGCCGGAAGGGTCAAAAATAGTCTAAAATTGGTAACGCTGTTTATGGACGGCCCCTTATGCCCACCATACTCAAATTTCTAAAAGAGAAAATCACACTATTATGCTAAATTCGGCCCGCTCTCTCGGTGAAACAAAATTTGTATTGACTTCTAACGCATTACTGTTTCTATTAGGACCCCGTGAGTCATATTTTCAAATCATGGTCAGATTTTGCGGATAAGGAAAGAGTGACAGTTGGAGGAAAAACCTGAGTCACTATTTTCGTAGAATCAAAAGAGGCAGGGTCACTTGCGATTTTATTAATTTAAAAAAATTTATTTCATTACTATCAACTATATTGATAAATAAATTTTTATAACATTTTTTAGTCAACGCCTATTATTATGGAATTTTTCGTACATGTCGCTGAATCGTTGGGGCTAGCGTTACGGAATTTTTTGTATGACTAGTCTTACTAGTATGACGTATTAATATTATTATTAATATTAACTGTAATTCGCTTCTTTTTTTGCACTTCAAAAAGATGGGGGGAAAAGGCGTCAGATTGTATTCCATAATAATTCGGGGGGGGGGGGGATATAAGGTAAGTATGGAAGTTTCTGTAAGATTATCCCCAAGTGGAAAATTCCATAATACTAGACAGTTGCAATCTTTTATTATAAAATTTTTAAAGGAAACTTATTTAGATGTATATATCAACCTACTTTTAATTTTTTTGTAACTGAGCTGCATTCTAAAAGATTTTTTATTTAAATGATACAATATTATTTATTCAACTACCGCGAGAAATATGTGATTTGTGGCCCTATTGAGAAGGGGAAAAATCATATTAATAGTGAAATTTAAAATTTCATTATTGTTCTAGTGGGAAAACATATTGATTAATTATTGTTTAATTATATATTATATACAATAATTATATGTATGTATATAATTATTATAGTTGATTAATAACAAGTAGAAAGTTTAAATTTATATTTTTAAGTTCTGAATACATTTTTAAAACATGACACGTTGTGTTTTCCAGTCTTTAAAATATTAAAAATCGAAATCAACTAAATCTGCATAAGTTGGGACGTTTTAAATTTGAATTTCAGAATTCCATTTTCTTTACCAAGGGCGGCTCCAGAAAATTTTTTGGAGGGGGCGATTGTGAATTTTCTTCAACTTATGTATGAGTATGATTTAAAAGAACTTTTCAAACTGAATATAATAACGCGATAAATTAAACTTCATTTATATTTTTCATTTATTCTCGACCTGTGGTTCAAAGGTGTTGCTATCTACAATAGGATGTAGGATGCCCAATGAAAATTGGAATTTTGAAAAGGCTACTCCCTAAATTTCTTCCTTTTAGTGCGAAAACACTGATATACATTCTTTTTTATTTTTAAAAAACTATTTAGGGGTTCCACTGAGCCATTGTAGGTCTGAAAATTGATTTTTTTAGTTTCCGATTTAAAAAAAAAATACAAATTTGTGGCTAAAGAATTCTTTCTTTCCTTGAAAGAATTTGTTATTTATTGAGGAATAAGCCCTAAATTTTATGAAACAGAAAAAAATGGAAGATATTAAGTATCGGGATTAGAATACGAAAATAGCCAATTTCATTACAATATAATTTAAAGATTCCTTTAATACTTTAAAATGTATGTTTAGCTTATCCAGGTTTAGGTTTTTGGATTTTCAATTTTTTAAATTTACCCTGAAGACTTTGAAATTGACCTTGAATTCTTGTGATTTTTATAAGATTTCTATTCACTCCAATTTATATGAATTTAATGGAATTTTGTTGAATTTAAAGAATGTTGCATTTACGTGAGTTATTTTTAATTCATCCTGAATTCCTTCAAATTCACCTTGGATTCGTATGAATTTCATCGATTTTTCTTGAAATGCCCTGAATTCTTTTAAATTCACTTCAATTCTACTTTTCTGAATGGAATATTTTAGATTTTTGCGATTCATCTGAATTCATTAGGAATTCACACTGAATTCTTATTAATTTATCCTGAATTCTTTTGAATGCTATTAAATACTTTGGAATTCTCTTGAATTATTTTAATTTACAATTTACAAATTTACAAAAACATATATTTAAAATATCTTAATTTACCTTGAATTCTTTTGCATTACCTTGATTTTTTTATCCGCCTTGAATTTTTATGAATTTCATCGAATTCTTATTTCCATTAAATTCCGCTAAAAAAACTAGATTAATTCATTGCTTTTTTTTACATTTTTTGAATTTTCTTAATTCACTCAAATTCTTATGAATTTCACCAAAGTTTCCTGAATTCCCTTGAATTCTTCTAAATTCACTACCAGTTTACTAAAATCAATGGAACTTTTTGAAATTTTCTAAATTTATTTGAATTATTTTGAATTTAACCTGAATTGTTTTGAATTCACTCTGAATTCTTATGAATTCATCCTGAGTTCGTCAAAATTCATTTGGAATCCTCATAAATATCATTTTCTTTCGAATTCTTTTGAATTTAAAAGAATATGTCATATTGGTAATGCACGTTAGTCACTTTTATTCAATTTTAGTCATTTTTTGGGTTATAAATTAGTGACTTTTCGGTTTGAATATGTCCCTTTTTGAGCGTTTTCTTCGTTTTTATAAGTTTCGATAACTTTTGTTTACCTATTTAATTAAATTTTTAATTGCTGAGAATAAGGCTTTATATCAACAAGAATAGGAGGTGTGCCTAGGACAGCAGCGTAAAATTATATATGGTACAGTAAGATCCATCTCATTCCGGTCGTAGGATTGTTGCATGTGAAAATATTTTAAAAAATGCCTCCCCCGTTCCACAGCAGCACTCAAAAAGATATTGAACAGGAGACTTTTTGAATTTCGCGCACAAACATGGACGCCGGTGCATGCGCATGGTTCAGAAAGCAGGACAGAGGCGGGACTTTGGGAGTTTGGGTGACAAGTTGCTTACAAATTTCCCATCCGTATTTAAAGTTCTTTACTGTTAAATAAATTTAAAACCTAACTATTACAGGTTTGTTTGGTATATTCGGTTAAAGGTTCCTTCAAATTATGAAACACAATTTTTGATTTTAATTGCTATATTTTAGTGAGGATATTAAAATCAAGTTTTTTTTTTCTGAAAAATTAGACAAAAACTTGATCCAAATTTTTGTTCGTTGTTAATAAATTTTTTTTACTGCTTGGTGTTTTAGGTTGAAGGTACCTTAAAATTATCAAACACAATTTTCAATTTCAACCGCTGTATTTTAGTGGGATCTCAAAATCAATTTTTTTCCAAATTTTTGTTTGTTGTTAATCAATTTTTTTTATTGTTTGGTATTTTAGATTAAACGTCCCTTCAAATTATCAAACACAATTTTCAATTTTAATTGCTATATTTTAGTGGGGATATTAAAATCAATAATAAACAAATTTATAAGCAACAAATAAAAATTTAGATCAAGTTTCTGTCAAATTTTTCGGAAAAAAGTTGATTTTGAAATCCCCACTAAAATCTGGCAATTAAAATTGAAAATTGTGTTTGATGATTTGAAGGGACATTTTACCTAAAATAACAAATAATAAAAAATAATTATTAACTGGAAACAAAAATTTGGATCGAGTTTTTGTCAAATTTTCCAGAAAAAAAATTGATTTTGAGATCCCACTAAAATATAGCAATTGAAATTAAAAATCGCGTTTGATAATTTAAAGGGACCTTTAACCTAAAATACCAAACAATAAAAAAAATTGATTACCAACAAACAAAAATTTGAAAAAAAATTGATTTTGAGATCCCACTAAAATACAGCGATTGAAATTGAAAATTGTGTTTGATAATTTGAAGGGACCTTTAATTTAAGACACTTAACAATAAAAAAAAGTTTATAAACTGCAATAAAAAATTTGGATCAAGTTTCTGTCAAATTTTTTCCAAAAAAAATTGATTTTAAGGTCCCCGTTAAAATATAGCAATTAAAATTAAAAATTTGTTTGATAATTTAAAGGGACCTTCAACCTAAAATACCAAATAATGAAAAAATAATTATTAGCAACAAACAAAAATTTATATCAAGTTTTTGTCAAATTTTTCAGAAAAAAATTAATTTTGAGATTCCCACTAAAATATAGCAATTAAAATTGAAAATTGTGTTTGATAATTTGAAGGAACCTTTCACCTAAAGTACCAAACAATTAAAAAAATGTATTATCAGCAAACAAAAATTTAGGTCAAGTTTCCATCAAATTTTGCAGAAAAAAAATTGATTTTGAGATCCGCACTAAAATATGGCATTTAAAATTGAAAATTGTGTTTGATATTATTGATGTTATGTTAGTGTTGATGTGTTTGATATTTGATTACGTTAGGAAATAGTCAAAATTATTGTTCACTGTAAATTATGGAAGATTATGTTTTTTCTTTGTGTATTTATGGCGGAAAACCTAATCCTCGGAACTGTCAATGAAATATGAACACTAATTGTGAATTCCACTCACAAGTGGGGGTTACAATTTTTAATGCGGTGCATTAGTTAACGTTACGGTATCGTATGATACCTTCATCCAGCTTTAATAGTTATTTTTCAATTTATTCAACAATAGAGACCTCTAAATACGGATGGGAAATTTGTAGACAACTCGTCACCCAAAGTTTCGCTCCTGGGCTTCCTTCTGAACCATGCGCATGTGCTGCCGTCCATGTTTGTACGCAAAATTCGAAAAGACCCCTGTTCAAGATCTTTTTGAGTGCTGCTGTGGAATGGGGGTTGCATTTTTAAAAATATTTGGATAAAGTTCCGAACAGTGCATACCTCCGAATAATTTGAAACTGCGTATATCCATGTATTTTGACTCGCTAATTACGAAAATGATAGTAAAAATACCCGCAAATTTAATTTTCATGGTGAAAACCATGAAAAACCCTTAAAAATCATGGTTTTTTGTGTTTATCTTAGTAAATAATAAAGATTTACAAGAATGTTTCCAGAAAAAGTTGTAGATCTTTCAAAAATACATATTCTATGTGTGTAGATTTTTACTCTACGACTAATAGTTTTTGAGAAAATGGACTTAAAGTCACACAGGTGCCTTTCCCCCAAAACAGGTTGGAAAGGGGTAGGGATGTGACCTAATTTATTTTTGTGATCAGTCACAGAGGTGCCCCCACACACAAGACGTTGGAAAGATTTAGGGATATGAACTACATTAATTCGGTGACCATTCAGAGGAGTGCCATAACACATTTTCCTACTTTTCTCGAAACTTATAAAAACGAAAAATTACACCAAACTAGATATTATTAATTAACTAGCTTATATACTTTCTGGTAAATTATAGCTAAAAATACGTTTCAAGATACTATGAAAATCTTTAAATTATAAAAAATGTGTATTTTTTGTATGTTTCGCTATTGAAGATTTTTTCTGTCACTTGGTTTCCGTTAATTCGCCTCAAATCATGTTCCCAGTGATATCTAGTGATGAAAACTCGGATGAAAATCGGTTGTTTGATATTATTTTTCATTTTATAAACAAATGCCTAGTGTGGAGTTTCGAAGACGGATAGAAATAGTTCTTCCTAATTATTCGCATCAAGTTATGTTGCGAGAGATGTTTAGTAATGAAAATTTGTCACAAGATATTAATTGATGATTTTATAAAAATTATGTTTACAAATTAACAATGTGGACACTTAAAGGCAAATGGAAATAACTTTTTCTCTCAATTATCCTCAAATTGTGCTAATGATATATAGTGTAATCAAAAATTATCATTAGATATTATTTGTTTTCTTTTTAATCAAATTATATAAACAAATGATCACTGCAGACATTTATTGGCATCATATTGCGTTACTGGAAACATAGTTAAAGAAAAATTGAGAGAGAAAATTTGATAGAAAATAATTATAAAAGTATATAAAAAGGTTTGAAGAATACGGGTCGGGGGGCACGTAAAAATGTATCGCCTAGGAGCGCATTCGTTCTTAAACCGGTACTGACACCACCCTACAATTTCTGCATTCAATTTAAAATTGATCAACTTTTAGAACTGAAAATTTTTAAAATGGAACTAAAATTCTTAGATCTCTTGAGGCCGATTTTTTAATCATTGTTTTTACAAAAAACTGTGTAAAGAAGAAAAGTGAAAAAAAGGTATTTTTAAGAAAATCATTTTTTGAGTTTTAAAAATAAATTGTATAGTCCTAGAATCGATAAAAATAAATGCATATGCATTAAAAGCACATAAATAAATAATATTATTATAACCTTAATTGTTATAAACAGATTTTATATATAATTACACAAATCTGAAATTTGTGCACAAAAAAACAATTTTCTTCGACTATAATTATTGCGATTCGATATTTTAGAGTTATCTGTTAACTAAAAATCTTTAACTAAATAATTTATATTGTTGTAGATGAATTTTATCAACAAATATTCAGAGTCTGATATTTTCATACAGGAAAAAAATCTTTCTAACCTGAAATCACTGCAATATGTTATGAAAATTTTACTCAATACTAAGAAATGCTACTAATTGCCAATTTATATTGTTATAAATTATACTAACAAATATTAAATTACTGGAATTCCAATATAAGTCCGACTTTGGTTCTTGCCTTAAATGTCCTTGGACATATATCCGTGCGACTCGAATCTCAACAATCAGGGCCGTGTGAACCATTTCTCTTTGATTTTCGTTCGCAGTAAAAAATATTTATTAAATTTCTTTAAACTTTTGTTTGTTTTGAAGGATAAACGCTGCCTCTTGTTTTCCTGCGATATTTTTGTAACACATAACGTAAACACTGAAA
>JAUMHM010000085.1:27412063-27423216 GCA_032362435.1 Melikaiella ostensackeni
GTACTTTCTATAAACAAAAATTTGGAACTCCGATAAGCTCAGTCTTGTCTCCAATTATTGCTGAAATTGTGATGGAAGATTTGCAAAATGAAGTTTTTTACAAAATTAATTTTGAATTGGACTGTTATGCAAGATATCTTGATGATTCTGTACTTTCTTTACATGCAAAAAATGTAGATACCCTACTTAATGTATTTAATAGTATACATCAAAGATTACAGTTTACTGTTGAAATTGAAACAGAAGGTAGATTGAATGTTCTTGATTTGATCTTGATAAGACTGATGAAAATTATATTATTACTGATTGGCACAGAAAAACTATTTTTTAGGAAGAACACTAAATTTTAATCCTAATCATTGCATTCAAAACAAAATAGGATTTGTAAAGAATTTAATTCATAGAGCTCTTCAATTAATGTCATCCAAAATTCCAGGAAAAGAATATTGAATTATGCAAGCAGATTCATTTTCTCAACCATTATCCCATTACTTTTATTGACAAACATATGCATAACAGAATTGTTCAAATTAAAAGTAAAGGCAATAATCAGAACAAAGACAATGTACAACATTACAACAGATTCAATACGGTTGTCCTACCTTATTTTGGAAAAATCTCGAGTATCCTGAAATCAATGTTAAGAAAATTGGGCTTGCATACGATATATAGAGTTCTTTTCAAAAGCAGCTTGATTATAAAATTGGGTAAGGACAAATATAAGAAACTGGAAAAACAGTGTGTAATTTACAAATTTAAATGTAGACAATGTGATGCTGTTTACATAGGGCAAACAATGAGGTCACATAGAACAAGAAAAGATGAACATAAAAATAATTTTCATAGAAGTGCAAGATATTACTCGGTCCTTACAAAACATAGACTTACACATGGGCATAATTTAAACTGGGATGATGTTGAAATTTTGTATCATGAGAGAAATCAAAGAACAACAAATCTATTTATTTAAAAAGAGATCTTGCGAGGAGTTATAACTATATCATTTTCAATTAAAAGCATTCAAAATGGAATAATTAAAGATTAGAATTTTGGAAACTGGATGATTTAAAATTCAAGGAAATTGAAATTGTATTATTTCTAATTAAAATCGTTCAAAATTGAATAATTCCAAATTGAAACCCATTGAGCTTAAATAATTTTTAATTCGGAGCGATTATAATTTGACAATTTGAAATTGAAAACTAAATTTAATGTTTCAAATTCAAAGCTTCTGAAATTCTAAAAGTGTATATTGTTATTATCTAAAAAAATTAAAATCTATTCGACAAATTTTTCTGAGATTGAGAAATAAAATCACCGTCAAATTCACTGTTCGAAATGGAAATTAAAAAAATTATAAACCTTCAAAATTGAATTATTCTAAAAAACCTTCAAAATGAAGTTATTTTAAATGGAAAACATTAAAAATAAAAAAATTTCTAACACGGAACGTTAAAAGTTAAACAAATCCGAACTCTATTTTTAAACTGCAAAAAATGTAATTACCAATATTTGTTATATTAAAACTTTCTCATACTTACACCCTTTGAATATTTAATTATTTTGAGTAAATTTAAATCGTTTGAAAATTAATAGTTTTCAAATTGTTAATTATACTTTCTAAAATTCAGGAATTTCAATTTTAATTGTTAAATTTAAACTTATGAAAGGGAAAAATTGAAACTTCAGCATTCAGCATGACACTTCAGAACTCTGAAATTGTAACCATTCAGAATTAAAGTAATTATTCAGTTACAGAGGTATCAATTTTAGATAGTTCAATTTTCACCTATTTTGATCTTAAACACAATATTCAACTTTTTAATTTTAAATCGTGTAATTTTGAACACTCCATTTAGAATTATTATTTATTCTTGAAATCTTGCGATCAAATATTTTTTAATCTCAACTGATTCATTTTTTTTATCCTTAACGAAAAATCGGACAATTTGAAAATATTTCGTTAAAAATATTTTGCATTAAATATTTGATAATAAAACCCATTAATAAAATGCAACTAGTTTTGATTTAAAGTTAATTTCTTTTTGTTGAAAATTCTACTATTATATTTTTGGTTGAGAATTAATATTTTTTGGTTAACAATTCTATTATGTGTTTTAAAATTTCATTATTCCGATAAAAGATTCAACTATTTGGTTGAAAATTAACTTTTTTGTTGAAAATTCATACACTCAACTCTCGAGTTAGTTCGGGTCTCGGGCACCGCAAAAATAATTATATCACTATTCTGTAAATAAAAAAATACTTTGCCAGAATGATAAAATATGAATATTACACACAGCTCTCGATATAATGCGCCTCAGCTTACTGCCCCCCTATAATTCTGCCAGCTCGCACTCGTTGACGGGAGAGCCCGGAGAACAGGGGAATACGCGCGGCGACCTTGACGCAATCACGCAGTACCGTAGCCATAAAGCGGGGAGCTCGCACACTCGCGTACATATTTCGCATTTATTTTTAAATACACGCGGAAAATCCACTTTTTTAAATTAGTCTTCATTATTAAAAAAGGTCCATCCTTTATGATGAAAAGAATCTACATTTGTACAAAATACAGTTGATTAATATTATGTATTCCTACAGGAATTGGTGCATAAGGTCCTGACTGTTTTCATCGTAGAAATCCTCGGAAGAGTCTCACGGTTAAAGTAAGCAGTGCCCGAGACCCGAAGTAACTCGAGAGTTGAGTGTATTATATTATTAATATGTTATACAATATGTTATAAATATTATAATAATTTGTAAATTATAAATGTGATTAATAAATAAAGTGTATTTTTTATGTACAGTATAGTGATTCAATTGTTTTTAATTTTGGTCTGATGGATATTTCTATATGTTAAAAATCCATTATTCATAATGAAGAAAAAAAATTTTTTAGCATTTTACACAGCGCGCGAAAAGCAACCCACGTTGGGAGCACTGACTACGAACTTCAAGATATTAACTTATTTAAATTAATAGAAAACTGCAAGTTTGTGCTTGAAGATGAAATTTTATCACAGTAATAAATAATAATAAAAAATTAAGTACTTTGTCCACAAGTTCGATTCGCTCTTCGAATGTTCAACGCGTTTTTTTTTGACATTTTTGTAACAAATAAGCAAAACCAACGAAAACACTGACAGTGAACTGACGCGAACTGATGAAATTATATCCATTCGTCTCGTGAAAAATTCGCTTTTTGGCATAAAAATTCATCTTTTATGGAAGAAATTTCATCTTTTTTGGTTGAAAATGCAACTTTTTGGTTGAAAGTTAATCTGTTTTAGTTAAGAATTTAACTATTTGGTTGAAAATTCGTCTATTTGGTTGAAAATTCGTCTTCTTGGTTAAAAATTCATCTCTTTTGGTAAAAATTGAATTTTTTTGGTTAAAAATGCAACTACTTGGTTGAAAAATGAACTACTCAGTTAAAAATTCATTTTTGTTGTTGTTTAAGATTCACCGTTTCAGTTGAAAATTCATCTCTTTTGTTGAAAATTGAACTATTTTGTTGCTACTTCTTAAACTTCCAAACAAAATAGAAACAGTTTCACTGGAAAAAAGCTTCGGCAGAAAAAATAGAATAATATTTAGAATACGTATGCAAAAAATTAGACCAAAATATTGGACAGTTTGGCCGTAAAATTTGGCCCCGCAAAAACGGAGTCAAATAAATGCCTTTAATACATACGTAATTCAAAACTGAAACCGGACATAAAATCCACTCCTCTAAACCTTCGAAATACACCCACAGTTTAGCTCAGAAGTCGACTAGCAAATGAATCGAAGAATAAGTGCAATAGCAAATTAGAGGGCGTAAACATCGTTATTCTAATCACATAAGGAAGCGAATCTTATGACTTACAACTTCGTAATGTTCTGAATATTCATTATATTCCGTTGTTACGTAAGCCCTTAAATCAGCAGATTGCTGGCTGCAAGTACCATTTCGTAACGTACAATTCAGAGCAGTTAATTAAAACTCTAGAAAGAACTGCTTTATTAAACCTTTGCCGCGTTTGCTCACTCATGAGTAAATGAATACCTTTATGTAAACCAACAATATAGGCACACAAACATATACACAACATTCATATAGAATTATAATGTACGTTTGTTGAACTAGCACGCGAGATAATTTCGGTTGACTGCATTATACGTTCGCAAAGTGTATGTTTACATACCCTGAATTCACCCTGAATTATTACCTGTCCACTCTAATCATGGGGCGGAATCAATCTCGTCACACCTTAAAAATAGCATTGTGCGTCGGCACTCATGCGATGAGTGGTTATTGTTATACGTGTGTTTTTCTTCCAACCGTTCCTTGATGTCATTTCCCTTTGTGTGATTAGGGAATTCAGAGAAGTGGTCTTAAAAATACACCACGGAAGCCTTTTATCAATATTGTGATTAGTTTAATTTAGACTGGAATTTTAGTGATGTTTTGGGGAGATATTTGGTATATTTGGGTTATGGTTCTGTTACACAGAAAAAAGGAAAGATAAAATGTGTTGCTTTTAAATAAATTTCAATAAATAAATTCTTTATAAATTTTGGAACAGTTAAAAATGGAACTTATTTCGGTGAAAGTTTCACCGAGGTTTGGAGAATAATTCTGGTGTCATCTACTACGTCACGTTGTCGGCTGTGTCAAGTGAAACAATAGTGAGCAAACTGAAGTAGAACGTAGAATCGGTAACAAAAACCTCAAAAAATACTTTTTTCTTGGGTATAAATTTTCTCTGAAATAGCTCACGGTGAGCCTCAATCTACTTTAACCTAAAAAAGATTTTACTAGAACTTTTTTTGAGGAATATTATTCTGTCATAATATGCGCGTATTTTGTGCAAAAAAAAAATAATAATCGTGAGCGTACTATTTACGAAAATCAATTTTTTATTTTATTTGTTCAATTTTCAGATTTTAAATATGATAGGCCCTTATTTTGTCTCTACGGGCCTGATGATTTTACTCGCTGGTTCATCACAGGTATTAATTAAATGATGCTCGCATAATTGAAAAAATGGATAAAAAAATTCTAAAAGTAAAAATTTTAAGTTTTGAATTTTTTTTATATACTGTGATTGTTTTTTGTTATGAAAAATACTTGTATGGCTTTGTAAAACAATATTCAATAAATATCATTTGACTTCAAGGACGTTTCGGTTGAAGCTGTTTGAGGCTCACCGTGAGCTTAGACTATTGTTAACGAACCACAACTTATTTTACACCACATAGCAAAAAGCAACTGGCACATGTGTAATCGCCATTTTGCTCCAGTTTAATGAACTCAAACGACGGTAGATAGAGCTGACGTCGTAACTTTGGTTACTTTTCGAATAAAAATAGAGATAATAAAATAGAAATATGATGTGAAAGATTACCGAGGCAAGTTTGAAAACGCGAAATTATCTTCGTTTCATGTTAAGTTTATTCGCTAAGGTTAATTTTTGTTGCAGCGAAACTTTCACCTGGAATCGATGTAAGCTTCATCTTTTGTTATTTCTGTGACTGCGTCAAATACTTTCGGGAAAAATACACTGACTACTAACAGGATTATTATTATTATTATTATTATTGTGGCTTGGCAGGGACATTTAATTCCCATAGCAGTGAGGTTTTTAAATACCTATTGTACTGTACCTTTTTTCAAAATCCCCGGCGAAGTCAAGGACGTTCGACGTAAGCCCACGCCGCAAGACTTCGACGGGTAAGAGCCTGTGCAAATTTTCTACTTTATTTCACACATGCATAAGCATGCCACTTCACTATGCCTGTTGAGCGAGAAGGAAGTTGCCGTTTACAACTCACGAGCGTCAAAGAAAGCCTCGCGCATGCGCACATCGCAAATTCTTATCATTTCTTCCCTAGAGACCAGGCTGAAAGCACTTTCTTCCCGCTAAGGAGTCAGCTGATCGACAAGAATCAGCGCCATCCGACGGGATAAATGATTAACTAGTGATGTACTGTCGGTAATACAAATTGATGCGCATGCCCGAAGATTGCTTTGACGCTCGTCGGTTGTAAATGTCAACTTTCTTTTCTTCTCGATCTGCAGTACTGATCTTTATAATATATTGTGCTATGCGAAAGAAAAGCAGAGTGTGCTCGACGGCAAGACTAACATTATGGCATCGCTTCAATGCTCATCACTCGCGTACAATGTATGTCCATTCTAGATATATAGAGATCAGTGATATACAGGCATAGAATTGAAATTTTTATACATATGTGAAATTAAATATCGAGTGCTTAAAATAACTGTATGAACAATTATCACATCCAGTGATAACCCGGGGCTACATCCGACTTTATTAAAAGTACTCGCATTTGCCTGGACGTTTGGTCATGGGAGAGAAAAACCGAAAACCTGCTCCCAAGTACAGCTGGTTTTCCGACTATCCAGTTTGTGTGTAGACAATTGATATCATCGAGTGCACACGCGCTCGAAATGGCTCAACGTTCGCAATTCCGCGCGAGTTAAGATTCACCGCGCAGCTACTGCCGTCGGTTACTTATGGGATATTTAGTCATCTCTAGAAGAAATTTTGTAGTACGGCATTGTTGTGTTAGTGACTGGTAACAGGAGAGTGATCTGTCACATCTCGAACCCCTCTTCCAAGTCTCTAACTGGCCTAATCTAGAACTCTAGTCTAATGAAACTTGCAAAATTTTCAAGGTTTCGCATAGTAATAGAGGCAGCCAAATAAAGATGGAGAGATCTAACCTCGAAATATAATATGAAAGAAAATCGAGAAATCGGGATGTTCAGGATTCGTGATTCGAATCTGAAGTGCTGCCATCTGCTAGACAATTCGCAAATTAAGGATAAAGTGTATTATTATAGGAATAGTGAAGTGATGAGCAATTCCTTAGTGTGCTTTTAGTGTGTAATGTTCTTGATTGTATGACACTTTGTGTGTTTTTATAACTTAATATTCCTTATTTTATGATAAAATAGTCAAATATTGTACTACTTTTCCCAAGTAGCAAAATTACTATCGAAATAGAAAGTTCCTTATTGACACAAAAATTGGCCGTACTATAAACTTTAAATACGGCAAAATTTGCCGGAGCTCAATAATTGACCTATGATCAAAACTCTGTCAAAACCATGTATTTTTTCCAATATTTTATTCTATGCGAATGTAAAATTTGGTCTTTTCATCATGCTTTGAAAATCGCATAAAAGTACATTTTTAAAGGCAGCCTGACACAATTTAAAATTATTTGGAGATTTATTTTTTGTGAAGATTTTTCAAATAAGGTGAAGCCAGTGCCCAGATTTTAAAATTTTCGAATATATTTTTTGGGCAGTTAATATTATTCTGATCGTTTTTATAGATTTATATGTGATTTTCAATGAAAAGCCGTATGTTTGAAGTGCTCAAATTTTATTTTTGAATTTGAAAGTTTGAGCATGATTCATCAGTTTACAGTGAAGCCAATCTGTCCAAAATTATTAAAATTCAAATATTATGTGTAGGAGAATAAAATAAATATGTTGTTTCCGAGAATTATAATTCTTACGTTTATTGACTCTCAAGTAATTTAATTTCATAATTAGCAGAAAGCTTGCACACAAAAATTATTCTTCGCCATGCAAAAGTCTTTTTTCAAAAGTAATTTTCGGATTTCTCACAATGACATAAGGAACGTTTCAGAGTTTTATATAAACCAAAAAAATAACATCAGGAACAATATACCTATCACTGGGCAAGAGAAACTAACACCGAAAATAAAAATAAAATAGAAAAATTAAGTTCAATGAGTTAATTTGAAAGTTTTGAAATATAAAAAGTGAAAAATTACAATGGATTTTTTAGATTTAAGTGAATGAAGATTTAAAGGTTTGAGTTGAAATTCCTGAAAAAATTAGATTTTTTTAACTTATAATCAAACAAGTTCAGTTTTCAAAAAGAATCCTTTTTTTAAGAGACAACATTTAAGGGTCGTTGACAAAAAGTTGCGAAATTTGGACTAACATTTTTTTCAAAAATGGAACTTTAAAAAACCAACTAAATTATTTTTTTGTTATTATTGCACATCCAAAATATAACGAAAATACCAATTTCAGAGATCAAGAATCATATTTGTAGCGTAGATAAATTTTAGAACAGAATTTAAATTTATCTGCGTTTTATCTTAATACAAGCGGAATCGAAAGAGATTTTTGTTTTGTAAAGAATTAACTAAACTAGTTTTAAAATAACGTTTTAAATAAATTCTAGCACTAATGCATTTTTAAGACGTTATAGCATAAATCAACTTAATTTAAAGCGTTTAAGTTAAAAATTGGAAACTCGAAATTTTGTCGTTTTTCATTTAAAGTTAAGCACTTTGCCTTTGAAAAAATGAAGGCACCTTTGAAAGTACATTTTAAGAGGATAATTATTGATAATTTTCATTGAATAGTTCTTTCTTTTATCAATTCTGTTTAATATTCGACCAGTTTTGACAGTCACCGAGTGGAACATCGAATTTCGTAAGTATTACTAAAATATTAAGGAGGACGTAAGATACTGAAAACAAATATTGAAAAAAAAATTTTCGCGCTCTTTTTGGTAGTGTAACCCTTTATAATTTCCTTCTCATTTTATTGAGAATCATTAAAAAAAGTGTTACTGAATTTGGTAACACGAAAATCATAAGATGCACATTTAGCAAAATTTTGTTAATCTTATGAACAATTAACATTCTTAAGCTTATGTGAATTGATTTTAATGACGCTAATTACACTTACACAGGAATAAAATTAATTTAAAAAAATTTTTTTTTAGATTTATTAAAGTGATTTTTCCGAGTTCTATCCTACAATATGAGTGTTACCGAGTGAAAAAAAAACTTTGGGGAAAGACTTAGAAGCATAATCAAGTACCTTTAGAACTAAAATATTGATCTTTAATTAATATTTTTTAGATTTCTCAACTCAATAGAAATAATTGTTACAAGCATAAATCATTCACAAAATTCTTTTGTCATGAATTTCTCAATTTCTGTGTGCGAATTTCGTATTTGGGAATATGTTATCAAGTGGGAATTTGAGCTATATTTTAATCTACCATGTCTAAACTGAAGCAACTGAAATTTTGAAACTTTGATGAAATCTACTTCGATGTAAGTACTTTATCCTAGTATTATTGAAAAAAAAAGATTAAGTCATGAAAATGGACAAAACGGCCGGGACCTAAATTTCACAACTTTTTGGCAGCGACTCTCAAGCAATTCAATTGGGTTGAGTGTAACTGAGTTAAATATTTTGAAAGTTGAAGTGCCCAAGCTGATTAATTTTAAATTTGGTATTGAAGCTCATACTGAAGTTGTAGGAAATTTCATGACGCACCTTTTTTCCTCCTGCAAAAACGTTATAGCTCTTACCGCTTCTGAAAAAAATCCAAAAAACTGGATTTTTCAGAAAACAAAATTGACTAAATATTTTCACTTTAACTCGCTCTGAAAGACAAAGTTCTTAATACTTTTAGATGAAAATTTAAGGAGATATCCTTAGAACTGTTCTGAAGACGATGTGCTATTTAAAATTTATTGGTTTTGTTAAAGGAAAAAGTAATTCATTTTTTGTCAAGCAGTATAAAAATAATGTTAGGCAATTTTTAACCGCTTCGTTTATCGAGTGAATTTTGAGTAAGCCCAAACTTCCAGCGGAAGAAATGTTTATTAGAATATAATGGAGTTTTCTGAAAAGTATAATTGCAATTGAATTAATCGTTAACAAAATAGGAGCATTTAAATAGCATTGCTCGAGCGCGTGAGAGGTGTTAATTTCGGTACCCCAACCTGCTCGACCACAGCCGTTGCGTCGTCGGGCCCCTGGACTGGTATCATTTTAGCAAATGACATAATTTATTGTTTTAGACTATTAAATAAAAATTGCAATATTGAACTAAAATTAATCATTTTGTTATTAGGGGAAATTTTTAAGTATTTACATCTTACAGTACATATGCGTATTAACATCGTGTTTACGAACATTTAGAAAAATGTATTTCAGAACAGACACGACACAAATCTTAGGTTTTAAGCTATTTTGCAGATATAGTATTATAAAGATGGAATCAAAATTATGGTTCATTTCTAAAGTAAAAGAAAAAAATGGAAAACTTAGAACAACGATTTTTAAGTAAATGTTTACGCCTTAAACTATTTTTTCTATAGTACATTTAGATTTCTCTTCCAAAATTTGTTAAACTTAGCAATGTGACTACTTTTCTTGGTTTCATAAATCAAGTTAAAGATTGAGTAATGTGTTTGACTTTATACTGAAAACATCCTTAATATTTCAAATGTGTTGCTCAATTAAAAAGTTCTGTTTCCTTTATTTCAAGTAGCATGAAAAATGTTTAAAATTCTCTATATTTTACTATAGACCAAATTGAAGCAAAATATACATATAGAATATGCCCTAAATCTTACTAATGCAAATTTTTAGGGAACAAAAAGTTAGTGCATCTTTTTATATGTAATAATCTTATAAATCAATCATTTTTTTTACTTACTTTCATAAGTATTGCAATTTTTATCTTTTCAAATAAGGTACGTATAAATACCTTGTTTTTTTGCTTTGCTAATATTCTTAACCCCATTCTCTTCATTTTTGGTTCTCTTTCTTTCTACAGTTGGAGTTTTTGAAAAACTCGATGTCATTTACTTATTTAATTAATCACTTTAAATATTTATAGATATATTAACTGAGGAATAAAATTTAATGTTTTCTACATTTTAAGAGACGTGTGATGCTATCCGAGTTAATCTTGAAAATGAATTCAAGATACACTCGCATTTTATTACATTCTCATCAGAAAAGGTATTAGATTTTTTACATTAGGTTCCTAATATACACCTATTCAAAAAAAGGTGTTTACAAACATATGTACATGTATCCTAGCGGGCGAAACAGCGCGACGCAGTCGGTGAACCGGGCACCGAAGCTATCATATCTCTCGCACTTGATCAATGCTATTTGAATGCTTCTATTTTGTTAACGATTAATTCAATTGAAGTAATACTTTTCAGAAAAGTTCATTATATCCTAAAAAACATTTATTTTTCTTGATGAAAGGAGGCGTTTCGGGTTTCAATCGTGTGCAAAACTACGAATCTTGCCGACGTTTCGTGAACATTGCAGT
>JAUMHM010000085.1:27429270-27441139 GCA_032362435.1 Melikaiella ostensackeni
ATATGCTTGTCAATAAAAGTAACAGGATAATGGTTGAGAAAAAGAATCTGTTTGCATAATTCAATATTCTTTTCATGGAATGTAGAAGGAGATAATTTAAGAGCTCTATCAATTAAATCCATTACAACTCCTATTTTGTTTTGAATGAAATGATTCGAGTGTTCTTCCTGAAGAAATAGTTTTTCTGTGCCAATCAGTAATAATATAATTCTCATCAGTTTTTATTAAGGTCAAGTCAAGAAAATTCAATCTACCTTCTGTTTAAATTTCAACAGTGAACTGTGATCTTGGATGTATACTATACTATTAAATACATTAAGTAGTGTATCTATATTTTGTGCATGTAAAGACAAAACAGAATCATCCACATATCTTGCATAAAAGTCCAATTCAAAATTAATTCTGTGAGAAACTTCACTTTTCAAAACTTCCATCACAATTTCAGCAATAATTGGAGACAAGAATGAGCCTATCGGAGTATCAAAGAAAACATTCTCAATGTTCAAGGTGATATACAAAAATTGACTCTAAATATTTACTTAGCTCTTTTTGAAGACCAACCCGACCCATGGTCTTTAAATATTTCTAACGTAGAGATTCCACAAAAAGTAATTAACATTTTAAGGTTGGGTAAAAGCTTTAGTGACAAATATAGCGAAAAAAGTATATTTAATTCCTTAAAATCATCAAAGACATTATAGACAATATTTAAAAATTACCAGAAAACAAAGTACAATAATTCAGAACAAGATTTATGGGTTTATCGAATGAATTTTTGGGTAATGGTACTCCACAAACCTTATTAGAAAAAGAATTAAGCGAAGGATTATTTGAAACAAAACTTTTTTCAAACGTCATCCTGAATTATTGATTACTAAAGCTGATAAAGGGAGTATTACAGTTGTTATATTAAAATATGTTTATAATCAAAAAATGATGCATATTTTGAATGCTAAAGATACTATAGTTTTGCAGTTATTCCAAATGATCTTACAAAAATGTTTCAAAAAGGTACATTTGAAATTCTAGAGAGATTAAGACTTCAAAAATGTTTGGAAAACAATATCGAAAGGTGCGACATTGACACAATTCACACAAATCTATCTCTTGCTTATGGCCTAGTCAAAGCTCATAGAGCAGAATTTCATTTACGACCGGTTATTTCGACATTAGGTTCACCCACGAGAAAATTAGAAGAACTTCTTAGTGACATTATCAACGAATCAGTTACCCTTTCAGCAAGAACAATGAAAAACAGTGCTGCCTTTCTAAAATTAATTGAAAATGTTAAAATACCAAAAAATCATATTTTTGCCTATTTTGATGTAATAGCCATGTTTCCTAACATTCCATATGAAAGAGTTAAACTTGCTAAGATTTTTTTTTCGCACTAAGATTGCGAAAAAACAATTTCTTGGATAGTTTGGCCTTCGATCATACTTCTGGATGTAGGTGTAGCTGTTGCATAACTGCACAAACTATCTAAGTCCAAAAATACCATTTTTTAAACTCAAACACACTTTTTAATTAAATTATTGCTACTGCTCCATATTATCCATATGGCTTCCGCGGCCATGTTTGTATGGCAACGCAGTGCCTCTTTTGGCGCGGCGGATGTTTTCATTCCCAATAAACAAAAATTTTGAACTCCGATAGGCTCAATCTTGTTCCCAATTATTGCTGAAATTGTGATGGAGGTTTTGGAAAATGAAGTCTTTAACACAATTAATTTTGAATTTGACTTTTATGCAAGATATGTTGATGATTCTATAATGTCTTTACATGCACGAAATGAAGATACTCAAGTTAATGTATTTAATAGTATACATTCAAGATTACAGTTCACTGTTGAAATTCAAACAGAAGGTACGAGTACTATTACTGATTGGCACAGAAAAACTATTTTTTCAGGAACGACACTCTAATCATTCTTCTTCTAATCACTTCTAATCACTAATCACTTCACTAATCACACTTCTAATCATTCCATTCAAAACAAAATAGGATTTGTAAGAAATTTAATTGATAGAGCTCTTAAATGATCTCACCTTAAATTCGATGAAAGAATATTGAATTATGCAAACAGATTCTTTCTCTCAATCATTATCCCATTACTTTTTTTGATAAGCATATTCATGACAGAATTGTTCAAGTTAGGAGTGAAGGCAATTATCAGAACAAAAACATTGTACAAGATTACAATAGATTTAATACGATTGTCCTGCCCTATTTCAAAAAAATCTCAAGTATCTTGAAATCAATGTTAGGAAAATTGGGCTTACATACCATATATAGAGTTCCATTCAAAAGTAACTTGATTGTCACATTAGGTAAAGACAAATATGAGAAACTGAAAAAACAATGTGCAATTTACAAATTTAAACGTGGACAATGTGATGCTGTTTACGTAAAGCAAACAAGAAGATCACTTAGAACACGAAAAGATGAGCATAAAAATAATTTTCATAGAAGTGCAGGATATTACTCGGTCCTAACAAAATATAGACTTACACATGGGCATGATTTTAATTGGAATGATGTTAAAAATTTGTATCATGAGAGAAATAAAAAAGAGAGAGTTCATGCAAATGCTATTTATAAAGAGAGAAGGTAATAAAGCTATTATTTCAAAAAGAGATCTTGCGAGATACAACAGAATTTGGGATGGAATCATTAATTGGATACAATGAATTTAGTTTTGTGTCATAATTTGAATTTGTGTTAATCAATTTCCAATTAAAGAATAAAATAATCTGACTTTGGGATTCATTAAGATTAGTTCGCCTATGTCACAATTTCAATTTTCAATTAATGAATGAAATATTTACCAAAACTAAATTACTATAGATTACATATGTTCTATTTTCAGGTAATAATGATTTCCTAATCTAACAATCCTTAATTTTTGTACCTGTTATTTTCCTATAAATTGTCCCTGATGGGGAAGTCTAAGTTGGCTTCGAAACATGTTGGTCCCCAGTAGTATAAAAAAGTCGGAGAAAAGAAAGAGTGTGAGGTTGGTTTTGGATGACTCTTTCTTTTTTATTCCTCCTTTTTCTTTTTGTTGTTGTACATTTATTGTACATGCGTTTCTAATGAGCCGAAAAAGCGGGTAGTCTCAAAGTCTATTTTTGAATCGTGAACTTTTTGGGTGTTCTTTTTTAGTACACAACCAATTTTTCATGAGAAGATAGATTTTATTTCGATCTTTTGGAAAAAAAGTGACTCATTAGTGGCATGCCGTGACGTCACAAACACGGGAAGGCATCTTTTTATACGTATTCTAACATTTCGTATTGAGTGAAACCAGGTGAATTGGTGATTTATATGATGATGGAGATGGGTCGATGTTTTCAGTGAGAACTCTAGCGTGCTCGTCTCACCACCTAGTGATCCCTAGTCTACCTAACGCTAGGTAGCGCTAGCTGCTCTAGCAGTTAGCGCCACCTAGCGGCTGGTAAACTCCCCTACTGCGCTTGTGTCAGAGCAGAATAACTGGAATAACTGTGCTGCTTATAACCTGATCGCTGCCACGCGTTCAGGGGAAAATTATGAAAATTTCGGATGTGGAAGAAAATGGAGATTTTCAGTGCACGCCTTCTGAAATTCGCGAAGCGGCACAACTCCCTACATTAGATTTTCTGCCCGAAAAGTCAAAAAAATTATACGATCTGGCATGCGAAAAGTTTTCCAAATGGAAGTCGGAAAATAAAGCTCTTACGTCGGAAAATTTTTCGATTTTCCAGTTTAAATCAATTTCTTCTTAATTTAGTAAAGTATAATTCATTCATTCATTTCAACTTAGTGTTTTCATGATCTTGTTGAAAAAAGTATCGTGCGTGTCTCGTGGGAGGTCCTCTTCGTGACTCGTGTGAGGTCCTCTTCGTGACTCGTGCACTGTTTTTAGACTCGTCCTAAAAACATTGCACTTGTCACGAAGAAGCCTTCGCCTTCCAGTTGATACGCAATATACTATTAATTTCTCATCGAACCGACAATGTGATATTTATAATATGCATAAGATTTTATTTTGGTTTTAAATAAAGGTTAAAATCATTTCCGATAACTTTTAAATGTAATTATTTCATATTCATTTGTATGCGTATCACACGATAAATCTGAATCAGTCACTTTGCCTGATGCATCAATGTAATATCGACCAAAATTAATTACTTCAGTCATTTCGGTCGATAATACATCGATTTGACAGTCATATTGACTCATTCAAATTAATAGTGCATGTGTGAAAATAAATCTTAGTATCCTAGATAATTATTGGTAATATTCATAAGATATTACTATTTAACATTATATGTATTAAACAGTAGCATTTAAGATCATTCACTGTAATATCTGGGATGTTGAAATTTAACATCTCGGATATTTAACAGTAATATCCAAGGTATTATCAGCTTTAAAGTCTTGGCTTCTAATTTTAATATCCCGGATATTTAGAGTAAGTATCTCAGATATTTAGAATACGTATCTTGGATATTAAGACTTAATATCTATCTTACGACTTAGTTCCATTCCTCTCCGTGTACATGCTAACTTTGTGAAGTGCATACCAATTATGAAGAAATTTCAATAACACCAGGGAATTCCTTTCGTCAAGATAGAACTGAGCCAATTTGGTTTTATGAGTTAATCAGTAATCACTTTTATCACATACGATACAATGGTACAAAAGAAGGCCTTTGTTGCAACCCGCATTTATACTATTCTCGAATTGAGTTGATCGTAGCAGTAAATTAAGCGATAACCCCAGTGGATGCTTGAGTGGATACTGATATCGAGGTCTATTGAGAAGTATAGTGCTCTGAAAAGTAATTTTATCTCATAATTATATGCCACATTCAGAATTAGAAACTAGGAAGATTATTATGTGAGCTCTACAATAGCTTATCATTATATTTTTGATTATACTCTATTTTCTTTCTTAACATAAGATAATAAACTAAATTCAAAATTTAGAAAAATACGGACGTGAACACTCGAATGGTTAAGATGTTGCTAATTATCGGTAACAGGAATCTGTTTCCAAAAGTATGCCTGCCATTCTACTACCTTTGTCCTATCAATATTATTTTTAGTAATTAATATTTTCGATGTACATTTCCACGTTTATTACCAAAACATTCTTTAATTATTCTTCAATTCTTTTTTTTACGAATTGTTTTACTAAAGTCGACCACGACACAATTATCATCGCATTTCTGCTTGATAAGTACTATCAACAGAACAGTAATTGAATTAACAATGCAAGCATAGTATCATTCAGAAATAATGAGTACCGTGGTTTGGGTAATAAACTTAATAACAGCAATAAGATGACGGTTACTGCGAGTGATAGTATTCTCGATAGAAGAGTTTTGTCGGAATGCGTAGATATGATAGCACTAATGGTATAACTACATAAAGATAATGAAAGCCGCTTTCAAACTACGGAGATTGCACAATTAAAATCTCGCCAGAGGTCATTTCTTTTGATACATTTTTTGCCGCCAAAAATGGTAACGGTATTTTCGATTGAGTGACGCTTACGACAGAATCATTTTATTTTGGTATCGTATTATTACAATGACCTGTCAAAAGCAATCTATTAAGTTTATGAAACTATTTTCTGATTCGTAAAAGTGTAATTATTGAGGCGTTAATTGAAATTATGCGTATGAGAGGTAAAATCAAGAGTCTTAAGATTGAGTCTAATAAAATTGAGGAATGATTTTGTGATCACCGGAATTTATTTTATTTGATTTTAAATCTTGCCGGATGCTACAGATTTATTGCATATATTTTTCTTTGTATTATATGCTTAGGGTGTTACTTTTGAAGGTCAATTTAGAATTAAAAGTATTTCAAAATTTATTATATTAGGCGAAATGAGAGGTTTGTCTTAAAATATTTTTTTGAAACTTCAAAAATATTGTTGTTAGCATCCTCATGAAAATTTAAAAATTAAAATAAAAGTGACAATTGTCCAAAATTAATTTCTGGCAAATTTTTATTATGTACAGTTTTTATACCACACAAATCAAAAGTATGATAAAAAATTGGCCGAAACTTGTTCACCTTTTTAAAAAAAAATGTCCCGCACGGTTTATTATCTAAAAAAGTTCTGCAGGAACTATTTTGGAATATCTTATAAAAACTGAAACCCTTCAATATTTTTGAAAAATGGTGAAAAAAGTGGGGAAAAAATAGTTTTTTGACAATTGCATCTTTCCGGTTCATACCAAATCCCAAGATACAAGAATTAAAGTGTATGGAATTTCCTGTAGAGCGAAAAAATATTGAATGTTCCATCTCAAAAATTTCGGACTTATGGCAATTAGAAGTCGATTTTCAGCGAACAATTTAAAGAAAACAAAAATTCTAGCTTTTGTGAAATAACTCATATTCCTATGCATCTCGGGTAAAATTTTCAAGTAAATTAATTAAAGAAGACTTAATTTTGAATAGACCTGAAAAACATTGCTCTAGCTCTAATAGCACCGAAATTACGGCCTTCTGAATATGACCCTTCTTTATGAAATTTAGTTTAACTTACATTTTTTAATACAATTTCTTGTTTTCCAAAATAACTCATGTTATGAGCATCGCAGGTGAAAGTTGCCGGTAAATTAATTAAAGAAGACTGAATTTCGAGTAGATCTAAAGAAAAGACATTGTACCGGTTCTAATAGCAAAGAAATTATGGGCTTCTGAATATGGCTCTTTTTATGAAATTTTGTTTAACCTCAATTTCAAAGAAAAATTTATCTTTTTCTAAAATATCTAATCTCCTGAGCATTGAGAGTAAATGTTGCCAGTCAATTAATTAGAAAAGATTCAATTTTTTTCGTAATAAACGTGAAATTGAAATATGTGTTCTGCTTAGTGCAAATGCATAAAGAATCGTTGAGAATAGTAAATAAAGGTACCTATTAATATTAAAGGTATTATTATTAAAGTGGTAGGGCGGAAAGGGGAGGGTAGAGCTTATTCTTGAGTGATTTTCTTGGAATTTTGAAATGTTGCGACAAATTAATATGGATTTTTTTTCAACAATAGATTTAAGGGCACAGATGATGATAAGGAGGAGGAGAAAGAGGGGGGAGTAGAAGCAAATATACATTTTTGAAATTATTTCACATGGTAGAATGGGATTAATTTCCTGCTCTGTGACTTTCCAACTATTTTTTTTTTGCTCCCTCAACAATTTTGTACGCATTCGCACTAAGCAGAACACATATTTCAATTCCACGTTTATTACGCAAAGAGTTTAAATATTCGGTGATGTCCGACTGTATGAAGATATTGCTTGATCAAAAAAAACCTTTCGGGGGCTTCTTATTGGAGTGTAATAGCAACTTTTGAGCACCCCCCCCACCCAAAACCAATCTGAAAATTTTATTTTTTCGCTCCATCCCACTGATTAACTCTTTAAAAAAATGAAAAATAGAGTTTTTTCAAAAAGGGCTCACGCGATTTTTTTCTTTTTAGGCTAAGAATGAAAATGCATTTTTTCCAATTTTTAAGAGGTTGAAATTTGGGCACCTATGGTTGGGTTAATGATGGTTTCCCAAAAATTTCAGCAAATTGACAGGTAATCTTAATCAAACTTCACAACTTTTGAATATGGTTAAAAATCAGATTTCCAAGAAAAAGTTTGTTCATTCCGTCCTATTGATAGTTGCATTTACAAGTCATGATTTCATATTGCCGTTTTATTAAAATAAATAATAATAAATCAAATTCTATTTGAATAACAACCTCCGGATGAAACGTTTTTTTAATATCATTGCGGGTCAAACCATTTCCATGATATCACAGTTGTAGGTTCGTCTAGTGAGTTGGATAAAACTTAGTGGAACTTTAGTGTTTGGGTGAGTGAAGTTTATGGTGAGAATGTTTCACAAAATTTTTCAAAATCCAGAGAGTTACAGGATTTTGATTTTCTCATCCGACTTTTTTGAAAAGCACATATTTCCCAAACCACTGATTGAATTTTAATGATTTTTGCAGGTATTTGCAGTATTTTGAATCAATTTTTCGCTCAAACGCATATTTCTGATTTTGAAAAAATATTAATATTTTTAATGTTTATAATTTTCTGCGTCGATTACAAAAAATTCATGGACACGCTGTAACTTTCGAAAATATTATTTTTTTAGTGCGACCAGCTCATAGGGAAAATAACTTTGAGAACGCATTCTTAACTAATTACAGATTTCATTCTTTACAAATTTTCAGAAATTTAATTTAAAATTCATATATGGAAGCGATTTTTAAATTGTTGTTTAAAATTTCATCTTAATGCAAATAGCGAACAAATGTCGATTCTTTCCTTTTTCTTCTTTTTGTAAAAAAAACTTTCCTATGCTCAGTATTTCTTGGATTTCATGCGCAGGGGTGTGTGAAAGCAAACAATGTTGATAAGTAATATTATTTGCTTTAAACAAATTATAACATCATATAGTGAACATTATGGATTGTTCGTTTTTAAAGTAGTATTTTGGCAATAAAATTACTTTTTTTTATCGACAAGGTATAGTTGATCGTAAAAATGTGTCATTCGATATTATTTAATGAGTTTGAAAAACAAATTATATAAATAAATACACATTCTGGATGTTATAGATAAAAAAAGTCTTTTCTTTAATTCTCCGCAATTTACGTTTCCAATTATGTCTATTACTATGAAAATGTATCATTCAATATTATTTGTTTACATTATAAACAAATTACATAAAAAAATTCCTAGTGTGGATTTTTAGAAACAAAAAAATCATTATGATGCTGCCAGTGAAGCTAAGTGATGAAAATTTGTCATTTGACAACAAAAAAATTCTAAAAATATCTTATATTTTTTATTTAACCTATATAAATGATTTTCGTCACAATTTTTGTGTTCCTAAAAAATAGGGTTAATAATTTTAACAATTCGGTTCAGCTCTTATTTTCTGTCTTTTATACCAAATCATATGAATTTCTCAAATCCTGAAGGATCTTTATACTCGTATAATACTGCTCGACGAAAGATAACTCCCAATATTTTGTATGTTTGAGGGTTTTCCACCTATTAAAATACACTAAAAAAAATTGACAAGTCGAAAGTATCAAAAACGGAAAAAAACGTGTTTTCCACATAGTCATTTTGTGGTTCTTAAAATTATATTTTTTATAGCTAGCTTTAAAAATTATTTCAATTGCCTCATGACTTTTGAATGACAAAAAAAAATACCAGAAAAGAAGTTAAGGAGCTGAAAAAATAAAAAAACAGAGAAATTCAAAATTGAGCAGTTTTGAATTCTGCTATTTACCTATTTCTCATTCCTTCAACTTCATACCTTTTTTCGATTACTTTTACAAGTTGAAGTTCCAAGGTATTCAAAAAATTGTTTTTTACTAGCCAGAAAAAAATAATTTATAAAAACTAAAAATGACATACGGAATACTGGCTTCTTCTGCACTTTTCATGCCTTGAGCTTGTCAGTTTCTTTCATATGGATTACGGTGGCCCTTAAAAATTAAGAGTACAATTTTCCAAAAGTGTACTCCTCCAATTTTTTCCTCTGAGTTACAGAAACTCACTAAAATTTATTCAAATTAAAAAAAAAGTTTTAATTTTAGTTTTTTAATGCTTTTTAAGTGTTTCAAATTTATTCTATAAGTGCTATAAATTCTATAAAATTATATTTGTGGAGTGTTTTAGGCAGCAAGTAAGATTACAAAATTTAAAATCATGAAAAAGGTTCCTGCTGAATACAGGAATTCTTTTTTATTAAAGAAAAAATGACATTTTGGGATTCAGCTCGATCAACATTGATTATTAAAAAGTTAAAAATTTTTTGACATGAAACATATTTAGCTTAAATTAGAATAGCAAACTATGATTTAATTTTTTTAATCAAAATTTTTGTGCTTGGCAATAGCAGTTCAAAAATCTCTACAAATGGGAAAATTCATGGAAATTAAAAGTAAAAAATTGTTTGCTTGAAAATATTTAATGATGGCGTGTTACTTTCATTCAAACTGAATAAGTTTCAGTTTAAACATTTGTCAACTTTTTAAAAAATGAATGTTAATCCGGCCGAATAAAAAAAAAAATATTTTTTCTTCATTAAAAAAGAATCATTCCTGTATTCCTAAAATTTGTAAAAAAAAATTCAAAAAATTCCAGTAAGCTTCTGTCACTTGAAGGAAAAAATTGAAGGGGTACCCCGTCTTGGAAAATTTAATTTTGAAGCTCCTCCCTAATATGGATGTTCAAAATATTGTTTAAGGTTAACTACAAAAAGAAAATTTAAATAAGATATACACAATACAGTGTTTTTTTTCTTCATTTTTTCAACTTCTTACCTTTTCTTCTAATTTTTTTCTTTCATCAGTAAGGAGCTCCAAAATATTTTAAAAAAATGTTTAAAGCTCATATAAAATAAAAATTATTTGAAAATCCATGGAAATGACTATGTGAAAAATATTTTTCTTTTCCGTTTTTGATTTGCTTAGACTTGTGAATTTATTCTAGTGTATAATAAGTAGAAAACCTTCAGATGACCAAAATATCTTTGTATGCTGAGCTAGATAGATATATATTTTTTTAAACATACACATCTCTGTAATCTAAAAATTTGCTGCATTTACATTTCTTATTTTCTATAGGCATATCAAATTTTTTTAGCGGATTTCTATCAACAAAAAGTCCTCAACATATCAAAAACGTGTTTTATGGTGCGGTGTCTAAACATTAATCTTTGATAAGTCCATTTTAGCCTCCCGAAACTATAAAAAATTGACATCTGTGAAAATAATTATAGAAATAATAAAAATAATCATTTTCTCAGAAACAACTAAATAAACTTCGTATTTTTTCAATGCGTTCTTTCTTTTTAGTTTCAATTTCAATCGCCAACACTTCCCTTTCTTGTTATCAAGCTAATTTTTCATCTTGTGGGTTGATTTAGAACCAATCTATTCAGATTATTTCCTTTTTCAAAAAAGAAAAAGGTAATAATCCAAACCAATGAAAAATTTCTGAAAAATTGCTAACTTCCTCAAATTTTTTAACTATATTTAAGTAAAATAATTATCTTTTGGTAAATTGAGTTAACCATCAATACCTTCATTAAAAGAAATCTTAAGTATTCATAGGCAACCCTACAGATTGGAACAAATTCTTGCTTAATGTCTCTCTTTAAACATGTTTTAAAGATCGAAATGAAATCTACTTTCTCATGAAAATTTTTTGTGCACTGAAAAAGGAACATCCAAAAAGTTCACAAATCAAAATTAGACTTCGAGACTACCCGCTTTTCCAGCTCATTAGAGACAAATGTACAATAACTGTATAAACAAAAAAGAAAAGAGGGAGAAAAACTCTAATATTGATTTGTGAACTTTTTGGGTGTTCCTCTTCAGTACAGAAAATTTTTATAAGGAAGTAGATTTCATTTCGATCTTTAAGAAATTTTAAAAGAGAGACATTAAGCAAGGATTTGTTCCAATCTGCACAGTTGCCTATGAATATTTAATATTTCTTTTAATTGAGGTGTTAATGATGAACTCAATTTACGAAAAGATATCTATTCTTATTTAAATATACCTGTATGTAGTACAAAAATTGGAGGAAGTTATCAGTTATTGGAAATGTTTTATTGTTTTGGATTATTACCTTTTTCTTCTTTGAAAAAATGGAATAAAAGGTTGATTTAGAACCAATCTGTTCAGATTATTCAATTTTTCAAATGAAAAAGGTGAAAATCCGAACGAGTAACACATTTTTAAGAATTGCTAATTTGAAGTGTGATGTCCCGAAATGTTTCGAGCTCACATGTCGTTCTTTTCAGGGTTATACTCAGTGATGCAGAGAGCATTAGCGTATTTA
>JAUMHM010000085.1:27443412-27461188 GCA_032362435.1 Melikaiella ostensackeni
CGTCCTGTTATATGCTAAGAAAGCCCACACGTTGTCAGAAAAATGTTTGACCCACAAGTTATAAAGATAATTGCACTCAATACGAAAATACAAATTTTTTTAATTTGCTGTATTTTGAGTTTCGATTCTTGGGTCCTGTCGGCTTGTTTCTTAGTGCATTTTTGTTAATGGAAATTTTTTGCAAGTAGCCGCAAAAATTCTTCTCATATTTGCAAAATAATTGACTGAAATTCGCGAAAAGTTCTGAAGACTTTTTTGACCTCCAGGTGTGTAAAAAAATTGAAACTTCCGAAAATTTAAAAACTCTGCAAACAAGGAATCTTTTACAAATTATTTTTTAGCGCGGCTAACCAAGCTGCATGTCTGTCGATTCAAAATCAATTATACTTTTTCAGGATCTTAATAATTAACCCTATAGTACAGTCAATAATGACCCTGACAGTTGAAGTGATTATGAAAATTCAATTAATAAAAAACAATAAGATTTGTAACTAATTAAACCTTTTTTTTTATTGTAAATAGAAACTCTGAACAGAGCCTTATCTTGAATCAATAAGTCCTCTTATAACCAATCACAGACTGAGTGGTGAAAAATGAGTTTTGTAATTTGAAAAAAAATTACTCGAATTGCATCGGACTGTTATTGGAAATGTCAATAATTTTAATTAATCAAATATCCTTTATTAATGATTTTTTAAAAATCTAAAATGAAATATCGGGGATCTCGACTGCAGATTTGTTGCGCTTTTTTGCCCCTATTTTTCTCTCCTCTGCGCCTTTTCAATATTTCCCTCGTCTTCTTAAACCACTTTATATAAACAGGTACTCAGGGTGCGAGCTTGCAATGCGGTAATTAGTGGTTTCGAATTTATTATTCTGAAAAAGATGATATTCAGTACTGAGAGTGGGTATATCTCTCTCTAATATGGAAATTAACCCCTTAAAAGAAGCATTGCAGTTTGCAAGAGCAATTTATTCTGTCTTCTCTTATTCATTTTATATTCATTCACCTGTGAGACAAAAACTTTCAAAATATTTGAAATGAAAGAGATTGATTTTTTTTTTAAATTTATTTTGTAATATTATCAGGCCTCGGACTCACAACACTCTTAACACTTTTTGACACTTTTTTTTAACGATGCAATTATTTTGCTACTATTTTGAAAAAATTACGCTAATGCTACTACACTCAACTCTCGAGTTAGTGCGGGTCTCGGGCATTGCTTACTCTGACCGTGAGACTCTTCCGAGAATTTCTACGATGAAAACAATGAGGGCCGTATGAACCATTTCCAGTAGGAATACATAATATTAATTAACTGTATTTTGTACAAATGTAGATTTTTGTTACAATGAAGGATGGACTTTTTTTAATAATGAAAACTAATTAATGGAGAGACAATATTCCGCGTGTATTAAAAAATAATTGCGAAATATGCACGCGAGTGTTCAAACAGCCCGCTTTGTGGCTACGGAACTAAACTCCACTGAGCTCACAGTCACAGCAACTTCCTCTCGGCCTCTCTCTCTCGGTAAAAATTATAAAATTAGGAAAATTCAACATAAAACCTAGTCGACAAATTATTAATAAAGTATATGGCATCTTCCTATTTATAACTGTATAGTCTTCCTATAAATTATCTCTGATGAGGAAGTCTAAATTGGCTTCGAAACATGTTGGGTCCCCAGTAGTATAAAAAAGACGGAAAAAAGGAAGAGTGAGAGGTTGGTTTGGTTGGCTCTTTCTTTTTCTTCCTATTTTTTTATTTTGTTGTACATTTATTGTACATCTGTCTCTAATGAGCCGTAAAATAGATAGTTTGGAAGTCAATTTTTAATTTGTAGATTTCTTGTGTTCTGTTTTAGTACATAAAGCTTTTCATATGAAAGTAGATTTCATTTCGATTTTTAAGATCTGCAGGGTTGCCTATGGATACTATTAAGATTTCTTTTAATTTAGGTACTGATGATTAACTCAGTTTACCAAAAGATATCTATTTTTATTTAAATATAGTTTACAAATTTAAGGGAGTTAGCAATTTTAAGAAATGTGTTATTTTTTTGGATTATGTGTTACCTTCTTATATTTTGAAAAATGGAATAATGTGAATTGATTTATTCTAGATTAATCCCCTTTTTAAACAATTTCTCTTTTTTTCGCTGCTTTCAAGAAAATTCCCCTTTTTCTCGTTTTCTCGTTGAAATGAGAACTGAGTTAATAGAATCCAATAAGAAAATCCATTTATTTTTGGTTGAAAGTTAATTTTTTTTTAATTGCGAAGTCTATTATTATATTTTTGGTTAAAAAATTCAACTTTTTCGTTAAACATTCGTCTTTTTAGATAAAAAATTGGTCCTTTTGGATTGAAAATTCATCTTTTGGCAGAAAAGTCGTCTTCTTTGGTTGAAAGTGAATTGTCTTTCATTGAAAAGTTTACTATAATATTTTATATTCAGAGTTAATCTTTTTTGGTTGAAAGTTAATTCTTTTTATTTTAAAAGTCTATTATTATATATTCGTTTCAGAATTAATCTCCATTCGTTAAAAATTTTATTATTTGGTTCGAAATTGAATTATTTTGTTGGAAATTCAACTATTTTCTTAAAAAGTCATCTTTTTTTTTTGGTTGAAAGTTTATTATTTTTGTTTGAAAATTCTACTATTATATTTTGAGTTCGTAATTCATTTATATTGGATAAAATTCTACTATTTTCAAAAAATTTCATTATTTTGTTGGCAATTCAACTATTTTGTTAAAATTTTATTTCTTGGTAAAAAATTCAACTCTTTGTTGAACATTCGTGTTTTTGGATAGAAAATCCGTCTTTTTGAATTAAAGATTCATCTTTTGGTAGAAAAGTAATCTTCTTTGTTGAAAATTCAATTTTCTTGGTTCAGTCTTCTTTTGAAGAAGTGATTTTGGGTTTTTTATTTTTCATCGTGGTGAGTAGCAATGTGCTGTTGAAAGTTTCATTTGGAAACTTTCACTTTGAAAGTTTCAAAATGCGAAATTTATGATCAATGGAATTTTTAACGATACCAAAATGTTAATGTTCAACCAAATAGTTTCATTTTCTCCCAAAATGTTGAATTATTGAGTCAAGAAGATGAATTTTCTATAAAACAGTTGAATTTTCAACCCCAAAATATAATTTTTGACAAAAAAGTTAATTTTTCACCAAACAGTGAAATTAAAAAAAAAAACAGTTTAGTTTTAAGCCAAATAGTTGAATTTTCTAACAGAACATTTCAATTTTGTACAAAAATATGAGCTTTCAACAAACAAGATAATTTTCAATAAAATGGTTTAATTTTCTACCAATTTTTTGAATTTTCAAACCAAGAAGACGATTTTTCTACAAAATTATGGAATTTTCAACCTAAAAATATGAATTTTCAAGACAGAAGTGAATTTACAACCAAATAATTGAATTTTCAACCAAAGGGGTGAATCATAAAAAATGAATTCTTAACTCGATTTTAACAAAGTAGTCCAACTTTCAATCAAGTAGTTGAATTTTCAACCAAAAAAATAGTTTTTTAAAACAAAGAGTTAAATTTTTTACTAAAAAGATGAATTTTCAACAAAGTAGTTTAACTTCCAACCAAAGAGTTAAATTTTTTTAATCAAAAATATGATTTTTTAACAAAATAGTTGCATTTTCAATAAAATAATTAAATTTTCAGCCATACAGTAAAATTTTTAACCAAACGGGATGAATTCCAAACCCAATAGAATACAATAAGAAAATACAACTATTTTCCTTTAAAAGTTATATCTTTTCAATTGAAAAGTTAAATATTTGGTGGAAAATTCATGCATTTTGATGTGAATTCATCTTTTTTGCCGGAAAATTAATCTTCTTGATCGAAAATTCAACTACTAGGTTGAAAGTTGAAACACTTTGTTAAAAATTCATTTTATTAGTTGAAAATCCATCTCTCTGGTTGAAAATTTGAATATTTTGTTGAAAACTCCACTTTTTTCGTTGAATTCGACTGTTTTTGATTTAAAATAAAATATTTTTTGGTTGAAACATCGACTGTTACATTTAGCATTGAGGATTAATCTTTTTTGTTTGAATTTGGCTGTTTTTGGTTTAAAATTCAAATCATTTTTTGATGAAAAAATATCAAGACTATTATATTTTTCCTCGAGAATTAATATTTTTTAATTGAAAATTCAACTACTTGGTTGAAATTTGAACTTCCTTGTTAAGCATTCATTTTTTTTTGTTGAAGATTCATCACTGTAGTTGAAAATTCAACTATTTCGTGAAAATTTTTATTATTTTGTTAAAAATTCATCTTTTTTGGTCGAAAATTTGATTTTCATTGAACTTTAGTCTTTTTGGATAGAAAATACGTCTTTTTGGATTAAAAACTCAACCGTCTTCTAAAAAGTTCGTATTCTTGGCCTGATAATTCAACTTTTTGTTTCAAAATGAAACAGTTTTTGTTCAAAGTTTAATCTTTCTTGTTAAAGAATTCGATCAGTTGATTGAAAATTCATCTTTGTAGGTTGAAAATTCAACTATTTTGGTGCAAATTCGTCCCTCTCGCTTGAAAGTTTAACTATTTGGTTGTAAATGCAACTGTTTGGTTGACAATTTTTTTTCTTAATGAACCTTAGTATAGGTTGAAAATTCAACTATTTTGTTAGAAAGTCATCTTTTTCTGAAAATTCAACTGTTTACTTGAAAATTCGTCTCTTTTCATAGAAAATTGGTCCCTCTTGGTCGAAAATTAATCTTTTTTGGTAGAAAAGTTCTTGGTTGGAAATTCATCTTTCTTGGTAGAAAATTAAACTGTCTTATGAAAAATTCGTTTTTTTTGGCTTGAAAATTCAACTATTTGTTTAAAAATGCAACTGTTCATGGTTGAAGTTTAATCTTTTTTGATAAAAAATTCGACGATTTGGTTGAAAACTCATCTCTTTTGGTAGAAAATTAATCTATCAAAGTTATGTTAGTTCTCACTCAGTTTATTCGATATTAAAAAGTTTTCACACTTTTTAAAAAGTAAGATGTAGTTTCTGAAATTAAAATGTCTTTTTGAAATGTAATTTAGGCATTTTCCATCTGTAATTATTATAAGTATAGCTAAAAATGCTAAAGTTTCAAAAGTTTCACTGACTTTGAAACTTTTCATCGAAACTTTTAGCTGAAAGTTTCAAAAAATATAATTTTTTGAACGGTACATTGCAGGTGGTGAGTGATAGTGGAGGATGAATGAAAAAGTTTTGAGAGGTGAAATGTGAAAATGAAGATTTATTCAATTGGAAAAAGTATAATGAGAGAATAATATTTTTCTTCCTTTCTTTTCAGATTTTGCCGAATTGTATCCTACTTTTTACATGAATTTAAAAAAATAATAATAATAGATAATAATTTTTTTCCATTCTGTCCAATATGTCATATTAGGCATACTACTCTCATCAGATCACTTGACTGCATTATAAAAATTTAATTAATAATAATAATATAAACTAAGTACTACCATTTACATTTCTATAAAAAAGTTTTTTATGGTACACTTTTATAAATGTATCATTTACCGACCATTTAGAGAAAAGTTCGATTAAGATAATTATGAAATTTAGACGCACAAACCCAAAGACAAATTAAGAATAATTCAATTAAATAACATCAATAATGATCAAATTAAAAATTACAAACTTTTAGTTCCTAAAATCTATGAAATAATATTCTTCATGATTCTCGAAATAATATTGAGATAACAGTCAATGAATGAATAATGATATAGTTTCCTTCCAAAAAATTTCATGAGGTACAAACAGTGCAAAAATAATGAAATATTCTTTACGGAATTTCGTTTACTTTACCTTCCATGCAAATCGGGCATTCCGAACATGTATTACAGGGCAATGTCATTCGTATAAATATTAATTACGACATATCAGCCTAACGAGACTTATCAAAATGTTATATAATCGAAACTTCATTAAATTACAATATAAAATTTTTCAATTTTTCCACGAATCATTTCTTTCACTGAAAAGTAAAGTCCACTCCTAAGTACACTTAATGACTAAATACACTAAATACACTGGTAACTGGACTCGAGACAAATAAATGGTTCTCAATTTCGACCTTATTGTCTCACTCTCTTGGAGATCACTGTATCACAACATTCACTCACAAACATACACATATTTACGAAAACACAATACGCATGCGTCTTCTCAAATCTTAATGACGAATCGCGAGAAGCATACAAATTGAAGTAATTACACTGAGAGAGAAATTAATTACGATACTTGACTGAGATTGATTAGATTTCACCTGTATTATTAGATACTTGAATTATACGTAAATATATACAGTATGAAGATAAATTTAAAATAAATTCAGTTCAAGCTTTTTATTTTACTAGAAAACAAACACGCGCGCTATGCGCGCAATTAATCTTTTTTTTTGTTTCACGTACTTTTTAAATTAAAGTATAAAATTAATATTAATACAAATTTTTTTATTTCATAGTACCTCTAAAGTAATAGAAAAGAAAAGCAAGGAACATATTTAAGATAATTGATGAAAATTGATATCATAACTTCAGAATTAATATATAATATTCTTGTATAAACAATCGAACTGTTTCATTCTTGTTCCAAAATACTAATTCCCGAAGAAACCACTAACATAACCTGAAGTTGTTCAAAATTGTAAGTTTCATTTTTAAAGTCAAATGATTTTTGTTTAAAAGAACCGATTTCTTTTGAAAAATGCCATTATCATTCAAATATTGCAAGTATTCTTTGAGATCTAACAATTTTTTAAATTGAAATTGCAATTTTGGAAGAAAAACACTAACATAACATAACAAAAATATTTTAAGATTGTAAATCGTCTTTCAAACCTAATATTTTTTGCTTAAAGTAACAGATTTCCGGTTAAAAATGTAACATAACCTTGAATTGTTCCAAAATTGTAAATCTTCTTTGAAATCTGTATCGATTTGTGGTGCAACAAGCGAGCATAACCTGAAATTGTTTAAAAATTGTTCATCATCTTTGAAATCCAATGATTTTTGATTAAAAGTACCGATTTTTGATACACAATGTCAAGAAAACCAAAAGTTGTACAAAAATTGGTATTTAATGACTCTGAATGATAATCTAAAAAATCTTATGATTTTTTAAATTGAAAATATCAATTTTTGACGAAAAATACTACCATGAAATAACAAAAAATTGTGTAAGATTATAAATCTTTTTTTAAACCTAATGCTATTTTGTTTAGAGTAACCGTTTTCATTAATGAATATTATAAATAACAATTTACGTTTTCATATACTTAAATTGTTCAAAAATTTAAATCTCCTATGAGATATATAACAATATTTTCGGTACAAATCACTAGCTTAACATACACTTGCACAACAAATTTTAATCTTCTGTGAAATCTGATGATTTTTTAATAAAAACACCGATTTCCGGTGCGAAACTCCAAAAAAAACTAAAATTGTTAAGAAGTTGTGAATCTTCTTTGAATTATAATTTTTTTATTGAAAATACAAATTTCTGACGAAAAAGGTTAACATTATGCAAAATTGTTAAAAGATTCTAAATTTTGTTCAAATTATAATGATTTTAGCTTGAAATGACCAATTTTCGATGTGAAAAGTCAACGTAGCCTCAAATTGTTCGAAAATTATGAATCTTCTTTGAAATCTAATTATTATTTATTTTTTCATTACAAAAATATTTTAAGATTGTAAATCGTCTTTCAAACCTAATATTTTTTGCTTAAAGTAGCGGATTTCGGTTAAAAATGTAACATAACCTTAAATTGTTCGAAAATTGTAAATTTTGTTTGAAATCTGTATCGCTTTCTGGTGCAAGAAGCGAGCATAGCCTCAAATTGTTAAAAAATTGTTCATTTTCTTTCAAATCCAATGATTTCTTATTAAAAGTACTGATTTTTTTTTGTACAGAATGCCAAAGAAACCAAAAGTTGTACAAAAATTGGCATTTATTAACTCTGAATGATAATCTAAAAAATCGTATGATTTTTTACATAAAAATATCAATTTTCGACGATAACACTAGCATAACATAACAAGAAATTGTGTAAGATACTAAATTTTTTTTTAAACCTGATGATTTTTGTTCAGAATAACCGTTATCATCAATGAATAACATAAATAACAATTTACGTTTACATAACCTTAAATTGTTCCAAAATTGTAAATCTCCTTTGAAATCTATAGCGATATTTTCGGTTCAAATCGCTAGCTTAACATACAGTTGCACAAAAAATTTTAATCTTCTGTGAAATCTAATGATTTTTCAATAAAAATACCGATTTCCGGTGCAAAACTCGAAAAAAAAACTAAAATTGTTGAAAAATTGTGCATCTTCATTGAATTATATATATATATTTTAATACAAATTTCTGACGAAAAACACTAACATAATCCAAAATCGTATAAAGATCCTAAATTTTGTTCAAATTATAATGATTTTGGTTTGAAATGACCAATTTTCGATGTGAAGCGCCAACGTAGCCTTAAATTGTTCGAAAATTATGAATCTTCTTTAAAATCAAATTTAAAAAAACATAAAAATCTCAATTTTCGACGAAAGACACTAACATAATCTAAAATTGTTTAAGCTTGTCAATTTTATTATCTTTAACAAAAAACATTGGATTTAAGTCTAAAGATTCTTGTTTAAAAATATAACTTTTAGGTGAAACTCACTAACATAACCTAAAGTTATTGGAAAAATTGTAAATATTCTTTGAAATCTGATAATTTTTTATTGAAAATACTAATAATTTCCGACAAAAAGCACTAACATAATATAACAGAAAATTGTTCAGAATTGTAAATCTTCTTCGAAATCTGATGATTTTTATTTAAAATAATTAATTTCCTGTATAAACCATTAATATAACCGGAAATTGTTTAAAGATTGAAATTTTTGTTCCAACTATAATGATCATCATTTAAAATCTGATGATTTTTGTTTAAAAGAACCGATTTCCGGTGAAAAACGCTATTATTATTCAAATATTGTAAGTATTCTCTGAGATCTAACGATTTCTTATTAAAAATAGTAATTTTGCAAGAAAAGCACCAATAGAGCATAATAAAAATTTTTAAGATTGTAAAACGTCTTTCAAACTTAATATTTTTTTTTAAAGTAACAGATTTCCGGTCAAAAATATAACATAACCTTAAATTGTTCCAAAATTGTAAATCTTCTTTGAAATCTGTATCGATTTCTGGTGCAAGAAGCGAGCATAACCTAAGATTGTTAAAAAATTGTTCATCTTCTTTGAAATCCAATGATTTTTTATTAAAAATACCGATTTTTGGTACAGAATGCCAAGAAAAACAAAAGTTGCACAAAAATTTGTATTAAATGACTCTGAATGATAATCTAAAAAATCTTATGATTTTTTTATTAAAAATATCAATTTTCGACGAAAAACAATAGCAGAAAATAGCAAAAAATTGTGTAAGATTGTAAATCTTTTTCTAAACTAATGTTTTTTGTTTAGAATAACCGTTTTTATCTATGAATATCATAACTAACAATGTACGTTTACATAAACTAAAATGGTTAAAAAATTATGAATCTCCTTTGAAATCTATTACGATATTTTTGGTGAAAATCGCTATCTTAACATGTAAGTGCACATAAAATTTTAATCTTCTGTGAAATCTAATGATTTTTGAATAAAAATACCGATTTCCGGCGCAAAATTAAAAAAAAACTAAAATTGTTACAAAATTGTGAATCTTCTCTGAATTATAAATTTTTTTTTATTAAAAATACAAATTTCTGACGAAAAACACTAATATAATCCAAAATCGTTAAAAGATTCTAAATTTTATTCAAATTATTAAGATTTTGATTTGAAATGGCCAATTTTCGATGTAAAACGCCAACGTAGCCTTAAATTGTGCGAAAATTATGAATCTTCTTTGAATTCTAATTATTTTTTCATAAAAATCTCAATTTCTGAAGAAAAACACTAATATAATCTAAAATTGTTCACGCTTGTCAATGTTAATAAGTCTAAAGATTCTTGTTTAAAAATATAAATTTCAGGTGAAACTCAGTAACATAACCTAAAGTTATTGAAAAAATTGTAAATATTCTTTGAAATCGTATAATTTTTTATTAAAAATACCAATAATTTCCGACAAAAAGCACTAACATAATATAACAGAAAATTGTTCAGAATTGTAAATCTTCTTCGAAATCTTATGATTTTCATTTAAAGTAACCAATTTCCTGTGTAAAACATTAATACAACCTGAAATTGTTCAAAGATTGCAAACTTTGTTCGAACTATAATGATCAAAATTTAAAATCTAATGATTTTTGTTCGAAAGAACCGATTTCCGGTGAAAAACGCTATTATTATTCAAATATTGTAAGCATTTTTTGAGATCTAACGATTTTTTATTAAAAATAGCAAATTTGGAAGAAGAACACTAACATGACATAACAAAAATAACCATAATATATAACCATAATCCAAAATTGTTGAAAGATTCTCAATTTTGTTCAAATTATAATGATTTTGGTTTGAAGTGACCAGTTTTCGATGTAAAACGCCAACGTAGCCTCAAATTGTTCAAAAACTATGAATCTTCTTCGAAATCTAATTATTTTGTAATAACAATCTCAATTTCCGACGAAAAGTACTAACACAATCTAAAATTGATCAAGTTTGTCAATTTTATTATCTTCAACAAAAAACATTGGATTCAAGTCTAAAGATTCTTTTTTAAAAATTTAAATTATAGGTGAAACTCAGTAACATTACCTAAAGTTATTGGAAAAATTGTAAATATTCTTTGAATTCTAATAATTTTGTATTAAAAATACCAATAATTTCTGACAAAAAGCACTAACATAATATAACAGAAAATTGTTCAGAATTGTAAAGTTTCTTCGAAATCTAACGATTTTCATTTAAAATAACCAATTTCTTGTGTAAAACATTAATAAAATTGAAATGAAATTAATGAAATTTAATACAATTTTTCAATGATTGCAAACTTTGTTCGAAGTATAATGATCAACATTTAAAATCTAATGATTTTTGTCCAAAAATGTCAATTCCCGGTCAAAAACTCTAACAAAACCTAAAAATGGGAATTGTTGGAAAATTTTTAATCTTCAAAATCTAATAATTTTTTATTAAAAATACTGAATCCGAGTGTAAAACGCTAGCTTAACCTAAAATTGTTGAAAATTGGGAATCTTGATGATGATTTTTGTACAAAAATTCTAGTTTTCGGTGAAAAAAACTGACACCAAATTTTAAGAAACTAAAATTTTTTTAGTCAGTGTATAATACTGGCTTTTTTATTTAAAAATATTATTTTGATACAATCTAATAGGTACTTGGTTTGTAAACTCGGCTAGAATCTTAATTGGTATGAAGCTTGGGAACCATTTTTAACAAAAGAATAAAATGCTGGTATTTATAAAGTAGGAGAGTCGGATGTGGGCTCTTCCGGTTGGCAGTCATTTTCCGAAGTATTCAGCGAAGCATGTTCTGCTTTGAACAATGTAGTTTTGAATAAATATTTTGCTGTCAGTGGGTTGATTTTAGCATGAGGGAAGTTTTTTTTACAAAGGTGATTATTTTAAAGTGTTGAAAAATAAACATGGTTTTTTCAGTCAATTTGGAATACTTATCTGATACCATACATAACTTATACATTTGTCTTCATTTCTAAGGATCTAAGGACGGTTGGATGATGAACAATATTAGAATGATAAGAAAACATAATTGTTTACTCAAATTAATGTCAAGACTGGTATAAATAGGAAATTTGAGATTGAAACGTAATTAATTTGTGTATCATATCCTAAATTTTAGTTTCAATACTACTAGTATTAATAATATTGTTTACAATTCTAAAGTTTGAAAATTATTTAAAGCTGCAATAGAGCAATATGCTTATTTCAAAATTTTTTCAAAATTTGAATTTTCATTTAAATTTTTAAATCATTTTAAAAGGCTTTAAGGCAGTCGTTTTCAATGTCTAAACGAACACCTCATTTACGATAGTTTCATTCACATACAGTAATTGCTTAATTCATTCGTCACTAAATATTCAGAAAAAACGTTTGTCTCGTGGGAAACCGAGAGTATTATAATGAATGATCCTACTGATGTTAATCTATGTGAGAATGTTCAATTTGTCACATGAGAATCAGAGAAACAATGAGCACCCACTCCTCCCTTATACACTATTTACTATTACTCCGTCCACATGTGAAAAGTATGTACCATTGAACCATCCTAAGCAAAATATACTAAGAATTATTTTACAAATTTTTAATAAGGTCTTTATGAAATTCAGTAAAAAAGAAATTGGTGACGGTTATATTAGCTTTTCTTTCATAATTCAGATATCACTTTTCGAATTCACGTGTCGTGTCGCTTAATATTTTAAAAGCAGATGTAAAGTTGTGATTCGAATTTTCTAACCATCATGATGAAATGAACGATCTTCAATCTTCGACCAATAATATCATTAAACTTCAAAATTTATGTTCTGTAGATCTTACAGTTTATTCTTATTCGCTCATTTGAAATATATTTTGAGTGCTACAGAAACCAAAAAACACCAAAAACATAATGGTACCCATTATATCAATTCTTTCAACAAACAAATGGTACTAATGATGCCCTTGTTAGCAGTAAGCTAATGTTACCAATTATAATAATGGTGCATATGCTACCATTGGAGCCAATCACAGTAACAAGTCAAAAGCAATCCTAAGATACTATTCATGACAATCTTACCTGTTATAGAAAGAAAACAGCAGTTACAAAACTGTATCTGTGGTGTTTAGGTTAGTCAGCAATGGTACCAATAGTAGCAACGTCATCAATTGCATCATAAGTAATACTGACATTAATGATACCATGCCAACTCTTATTAATTTGTTCTTTCACCATTATATTATTGTCCACCATATTTCACAACCTACTAAACTGGAACATCATTTCTCCAAGGGTCACTCAAGTCCAATGAATAAACAGTTAAACACGTCACCTTCAGCCTACATATGATCCTATTCTAGGAGGTTCCCATTATTTTTATACGCACCTCCTCCTAATAGTCTCTTTTATTCTTTATTACGAAGATACTTACACCTGATCCAGGCCCAAAATTTTCGGTAGGGCACCCTGATCGTATGCGGCCCTGTAAGCATATTTTCTTGGTACGATGCATTTGCTGGTTCGGACTCGGTCGAAGGTACGTTGACCTAGGAGGAACAGCGACCGTACTCACTATACTACGCCGACGATGCTGTTCCCCACATTTACATCGGCGCAACATCATCCTCTCTTATAGGACCGATCGTAAATCATTTGCGTATGTACCGTTTCTCCTTGCCAGTACTTTTGTGCTGATAAACGGACACGTCATTCGCCAATTCGCTGACTTCAGTAGGAGTTGGTAATCCGGCGGTCTTCTTTCTGATGATCGATCAGCTGAGTCGGGTGAAAGGGTTGCGGACTACATCTATAAGATATGAGCTTACAAGTAGTCTACTCTGTATCCTTATTAAGCTCAGACTTACACTATCACTTATAGTGTCTGGGAAACACGATGTGTGGTCAAAATGCTAAAAAGTAATCAAGTATTGAAAATTGAGTTGCTACCAGGTACTGATTTTTAGTTTGAAAAACTGATAAATGGTACTTAGGTAGCATAGAAAGTTAGTCGATACCATAGCCTGAAAAATGTTTGTGGTACCTGGTAGCAGATTAAGTATTTGGTAGTTTGATGGTAAAAATGTATAAAAGGTATAAAAAGTATTCACTATCTTAATTTTATTTGGAAAAATGTCTTGATTTGTGATTTGTTCGAACTCGATTCAATGGTTTCACGATACTGAAGGCGTCGCGACATCTGAAGCATGACTCTCATAAGACATATGAATAATGCGCAAACGCGAGGAAATGAAGGTTGTGCCTTTGTGTATATTGGTTTATGGACTATGTGTATGAAGTCACGATAAAGAAGCAACATGAGGGTTGTATAAATGTATAAGGTATATTAAGAAATGAGGGGATGGATACTTAAGTCGTGGTATATTATATTAGTGGCTCACTCGTGCTTCCATTGTTCTCCACTTCCGGGAGGACTCACGACGCTACCTGATCTTGTATAAGTGAAGATAATTTAATTAGGTAGCATGTTTTTTTCTTCTTTTTCAGGTTACCTTTTTCTGTTTTCTATACTTTACTTTGAATTCGGATTTAAAAAATTTCAGAATATATTTGTTAATTCATAATTTTTTATTATTCATCATTATGTTGGCTGTAGTTTGAAGTCGACTAGTAAAAGCATGTAAGCTGTACCTTCTCTTTAAATCAGAGATATGCAAGATCCGGAACGGAACCGAAATTTTCGGTTTCGGATCCAGCAGTTTGCATTAGGAGATTCGGACCGAAAATTTTGGTCCTTATTTCTGAAAAACCCGAACTGGTATTTTTCGGTCCGGGTTTTTGAGAGATTCGGAACGAAAAATACAGGATTGGGTGGGATCTATCCGTCTCTATTAATTAGCAATTATAAAATTGGAATCTATTGTACTTGGAATTTATGGTTGCGCACTAGATTCACGTCGCACTTCCGGGTGCGCAGTGGAGTTACATGGCATTTAAGGTTGCACACTAGAGTTAGGTTGCACTTCCGGATTCGCAGTAGACTTTTTTGGCATTTGTGGCTGCGCACTAGAGTTATGTTGCACTTCCGAATGCGCAATGGACTTTTGTGGCATTTGTGGTTGCGCGCTATAGTTAGGCTGCACTTTCAGCTGCGCAGTAGACTTCTGCGGAATTTTTGATTGCGCACTAGAGTCAGGTTGCATTTCCAGCTGCGCAGAAAAGTGTATTTGGATTGTGGTGGGGAGAAAGGAAGTGATTTATGAGAAGGTTGCGATGGGGAGGGGAGTGCTATATTAGAAGGGTGGAGGGTTGTATATATACTCATCGTTATCTTATTCTTCTAGGATACATATTAGCTCGAGTGCGCATTTCATTTAATTTTTCCACTTGTATATTAGTTTTTCAAATTTAAGAAACAAATAAGAACTCAGTATTTTACTGATCATTTTAAGATTTTAGGACAAAGGGAAACAAATTTAAAAGAACTTCATCTCTAATTTTAAGCAGTCTGATAACCTTCCAATTTAAATGTTTTCAAAGCATGGTAAAAATAAATTCTTTTTAAATTAATTTAAAGGATTATAAGCATTAGAAGCACATGGAGATTTTTTTCATTTTTTGCAGTACATTCAGTTATTGAACAATGGAAGGCTACATACATCATTATGCAATAATATACAAATATATAGTATACTATAATATACTGTATAATACTATATATAATAAATATACTACTATATACTATACTATATATACTACTATATACTTTAATATACTATACCAAACCATACCAATACCACCAATACTATACCATACCAACAAAATATTAGCACAATGGTTGACATGTAAATGTGACGACTACATTCGTGAGATAATATTGTATGATAATAATTGACGTTCAACTTTTAAGTACCATTCGTTAAGTACCTTATTTGCAATTATTACATTTCAAAGCTGCAATTCTGCAGTAAAGTATTTTTTCATCTAAATTAGTGAAAATTTCACTCATTGTATTAGTAAATGAGTATTTGACTCATGAAATAATAATATTGCAGTATTTCACTAATTCGAACTTTTTCATTTTGAAGCAGTAACATGCAAGTACCTAATGTTGTTGGAGGTGACGTAGTTTATTTACAAGATTCGCAGTATTGCTAATTGTTTCAATAAAGATGAAAATGTTACACAATCACGTTCTTTTATTGAACTTCTATATTTGCCACACTTCCCATTTCTAATAACCTCGTTTTAATTTGTATAAACAGATAAATAAATTAATATATTTTCACAAATGGACACCTTGGAGTAACTACTTCTTCTTTATTTGTTTACACTCTCTCTCCTTCACGTGTTTGAGAGTTTTTACAGGTCCTTTACATATTTTCTTATCTACAATCATTATGTACTACCTTACCATCTATTTTTACAATATCGTCTTAACCATTATTCTTAATCCTAAATGCTTATAACTTTGCCCTGGGCTTCCGTCTCCTCTTAGCACTATCAATCTAAATACTGTAGCTTATTTCCGCAACACTACTTCCTTATACTCCTTCTTTAGGAGTCATTTTATGGCTGTTCCCTACTCTGTGCAACCAAGTCCATCTCTCAACTCTTCCACCTTTTTCATCCATTTTTCACCCTGACCATTCCCATTCAAAGTCCACTTTATTCTATCTTCCATACTCTCCCCCCTTCTCTTCATCATCTGTATAACTCTTTAATACAAGCAACCATGATTTCTGCTCATACCTACATATATTCTTTTCTTCATTCATTCAATACCTACATGCTCTTACCCCCTCTCCCATTCTGAATCTCACCACTTACTTCCATTTGCTCTCCTTTCTAATCTTTCTTAGGTATTCTGGGTTCCACTCACTCTTTACCATCCTATACTAGCAGTTGTACCTTGACTCCCAGATTTTCCCCCACCTTTCTTCTCCTTGAGTTGCCCTCCTCTCTTTCTTTATTCCCAGCCATTCGCCTGTTCCAAATGTTGTCCCCCCTTTTCCTTTTCTATCTTCTCCTTCAAGTCTGCTAATATGACGCTGAACAGAAGAGGGCTCAACAGACACCCATGTTTAAGTCCCCATTCTGTCCAGAATTCCTCTCCTTTCTTTTCTATTTTCACCCTTCTCTTAGTCTCCACAAATATCTCCTTTGTCCTCTCTATTGAACCTTCTTTTTCTCCTCTCTCTCTTTCATGGCTTTCCATGGCACCCTTCTCTCTTTTTGCATTTTTCTCCTTTCTGCCTTGCATTCAATTTCTCTTATCGTTCATATATCCCACCGTAATACCTATATTCTCATTACCTTTTTCCATTTCATTCACTTCCCGTTTCCTGACCTCCCTCAAGTCGTCTACTTCATCGTCCCAAATCCAGACCTCTCCTTCTTTGTTCCTCTCAGCCCATGCCTTCCGCTCGATAATCTACTTTCTTTTCCTCTCCAACCACGTTAAATCTCCTTCGATTCTTTCACTTCTTTCTTTCAACAACTTATTCTTTTCCATAACTTCATACCTCTCATCCTTACTCCCCACTTTCACTAAAAACATACATACTTTCCCTTCCTTCTTCTTTCCTAGTCTTTCTATGCCTTCCACTGTGACTTTTGCATCCATGTCTCTCATCAGATATCTTCATCTCTCTCTCTCTCTATTTTCACTGTCCACTTTCATGACCTTAATTATTTTTTTTCCTCTTCGCCCTCCTTTCCCCTTCCATTCTCCTTTCAACCTTCTTCAGTCTCAAACGCAACATTTCATTCTCCGCATGCATGCTTGCCCCACATAATTTCGTTTCTCCACTACCACCTACCTCTTTCACCTTATGTTCATTCCTTATTTCTAGTTTGCTCACTCTCTCTTCTAGCGCGCATTCATTTTCCTTTTTCTTTCCCCCTCTTTCTCTCTATGCTTCCCAATTTACTCCAAACCTTGCCTTTCTGCCCTTTCCATAATTCATCGCATTCTACCCATTTTCGTCTCACTTTGCTTAAATCCTCCTTCACCTTCCCTAATAGCACGGAACGTTCCGGGAACGTTCCAGGAACTAGCCGCTGGGACTTTCGGAACGTTCCACTGGAA
>JAUMHM010000085.1:27482330-27501490 GCA_032362435.1 Melikaiella ostensackeni
CCATGAGCCCTCTTCTCTTTTGCATCACACTTTTGCCACTATCTCTCGCACTACGCAATTCTCGTGGGTACCTCTGCTGCTGACCTAAAAATCGAGAGTATAAGGTCACTCATATATTTTATGTGGATGACTTGAAGATCTATGCTTCTGGGACACAGCATCTCAAGGTTGCTCTAAAGATCGTCGAGAGGTACACATGAGAAATTGGTATAAATTTTGGATTGGATGAGTGTGCCAAGATTCATTTGAAACAAGGACGACTTGCTAGCGTTAGCGATGACACTGAACTCATGGACAGGAGCGCTATTAGACACCTTTGCGCTGGAGAGAGTTACCTATACCTAGGCGTGCCAGAGAGCCGCATTCAGGACTAACATCAGTGAAGGGGGGTCTCCGAAGTAGAAACAAGCGTCTCCGTCGACAGATTTGGTCTTCCAATCTGTCGGCGTTAAACGAGGTATCTGCAACTAACATGCTTGCCGTACCGGTTCTACTCCATTCATTTGGAGTGGTTCCATGGACGAAGCATGAACTCACGGACCTTGATATTGCCACACGTAAGATCATGCATTTGCAGAAGAGTTTGCATATCAGCTCGTCCTTTTCGCGCTTATACATCCCACGCCGTGAGAGCGGGCGCGGACTTCTAAATATCCAGCGCCTTTATGACCAAATCATCTTGGGTACAGCTCACATCGTAGCGAATGAAAGACATACTCTCCTAAATATGGTTAGGAAACACGAGATGACTGGCAAAGGAGCGTTCCTTTACAAAGCCGCAGAGCAGGCGGCCGAGCCCCTTGGCCTGGATCTGAACATCAGAAGTGAGGAAAGTGCATTACTCCATCTAGAATCATTACTCTATCTAGATGCCTCACTTCTAAAATCCCGAGTGAAGAAAGCAGAATTCAGTGACTTCCTTGAACAGCTCCTTCACAAGAAAATGCATGGACACTTTCACAGAAATGTAAAAGATCAGTCCTTGTCGATGGAGTTAACGTTTGCTTTCCTTAAATCATCCAGACTTAATTCAGGCACAGAGGGTTTCATCTTCGCGTGTCAGGACGGTGCCATTCCCACCTTGGTATAACCGTAGCCGCATCTTACGTCAAGAGGTTCCCAGTGTCAGATGCAAAGCATGTTATGAACATGCTAAGCACCTATCGTACATACTATCAGCGTGTCCCACTCACGCGGGAGCGACGTATGTCTACAGACACAATGCGGCCCTAAGAGTGCTTTATTACCATCTTTGTTGCTCTTATGGGGTTAGCCACGACCCTGCTCTGCCGAGCGCTCCCAGTGAGATACAGTCAATTTTCCAGAATAACTTGTGCAACATTTACTGGAACTTCGACTCCAGGCTAAGGGTTGCACACTCGAGGCCTGACATCGTACTCCTTGACAAAGAGAAACGAACGATGTTTGTTAGCGAATTCTCGGCTCCAGCCGACATCAACATCACAGTCAAGGAGAAGGAAAAGGGAGAGAGGTATCAAGACCTTATACGAGAGCTGCGAAGAGTGTACAAAGAATATTCGGTTAAAATGATTGTCCTTGTCATTGGTGCTCTCGGAGGTGCGAAACCACCGCTGGTTCGTAACCTCGAAGCCATACCCGCGTGCCAAAAACAAGCTATGGCACTTGCGATATGGATGCAGAGAGTTGTCGTTCTTGGGACGCTCCATGTTCTCAAGACACACGAGGGTTTCGTCAGCCTGTCGTTGTGATTTAATAGTGCCCGATGGCCACCCATTTCACGGTCGTGCGACGTGACCATAGGTGAGATTCACCGCGGTTTTACTGGCAGCATGTGTCATTTTCGGGTGGCAGTCGTTCCCAGGGGAACCCTGCGGTGGTTCTTTGTCCAAATTATATATATATATATATATATATATATATATATAATATAACAGATATAAGGGGTCGTTCAAGTATTACTTATCGCACTTAAGAGGCCTATACCATGTGGTCTGCATACGATAGGGTTCTTAGAGATCAACCCAGAACGAATAATTCCGCTGAAGCTGCACATCGACAACTTCAGTCTTATTTTGCTGTCAGTCATCCCTCAATTTGAAAAATCATCGATGGATTAAGGGTAGTGTGGAAACAGAAAGACTGTTTATATCAGCCGTTTCTGCTAGGTGATACTCCTAATTTGAAAAGGAAGAAATACCAAGATGCAGATAAGAAGATTCTCAATGTCGTAGAATATTTTGGTAGTTGGACGATAAATGAATATTTGACTGGTCCCGCGCATAATGTCGATTTTACCTTATTTTGTACAGGTTCAAAAATGATGAATCAGCAAACACTGAAATATTGCAAATCGCTTAGAATAATCTAAAAAGAGATTTGCGGAAGAGGTAAGGAAAAGGCATTATAAAACTAATTATGATCCGCTACATTATGTCTGCAATTAAGAAACTAAAGAATGGTAAGGCTGTGGTGTGGATGGTATTAAGGCTGAAATGCTTAAAAGCGGTGGCGGACATTTGATTGTGTGGCTGAGCGAATTTATGAATATGTGTACGAAGAACGATGAAGTTCCAAATGATTGGATAAAGGCGATTAAGTGTACTAATTATAGAACGATTTGCCTACTTAGTACCGTGGGCAAAATATTTACCAAGATACTTACGGGTAAGGTCATGGAATTAACTATAAGAAAGATTTTGGAAGTTCAATGTGAATTTACGCCAGACACATCATATGCGGATCAGATATTTAGCTTGAGACAGATCATAAAAAAAGTCTGACGGTAAAAAAAAGTTTTCTGTGCATTTTTTTATCTGGAAAAAGCTTTCGATAAGGGGGTTATAACTAAACTATGGAAAGTTCTGAAAGAGTATGAAGTGAAGGGTTGGTTCTTGAAGCAATAAAAGCAATATATAATGGTAGTAAAGTAAGTGTAAGAGTAAATAGACAACTGAGCGATGAATTGAGGTTACAGATGGACCGAGAGGATCGATGTTAATAACCTCAAACGGTCTTTTTCCGGGAGGAATGGGATGCCCTTCTCCGGCTTGCTTTCCTACCATCCTTTTTGCTACCAAACCTTGTGGACAAGATGCAATGTGCATTTTTACATATCTTCGCATTCCTGGAAAATGAAAATGTTCCCTAATTCTCGCTAACACCCTATCAATTCCAAAGTGACTGGACAAATCGTGACACTTAATTGATAACGCTTTACGCATTGCTGTCGGCGCAATATAGAATTCCTTATTTTCATCCTTGAAATCGATTTTATACAAAAAAAACATCTCCTAATACGTTATCTTGACCTTCGTCTTTTTCCGTTCGAGTACGTTCGTGTTCGGATTTTTCTAAAAATTGTATTTTCCTGGCTAATTTTTCGTCAACTCTTTGTTACACCAAGATCTCATCTTCGCGCATTGAAATATCCAAAATCGTACACAGTTATTCAAGAGGACTAGCCTCTTCTACAGGTGCTCTAGACAATGCATCTACGTGTAGCATATTCTCGCCTTTACGATGGTGTACATCAAAATCAAAAACTGCGAGAGAAATAAACTAGCAAATAATCTGTGCATTAGTCGTTTTTGATTTGTGAATATAAACCAAAGCTTGGCAGTCTTGAAAAAAATTTTGAGGTTTTCCTCACATGGTCTTAAGCTATAGAATCTTAAGATGAAATAGTCTCTCAAAAATAATGTAAATAACGCTTGGCACGTCAAAATTAATACCGTTAAGCAAAGGTCTCAATCGAGTCGTTGCACGCACAACAGCCAATAATTCTGTTTTACTAGAGTGATATGATTTTTCCGCTCCCGAGGTTTTTCTACTAATTTCGTAAATGAACTTCTGTTTCTCCCGCTCGTTTTCTTGAAATAACATCGCTCCTAACCCGATTACCGATGATTCCGTGTCAAATTGAGTACATTTTGTTTGTGGAATATAACGACCCAAAATAATCGTAAAACTGATCAATTGTTTGATTTTCTGAGAAGAAAATTATTGAGCTTCACCCCAGGCAAACTTTACACCGTCTTTCCCAAGTTCAATTAACGGATCCACCAAGCAAGTAAAATTCCGAATAAAACGTCTCGAAAAATTTGCCAGTCCAACAAACCTTCTTACATCATGTACATTTTTCGGCTGAGGAAACTCTACGATTGTTCTAATATGTTTCACACATAGTTGTATTCCATTCATTCCAATTACGAATCCTAAATATTCCACTTTAGGTATTCCGAACTCGCATTTTTTCAAGTTCAATGTTAAACCTGCTTTTATCAAGAGATTCAAAACTTCGCTTGATTTTCGTATAAACGCACCTCAAGTCTTGACATAAATCAAAATATCATCAAACTATGTGAGAGCTAAATTAGCATGATTTGGTCCAAAACTCCTTTTAATTGATTTTGAAAAAAAGAACGGGGAATTTATCGAGTCAAACATTGCTCTCTCAAATTTACCGGTCTCATCCTGAGTGATAAAAAGCGTATTTCCTTTCGCACTTTCAGTTAATGAAATGTGTAGACAACCATGTGACAAATCTAAAGTGGCAAAAAGTTTGGAGCCATGTAGTTGATCTAGATCATCATCGATATTTGAGAGAGAAAAGTTTTTTCGGACTATCATCTGATTCAATTGCCGATAATCAACAACTAGACGCGTTTATGGATACTTCTCTTAATACCAGTGAACTTAAATTGAGTCTTTCTCTAAAAAAAAAAACATATAAAACGACTTAGGTTTTAGCACAAAATTGTGAAGGAATCTTTTCAAAACGTGTTTTTACAAATCAGAATACATTTTCAAAACATTTAAAGTTTACAAGAGGAAGAACCACTTTTGCAAAATAAAATAGAAGCATAAAATCGAATTTTGAAACTATATAACAATTTTAACAAATAAAAATGTTAACGTCGACTAATGTGGGTTTTCCAGAGACCGCCTTATTTTTGTGTTAATTTGAGATATAACCACAAATTTCGCATTATCATGTATATCACCCTTAACAAATTTCTTTCATTATTATCACCCTTCAACCCGTCGGTGTCCATGTCCTGCCGCGCCACGCGACGCTACGCGGAATGCTACCTAGAATTCAATAACGCGAGTCAGAAAAAACCACATGAGTCGACTTAAGTGGTATTTCTAGAGAAAGGCTCAATTGTCCCTATATGCATTTCTCCAGGTTACCTACCACCTCATATAAAGAAATTTGCAATTAAAAAAAGGCTTACATCGACCTATGTCAAATTTATTGAAAAATTTGGAGTTCGTCCAGGTTAGCTAATCTTTGTTATTCGTTTTTCCTACCTCGACTTAGGCTTTCCATTTCCAGGCCTACAAAATTTTCTGTACAGCCAGGTAAAGAAATAGTTAAGGGAAGTTTCTTTTTCCAAAAGAATATTTATTCAAATATTTTCTGTTAATTTTTGATTGAGTTTGAATGGATGTATTTTTAAATATTTCATCGAATAAGTTAGACATTCATTGTAATATTATTTTTTGAAATTGTTTATTTCTATCATTTAACATTTTCTTGGAGTAAAAATTTTGTACAAGAATGCGTATGTATTTAGGGCGTAGCGTAAAATACAAATTTCAGAAAATAAAAGACTCTGGGGTCCTATTCTTTACCTTTTTACGTAAAAAGCAACATTACAAAATTGGGTTCTAAACGAAAGAAGTTTTCTGATCTTTTTGGCCAAAATTGCCGAGAAAACCCGAAAAACCATGTTTTCCTTGATTTACTTAAAAATTATTTGTTGTTTAAAAAAAGTGTTCAAACAAAAGTTGTATATTTGCGGTCGTCCAAATATTATGTAACGCTTTTAGGGGGGAAGGGGAGAGGGTTCAAGGGAAGAGGGTTCAAGAGGAGCGGTTATGGTACTGATACGATGGATATATCACATATTTTAGGAAAATTAATTGTTGATCACGTTAGAATTTTCTGATATAACTAAAATTATATTTTCTTCTTTGGTATTTGGTTAATCGGATACTTATTTACAATTTTTTTCAAAGTATATTTCATAAAATTAGTTCTGTTTGAACGGAGGAAACCACCACTATTTTTCAAGTGTGAAACAATTTTCAAACTTAGTTCTTAGGCCACTCCAAAATAGTCAACAAATTCAATATTAGCATCATAAAAAGTTGTGAAGTTTCTGTAAACGAAATGAGAAAAGAAATGTGGAAGACATTTTTTTATTGGAAATAAGTGTTTCATTAACTAAATCCAAAAAAATGTAATATTTTTTTGAAATTGTAAAAAATTGTAATCTAATCAAAAATTATTTTTCCTGAAATATAATTTTATATTATTATTTGTTATCGGAAACTGTACACATAAAAATTGGCAATAATTTTCGCACACATAGAAAACGTTGTATCTATAGTGAAAAAATCAGATTACTGAAAGTTACGTAATAAAGAGGGAGGGAGGGGGTTGTCTATTATTCCGGTAGCATTACAAGGAGAAGAGGGAGGGCCTAAAATTCATCCGAAAAAGCATCACGTAATATATGGACAACCCTTCTCCATGAAATACATCTTTTTTTTGTATACATTTTTTTTATGCACCAACCCTCCTCGAGCAAAATAAAAAAAGGGTAAAAAAAAGTCAAACAATTTTTGTTCATACTTTTTTAAATCAGTGTGAATTTTTTATTTTATTTACTAGGGGACTTCGTGAAAAATATAAGTAGCCATTTTTGAGCTTTGAAAAGCCTAATTCGTTAGTTTTTGAGTGCTATACATAATTTCTTCAATAAATTGTTTTTTTTTTCATTTAGATAACAAAAATTTTTTCTAATCCCTAGTGAAAAAACGTTTACAAAAAAGTTTTTAAAAACTTCAAATATTCTAACACGATGCTACAACTAAATACAATAAATTCCAACATAATTACAGGAAAGTAGAACTTTTGTCTATAGTTCACACGAATTCTGTACATTTTTGTACATTGTTGCGAACTTTGTTGCATATTGTTACACTTTATTGTACTCGTAGTTGTAATATATAATAAAAAAGTACAAGAATTTACAGTTTTTGCATCAAGATATTTGTTTTTTTATTCGACAGCTCCGAAAGTTAATTTTAATCTTTAGTCGAAAAAGACTTGAGTTCGCCTTGTACGTCGGAAACTGAAACTTATTTTTGAGAGATTATGGCATCTTAACATTCTATAGCTTAAGGCCATATGAGGATAAACTCAAAATTTGTTTCACATTTTTTTTTAACCAACTTACGTTCACATGAAACGCGATATCCGGTTGCCAATTTGGGAAACTAAATAAAAAGCACTAAGGAACGTTTGTCTGGTTCTAAATTTTTATAATTATAAACAAAGTTTTTTTCTATATAATATTTTTCCCTTTTTTTAAAATTATAAAAATTTAGGACCAGACAAACGTTCCTTAATGCTGGTAATTTAGGTTCCAAAATTTTCAACTGGATATCGCATTTCGTGTGAACGTAAGTGATTAGAAAAAAAATGTGAAAAATTTTTTAGAGGTTACCCTTATGTAACCTTAAACGTACAAACTTCTTTGTAATACCAATCAATTACACAGTTTAATGTAAAATTTTCTCCTTAGAATGTTTTAGATATTTCATCATCCTAGATTGAAAAAGAACAACTTTTCTAACGAAAAATTTGTAAATTATTGTGTGCTTTCCAGTGAAATATTATAAGTACAATAATAGTTTACAATGTACAAAAACTAGCTGTGAATTCTATCTCATGTGTTTGCACTTTGTATTTATAATTGTATGGTATGGTAAATGTAATGTATGTATGGTAAATGTAATTGCATGTATGGTAAATGAATGGTGTTCATTTGATGAGCACTTTGCATCCTCATAGAGGAAAATTAACGATTTTTCAAGTCTCCAGTGAAGCAGTCTTTCTATTCTTCCACCAACTTCAATTTATGTTAATGAAAAACGTTTTACTGGCAGAAACAGATTGTTCAAATGTGTGTACGTCCATATTAAAGCAGCCCACTTTGTCATCCCTTTATCAATAAGGGTCAATTTCAAACTGAATCAGTTTGAAGTTTACCCTTATTGACAAGAGATCGAGGAAGATTCGGGCTTAGGAGATCTTCGCTCGGGCAAGGGTTGAAGCGAAGAAGCCAGGGAGATGTGGCTTATGCCGAAGCCCGAAGGAATCTGGTTTTTTGGCGATACTGTGCGTCCTTTTATGGGATTAGCCTCGTGACGGTACACGATTCAACGATGAAGTAGTCAGAGACTACGCTGATCTCGGCTTGTAGAGTCCACCAGGCACGACGCAGCGAGGTGGAGGGGGCGCGGTTCTTTTGCGACTGCGCTGACGAAAGTTGTCGCGCAAATACCGATCGGGGCTTCGCATCGCAAAAGTAGAATTGCGTGAGTTAGCTTGCGCAGAGATTCTAACAGCTGAGGATGGGATACCCAGTCAACGAATGAAAGAAGAATGTTGTATGTTGGCTGAATATAATTCAGGGGCTAGAAGCGAAATGAAGAGTGAGCGGAAGAGTTCCCTCACTCTCGCAACGCTCGAGAGCGTATCGAGAAAATGATAGGAGTTGGAAGGTCTAGACACAACCACTCGTGGCACAAGTATATATTATATTCTCCTGCCAACGTATCTCGCTCGCAGCGCGAGCTTCGCGGTTCCCGAATTATTATAAACGTAGAGTTTTCAAAGAGATGTATCACATAAAAAAGAATAGATTTTCTGTAAATAAAAAAACAGACATACAGTTTCTTATTCACAAATATGACTACCTCATAGAATGTACTAATTACAAATGTTAATATTTACATTTTTAACGTCTATTTTGGGATATGTTTTATTAATATATTACATTGATTCATTTTCAAGATTCATTTTGTGAAGATATGGACATTTGGTTCGTTGTACTGAGACCTGGCTTTTTACATGGGACGTCACACTAATAAGCAAAACTTGTTTTTATATGTAACCTGACTAAGTCAGGGAGAGCACATTTTAATTGTACATACTTTGGTTAATTAAGATGACAGTGTAACCATGGACTCAGAGGTAGATGTATCGTGTTGACCCACAAAAGAATTTGTAATTTAATACTTAGGGGGAACCATGGAAACAAACATCATACTCGGAGTAAAGGTTCGGGTAAAATCCTTGGTGCATAATATACTATTAAAGATCTCTTTAATCGTTCAGAAAGACCTTGGACATATGATAAGGTAACTTTCAGATCAGTTTTTTTATAATTATCTGACCATTTCTTTTTTTTTCTATAATATTCTATAATAATTTTCTATATTGTATTCTATAATAATATTCTATAATTATCTGAAAAAAAATAACTGAAATATCGAAAAATGAAATTTTAATTACGGTTAGAACTGTTTTTAATAATGCTGTTTTTTCGTTTAATGGCTAATTCTATAAACAGTTGTCAGGTTGTCTAATGGGATCTCCTTTATCTTCAGTAGTTTCAAAACTTGGTTATGGAAGATGTAGAAAGAAGAGCCTTGTCAAAATTATCTTTTAAACCGATTCTTTATAAACGATATGTGGATGACATACTTACGACTGTACAAACTAATACAGTTTTAGAGCTTTTAAACGTTTTTAACAGTATTGATGAATCTATCCAATTTATACTTGAAATAGAAAAAAATGATATCATTAGTTTTCTAGGCGTAGAGATAAAAAAACTGCCGAATGACGTTATTACCAATTGGTATAAAAAACCTCTTTGGTCCGGTTGTTATTTAAATTATGAATCCCATCATTCGCTTAGTGAAAAAATCGAACTGATTAAAGGTTTAGTTGATCGATACATGAAATTGAGTGACATAGAGTGCTGAAAAGAAAATTTGGACCAACTAAAAGCCACCTTACAATTAAACACTTGAGCGTTCGCAATTCATAACGACCTTAGCGCGTGGACTCAGCCAGCCTAGTAGGCAAGAGAGGGGATAACGCGGTGCTATGGGTCGAGTTAATTGGACAAATAATTTTAAAACTGCCGTCATTTCGTTAATAAATGTCGGATCGTGTTGGTTTTTGCATAGAAATACTTATGAGTCTTTAGCGCTTCCAACGAACTTAGTTAAATGACTCTTTTTACATTTTCGATTTTTTAACAACACCCGAACTTTTTATAACATTGAGGTGAAAATCTCAGTCATAAATTTCAAAACAGACCAAAATGAACAATATCAGTTAAGTTCTTATACATTTAATTATAACATATCCAAAATTCAGATCGATTTGTTCGTATTAACAGCAATGACGAGCATTAATAAACAAAGGTTCGGTCTGACGCTCGATCGTCGCTTTCGATCGACGTATATAGCAAGGCATCTCATTTTACACGCAGCGTCTGACCGAGCCTTTGTTTATTTATGCTTGTCATTGCTGTTAATACAAACCAATCTATCTGAATTTTGGATATTTTATGAATAAATGTATGAGAACATTACTCATTTTCATTCATTCCGGTCTGTTTTGAAATTTACAACTGAGATTTTCACCCCAAAGTTATAAAAAGTTCGGGCGTTATTGAAAAATCGAAAATATGAAAAGAAAGTCATTCATTTGGGTTCGTTGAAAGCGCTGAGAACCCATGAGTATTTCTATGCAAAAACCAACACGATCCAATAATTATTAACGGAACGACGGTAGTTTCAAAATTATTTGTCCAGTCAACTCGACCCGTAGCAATGCGTTATTCCCTCTCTTGCCTACTAAGCTGGCTGAGACCACGCGTTGAGGTCGTTGTGCAATCCGGGCGTTCAATTGACACTTTTACTGACGAAAGGCATGTTTTCGGGAAAGCTTCGGGCGATTAATGGAGAAGGTTTTCGAAATGCTACAGGGTGTAAATGATCTTAAGGAAAAGGAATTGCAAGATACAATGCGCGTGAGAAAGCTAGATATTTTGTGCGTACCATAAACAAAGAAGGAGGGATTTCAAGTAAAAAACATAGAGAACGGACTCGAACTTTGGCCAGGAGTAGGTAATGATTCATATAGTACCCAAGGAGTCGGCCTGATTATGAATGAGAAAGCAAAACAACATGTCAAAACGTATGAATGTGTATCACCTAGATTACTATGGCTTAGAATGAAAGTGAGAATCAGAAGACTATTTATCAGAGCGTGCTACGCTCCAGTTGATGGTCACAAGACAGGTGTGAAAGATACCTTGTGGAACTCGTTAAATGATATACTAGAAACTTGCGATCCTGGCGAAAGAATAATTCCACTTGGAGATATTAATCGCTGGGTTGGTGTGCAACGCGAAATTACTGACAGGGTACTGTGCCATTTCGGGGACCTACAAACGAACGGTGACGGAGACAAATTGATTAGCTTATGCTTAGGAAAAGGCTTGTTTGTTACGAACACTTGGTTCAGACATAAAAAGATCCACATGTATACTTGGTGTAGAGGCGGAAGTCACAGTATGATTGACTTCGTTGTAGCTGATGAGAGACTGAGAGGACTTGTAAGAGATACAAGGGTGATGAGAGGCTCTGAGTGCGGAACAGATCACCACCTGATAGTTTCAAAAATGAGCCTAGGTCAAGGGTGGAAGAGAAGAAGAACTAATAATAAGCCGAAGCAAACTCGAGTGAGAATAGAGAAATTGCAGAAACCAGAAGTACAGTTGATATATCGTAAAAAGCTGAATAAATATTCATAACATTATGTAGAAGACTGGAAGACTGCATTGAACAATAAAATTGTAGAGGGTGCATGGATAATACTACGAGATAGCATCTTCAAGAGTGCATCTGAAGTTTGCGGTACTGCGGCTGTAAAAAGAAAGGCTGGAGATGCTTGGTGAAATGATGAAATCCACGTGGCTGTCAACGAGAAAAAGCAAGCATACTCGAGAACATTAAATAGTGAAAATCTTAGCGATGAGGAGAGGACTAGATTAGAAAATGATTACATGGATAAAAACAGAAAAGCCAAGATACTAGTCAAAGGAAGCAAGAATAAAAACATAGCGGAAGAAGATAAAAAAAATGCAAAATGACTTCGAAGGAAATAAGAACAATATCACCATCACCATATCCGTGATTGAGGAACTAAAGAATGGTGAGGCTGCTGGTATGGATGGAATCACCGCTGAGATGCTTGGGAGCTGTGGCGGATATTTGTTCGTGTGGCTGCGCGAATTTATGAATATGTGTGCTATGCATGGTGAAGTTCTGAGCGATTGGAAAAGGGCTATTATCATCCCAATCTACAAGGAAAAGGGTGATGAGGGCGACTGTGCTGATTATAGAGCGACTAGCCTACTAAGTACCGTGGGCGAAATATTTACCAAAATACTTATTGATAAGGTCATGGAAATAAAGAATGCATCTGTTGATCTTGAAAAACTTTCGATTAGGTGAATACATTTAAACTTTGGAAAGTCCGGAAAAAATATGGAGTGAATGTTTGGCTTCTAAAAGCAATAGAAGCAATATACAATGATACTCAAGCGAGTGTAAGAGTAAATGGACAATTGAGCGATTGGTTTGATACAAAGCAGGGCATTGGGCAAGGCTGCGTTATGTCATCCTGGATGTCCAATATATACATGGACAAATGTCTAAAAATGGCCCTCGCAGGCGAAGAAGGTGTTGATCTCTGGACAGTGAAAATACGTAGACTGGCATTTGCAGATGATACGATTGTTACAGCGGAATCAGCCGACGATATGCAGAGAATGATGAGCAGCCTGGATACCAGCATGAAGAGTATGGATCTCAAGATCAACGCAAATAAAAAAAAATTTATCGTTTTCGAAAGAAGGGGTGAGAAAACGGTATGCTTTATTATTCATAAAAAGTTTTATGATGGAGCAGCGGTATTACAAACCAATATTACAAACTACAGTAATTGGCCCTACTTCTTCATTAGTTGTCTGAACGAACAACATCCTACGAGGATAGACTCTTCGTTTGGGATCGAACTTGCTCCTCAAAACTTGTCTGCTAATGGTTTCTATTACGAGTTGTCGTTGCTTTCATACGCCTCCTGTCAGGTCTGGATGTGTCGGAATGAGTTTCATCATTTGGACTATAATAAACCGTTTGTCTTCGGGGTTCAAAACCATCACGAACCGGTTGATTAACTTGTCTAGCGGTCGCACGTAGTATATTTTCTACATTAATAGAAATTGATTGTCTTGGGGGTTCATATTCAACTCGACCCTGTAGACGGTTGTGTATGGTCTCTACGGCGCGTACAGCAGTTAGCATGGTATCGTGACCTAATCCTACTGAATCAATATAGTTGGAGACGTAAGCAAGCCATTCCACGTCCTTAATGTGCTTAACAGCGTTATTGGGCTGACTTAGTGCAGTAAAGAATTGACCATATTGAATCAATGGATAAATGGAACCATAATGATTTACTCCAATCATTTTATCATTGTAAATTATTGGCTGACCCTCGGGAACATGGAGTCCTGGTATCTCATTTATGGGAGTAACGCGCTGCCTTCCCTGGGAAGATAATTCTGTAAACATAGAAGTGTATGAAGTGTATTAAAACGTCAATTTTCTATTTGGTGAAATCTTTATACCCTCTAACGATATCAATGTAAGATGAATTCAATTCTAATTTTTTTTTAGTATGTGTCTCATGGAGAATAGGGCAACGGAAGCAATTACCGTGGGGGATTCTACTGTCCGAGGTCGGAGGTATAATTCTTTCTATTTACAACATATCTATGTATATGCACCTTATTTTTATGATTCAGAAGCTCAACTGAGACTCATTCAATGAGTTTCACTCGAAGAATAATATGTTCAAGTCTCCGGTTAGAAGAAACCAACTTTTTTTTAAACAAATAGTTCCCCATTCGCATATGGTTCCCTTACCCTATTCCATCGACAAAATCGGAATATCAGAATTAAAAATTTGATTACTTATGTACGGAAATGCCCCTACAAATGAAATACCAAATTTAAATGAATTGGAAATGTTGGAATGACGATTCGCAATTAAAAAACAATAGCAAATGCCTTGTACATTAACTTCAATTGAAAAAATTCCGATACTCATCAAATAAACATGGGCACTCAAAAAAATATCCTCTCGTGTCAAAAAGATGATTCTTGACACTGATGAATTTGTTCTCTTATTTGAGGTTAAAGTTTCACCTTCCAGTTTTTTGAAAAAAAGGAAATATTCTCAACTTGTCTACTTCAGTATATGTTTCCCCCAAAGACTGGCGCGGCATGGCCAAACAAAATTTTCAAGATTTGAGAAAAAAAAATTTTCATTCTTTTTTACTCCGAATTTTAATAAAATTTGTGTAATATTGTCCCAATGGTTTTCACAACATATATTTTGTTCTTCAAAATCTGTTGAGCCGTTATCGAGAAAAACTACTTTTTCCATATTCCCATCATTCACGGAAATAAATTTAAAAAATGATTTCGTGAGTAAGCATACGTAGTTTAAAAAAAATCAGAGGTCCAACATTTTCGGAACTACACCCAGAAATAAGAAATGAAAAGTTCAACCTTTAAGCACGATTTGTATTTATTTAGGGCAGAAATATGTTGAAGTAGAGAATTCAAGGAATATGTTTGAAATTCCTTCTTCAAACTGTCACATTGAAATCCTAACATATGTTTTCTCCAACAAAATTGGTAGAACTATTTTCGAAGAAATCCACTTTTTAAATTTATGACGCCCCCTCTAGGTCTTATTAAAATGCAATCTTAATTTGAGCCTGATATGTGCGGAGGCAGCTTTTGTATGTTGATCCGGCTGGACCCTCCCTTGGAAATTTCAGGAAATTTCGAAAGAAAATCATGAGGCTCATAATGGCTGCTCATATACGGGTACAAGGATTGCAGCGTAGTTATAGCAACTCCTAATATATGCCAAATTATGAGATTGATTTACAGTACCGTGATTGAAATTTTACTTCATACTCATATTTTAAAAGCCTGATGAAAATTTATATAAAAATATACACTAAGATTACGTTAGGAAAGGCAGTATGTCGCAAGCGAAGCGCGTGATTTCTTCATTATTAGTAATATCAAACGTAATTTACACTTCGATTTCATTATTAAATTACCTGATGCATTCTACTTACCAATAGCGTGAGAGAAGACTGCTGAAGTTATGACTAGAGTAGCAATAGTTTTTGCCATTACTCCAAAATTGAGGAGCCTGTATCTAGAAGGATATTCTGTAAGAACGTTACTGATGACGAGTGAAATAAATGAGGCGTTTGCCGGTATATGTACACAAGACGTTATCTTAATTATTTCAAAAGTGATAGCAAATTGTAATTTTGTATTTCAAAGTATTTTAATTGCTCTTCTTAATTGATACATAGAGATACCAGATAATAATAAATTAATCTAAAAGTTGCAAATAATAATTTGCGTATAGGTCGCTGACCTGTGAAAATGAGGAAAGTAGTCGATACATGTTTTAATTTCGCCTATAGGGATGAACTCAATTTAGGCCGTACAGGCGTACGTCTCCGCCTAAGTATTCATAATGAAATCACGCAATCGGAGGATCTCCCTGGTGAAACTGAAGATAGCTTGGAAGTCGAATATAGATTGGGAATTTCAAGTGCACAACTAGAATGGAATTGCGCGGGTAATTTCTGAGGAAGAATTAACGTATATCGGCGCCTCAGGTCACGGTATGCTAGACAAACCACCAGTATATGGAATAAGTTTTCGTCGGCATATATTGCGAATTGTACATAGATATTAATTCAAATAGACATACTTCCATTTCCCGCAATCTATTCTTCCTTTCTTTGCTCCAAAAAGCCTAAATTGCATTACGACCTTGTGACAGGGTAAATTTTATTTCCCTGTCACTTTGAAATTTTCCTTTCTTTTCTAAAATAATCATAACTCAACCAAGAGCAAAAGTCATGCCTCGACCCAGGAGCACTCACTTTAGTTGTTAAGAGATTGTTATTCACTCGTTGAATGTTTGTTTCATGTTGTCGCCTGTCATGACGATTTTGAGGGTAACGTCAACAACAGATACAGAATCCCGAGTTGACGAGATTTGACCTGGCTTGCATATTCTTAGCTTTCACGCCGTATTTGAGGATGGTCACGGTTTCGTCATTGCAGGCGCACCCTGGTCCATGAATCGACGAATGACACAGGCCGTCACTTACTGCCACCATCTTGTTCCGGTCCCTGAGCGCCTGACGCGTGACGTCATCCCTGAGGCGTGACGTCACGGCTTGCACGTTTCGACCATACGGCTGATGAACCATCGAGTTTCACCCATGGGGAACTACCCAGCCGTGTGCCATGTTATGAAGGTGTGACGTCACGACACTGATTTGAATTGTTTACTGATTTTTCAAAAAGAAAAAAAATGTCCTATTTCCATTTCATCCGACCTATCTCGTTGAATTGATCCCGAATTTCGAATTTATATGTCGACCGCTGTCTTTTCTGCCTATTCACTGGAAATTTTATTTCCTTTCGGGTTGTTCTTTGCGTAATTAAAAACTATTTTGATAGTGCCTTGAGTACTTTTCTGACTGCGTGGGGATCGATAAAAATCCAAAATGGCTTTCTTGGATTCGGTAATCGACATAGACACATTTCGGGTGTTAAAGAATTTAATTAATGATCTAAACGACGATGAAGTTTCTGAGGAATTAGAGTCCTTACAGTTGGACATTTCCGGTACTCGTAGGGAAAGATACTCGCGCCTGAGGAAGGGGATTGAGTTATATAAGGGAATGTCATTCCGCGCGTCGGATGTTACCTCTTTAACAACCGACGCCACCGATGTAGATGACGAAGATTTGCCCACCGACGGGGCGACGACTTCGGTAGTTACCGCCAATCCAGTGGCATTGACGGTGGAAAGCATCGTCACGACCACAAGTACTACCACCTCGGCCACAAGGGTAGTAAATTCATTGAACCCCTTGGAAGTGGCGATTACCACGCAGTCCTCTGTCACGGTCATTACACCCCGCGAAAGCGTAACGACTCTGCCAACTCGTATTGGTCCCGGAAATTTAGGACTTTCATTTGATTACGCTAACTCTTACGGGTTGCCGGGCCCCCTCTCACTCGCGGATCAATCTTCTCTCCTGATGGACACCGAATTCCCGATCCCTGATGCCTTTAGATTTCCCAAGAATCCTCGCAGAAACACATTAAATCTGCCAAGCGTTCCCCGTAGCAACCTTACAGAAGACACCCGACGGGATAGTTTACACTTACCAGAAGCAATCCAAACTAGTTCGTTAAATCTATCTAGCGCTCCCCAAGACACCCCTATGGAAATTAACCGCTGAAATACTCTGAACTTCCCGAGCGGGACCCGGTATAGTTCTTTAAAGATAACTGGTGCTCCTCATAGCACCCTGGATTCTCGCGCAACCCAGACGGATCTGAACTCGCTTCATCTTCCGGGGGTCTCGGTTACTCAGGCAGCACGTCACCGAGTTCAAACGGGTACCATTCCTGGGCCCACGCCCCATCGGAACACCCTCCCAGAAACGATTAGGATAGACAACTCTTCAGACTCTGATAATGTCGCAGGCCACACGAGGAATAGGGTTAACACGCATTTTTATAGATTTACCCCTCGTGAAGGCACTAGACTTGGTTACTTGGTGAACACGAGAAGTGAAGTTCCTTTCGGTCGGCGGGGTAGTCAAGTCAATACTAATTTTCGAGATTCGTTGGGCACGAGACTGCCGAGGGGGCGCAACCTGGAACTCGATGAGGAATTCTACCGCGAGAATGCCGATTACGAAAGATTAGCCTGCGCTACCCCCTCCCCACGCCGTATTAACAACTCTAGAGACCTGGGGAAAATTGTTCTGAACTGGAAAATCACTTTTGACGGTAGTTGTAGGGCCAGTGTTGAGGACTTCTCAACACGCATAGAGGATCGTACCAGGCTTACCAAAGTCTCCGACGAAGAGCTCTTGCTAGCCATGCCGGTTTTATTGGAAGGTATCGCGTTTAAATGGTTTAAAAACCATGAACTGAAGTTAGCGAATTGGGAACAATTTAAAAAGGCGTTTCGATACGGTTCTGGCGATGACGATTTTGAGAGACGCGTCAGGGAACAGATTTATTCTACAATCCAAGGCAAAAACGAGCGGATAGACGATTACCTGACTAATCTAGAAGGCCGAATCAACCTTTTAGAAAATGAGATGTTGACGGCAGAACAGTTGTATAGGGCTCATAGGGGACTTAGGTCGGAATTTCATAGGGTGATTCGTCGCTCCCATTTCCGAACCTTCGACGAACTTTTGCGACTTGATAGAGGTTGGGAAAAAGAGTGGACAGCTATTAAAGAATATAAATCGCCCCCTAACCCTGAAAAATCGTTTCTCCAAGAGTTTGAATACCGTGATTTGATGGCGCAAAAACCATCAAGGAGTAGTTCTCCGGCCATAATCGAACAGGATTCGGTTTCGTCAGTTAATACGAGTGAAACTATTCTCGAAGCTAAAAACAAGTCTCCCAACGGTAACGGGAAGAGAAAGAATGGTAAAAAGGACGGAAATAGTGGTGATGTTATGGAAAAGGGAAAACAATTAAACAATGACCCTACAAAGGGGAAGAAGCCGAGCTCGACGACGCCCGCTGCTCTCCCCCCACCAAAAAATTCCCGATATAATAATCCTCACGCTTCAGGAGAGGTAATTTGTTTTAGATATAGAAAGGTGGGCCATTATCAGAAAGGCTGCGCTTCACCGCGGAAATTGATTTGCTTCGCCTGCAAGAGAGAGGGCTTCACTATTAAGACTTGCCCTGATTGCTCAGGAAACGGGAAAGGGAAGCAGTAGGATCGGTCCCTACTGCCTCTCAAAGTCAAGAGACCGTCAAAGCTAAGCCAGACGTCTCAAAGCCCGTTATAAATTCCGTCTTAGCTGTGAATGATTTGAATGAGTATAAGGGTGCTAATGTAGCACCCGATGATTTTATTCTGGGCACCGCGTTTTCCGGTGAGGCTCCAACTTCATTCGTCGTTGAAGCCCTTGTGCATGGGGAGGACGGTGGTTCGCCGCCTCCTGTGAGCGCTTTTTCTGATTTAACACAGGAAGCGGCGAACGGCACCATTTTGTGCACTGAGGATACTGGCCTAAAAGATAGATCCTCATCACTTCCGTGTCGTGTTGTTAGGGATTTTAACCCGGAAAGTG
>JAUMHM010000085.1:27501590-27543396 GCA_032362435.1 Melikaiella ostensackeni
GGGGGGGGGGCACATTTTTTTTGCCTCGCCATAAATAAGCCTTTGACCGGCCCTGACACTAGTGACATTCCGTATTATTCTAAAATTATCGAAATGATTAGCTCACAGTATATAAACCTAATTTTTCCATTTTGAAGCGATAAAATTTGTACTTATGCGTTGTTTGCGGAGGTTATGTCATTAGTGGCTCATTTTTCTCTAATTGATTCATTATAATTTCACTAGTAGTTAGTAAAATTTCACTAATTTAGATTTAGAGAGATTGGCTTCAAAATTCGATTAAAATCAACACGGAAATACTGTACGAGTATAATAATTGAAAGAGATTTCCCATAACATATAAATTTTCTCTTTCCTTTACATTTATGCGATTTATCTGGTATATAGAATCCGTTTAAGTCATTAGTTGTTTAATAACCTTGTAGATTATATAGCCATAATAATTCGGTTCACAAAATTGATATGTTATTCTCTTACCTCGTTATAAATAATCCCTACTAATTTTGAGAAGACATAGAAGAAATCATTTGTATCGACTCTACTGGAAGGAAGGTATTACCATGCCTTATCACGCGATTTATACAAAAAATATATATTCAGTTGTTGATAGGAAGGATAAGGTAGGTTTTATGCTGTTACATTTTGCAATTCACTAATAGAAATTTAATGAGTAATTTTTGTTTTCTCTACATATAAAACGTCTTTAAAAGTCATTTCTATATAAGTATATACAATAAAATCGAACAGAGCAAGAAAATTAAACACCTAGTAAATTTCTCCATATCCTTCAGTAGGTAATGTCGATATTGTCGACTTCTTCCTATAATTCAAATAAGCAAAATCCTCTTTACATGAAGAAAGTAGGCCGAATCAGCGAGGCGGAAAAGCCTCTTCACATACATTGTCATAAACAATTGTAAGGAATCCCTTCAATTTCTTATACATGCGACACCATACAACTCTCCTGGAGCATTGCGGAAATTACACGCTCTCGAGTTAAAAATACCTATAGGCGAGTGTATTCTTTTATTCAAAACTGAGTTCCATCTACTTTTACAGCTTGGTAATTACTTGCTATTGTGGGAATCGTCAAGCCGCCCTGGAACCCGCTTCCCATTGTTTGTGATATCCGGCAGGCACGAGGAGCCTATTCATAATTAAAAAATCGCCGTTTTGTCCGGAAGTAAAAGACGAGATTCCTAAAGAATCCTCTTTACGTAGAGTCGACCAAGAACGGAACCTCAACGGTACGGAAGCAAAGTCTATTATACGGATTTATGTCTCTGTTGCGTAAATTTGAAAAAAACGTGTAAGAACATAAACTCAAACAAAGTCATCTCATGCAACTGAAATTGCACAAAAAGCCTTTAAATGAGAAATATTTGGTAACATACTTTTCACGTTCATGTTCATGTCTTAAAATTTGTTTTCAAATCTTCTTCAATACTTTCGACTCTGATTGATCTTATATCCTACAAGATTTATGCTAAGTATCAGGAAGAGGATTATTAGTCTACAGTACTTGTCACTCCAAGAAATTAATACTTTATCATTTATTTTATATTGCAACATAAAATTTGTACAAATAATAATTCGTAATAAAAAATAATAATCATCGCCGTAACTAATAATGAATTGATCGTTTTGCACTATCGCGTGCCGATGGGTGTTTGTGTACGTGAGTGTTTTACATGCGAAATGATAATATATACAAAATACGTAATCGACCATGTATCGACACGGAGTCGGGCTTCGGCGTTTCCGTGTTCAAATATTGAACAGGGGGTATTCGTGTTTTTTTTTTCTTAAAAGCTAGTCGACGATGTTCCCTATCTAATTAGTGTGTCTCTCCTGCTTTCACAGTCAGACTGCACCTTTACTTATACAAAGAAGGACCTCAGCTTCAGCAAAAGATTCTAGTATTTATATTTGCTTCGTTTCTCTCTTCTGCTCACGGCCCTTAATTACGTTTGAGTTAAACATTTGCATGAGTCACTTAGCGCGTTTATAACGTTGCTTCTCTCCATTTTTTCCTCTCTTTTATCCCTTTATGTACATAATTCTTTGCGATTTATACAAGCTTGTCCGACGATGACGCAAGGGAATATAAGAAAGGGGGCATGTGGGTCAAGGGAAAGATGAGACGGGGCGATCTAGGTTCGCGATTTTGCCAACGGTTGTTAAGCTTAATCACCCGTTACATACACTCTCTTCTTTTCCACTCACTCCCCTCCAAAAGGTCCATTATGCAAAAATATGTCATCTATCTTCTTTCATTGGGTCCACATTCTCTTTCACACTCTTTACGAATTTAATTGGTCGCTGCGTGAATCAACCGCCAAAAAATGCGCACGCTTTGCGAAAAAAACGTGTCCACTTTTTGGCCTTCAAGGGGTCAATACGTGGAATGAAAGATCTCAACACAATAAATCTTCGCGGAGCAATAAGCTTGTCCAGTTTGTCTTGTAGCGAAAAATATCTGATCTTCCGCGAAGATCTATCCCTTGACCTTTCCACTTGATGCATGGAGAATAATAGATTTTGGAGACTTATCTGCAATATTTCCAAGGATTTCCCGTGAAAAGAGCGATAAGGAATAGTGAAAGCAAATGTTCTGAAACGGGAAAACTCGATTTCAAAATAAATCGCTCTTAACACGGGAGATTTCAGTCGGAAATATTGCAATCGGTTTTTCCAGAGTCTATATTTCGCGCATGATAGAGAACACACTACAGATTTCGTGTACGAGTATCTCGTTTCGTGAGCTTCAGATTTTTTGAGAATATCGTTATTCCTCACGAAGCGAGATACTGGTGTAACGAGCGTTGGTGAGACTTGAGTGCATTTCTGGAAGGGACGATAATGGCTCTTCACGTTATACATTTTCATCTTGTTCCATTATGTTTGTCCCATCGTAACGATGAATGTGCGTGAATCCAAAAGAATTGGACTTAAAATATTTGCGAATCGTGTACGTAATTGCACTGAAAGATTTGCTCTGAAGCTCAACTCTCTCACTTTTTATAACAATTGCACACGAGTTAAAAATCGGAATAAAAATTTTAAACAGTTTTTAGAGACAGAAAACAAGGAATGCGTTACAAAAACATCATTTTGAAAGTGAGAAAATTCTTATGAATCTAAAACCAACTCTTTCAGTGAATACGACTCGGTCTTTTGAGTAAAGAAACATCATTGAGAAGTTTAATGTTTACGCTACGAGCAAATGAGATCACATATAGAAAAATGCATCGATCGGGTACATGAAGGGGGTCTCTCGTCATTTTTCCTGAAAGGAAATAGAGTAAACGAGAGAGAACTTTCTCATCACCCCCGATCGAGTAGTACAAAAATAAAAACTTCAACAAGGTGTGTCAGATCTACTACATACATTGCATATCTAAACAAGACACGAACACAGCGCACATGAGAAGATTGCGTATTCTACTTAACCTTTGACTTGGATATTTTGCGGGGCTGAAGCTTGAGATAAAATAGAAATATCTAAGTCAAAAGTAAAAACAAGTCGAAGTAATATCAAGGTACCAGTCACTTTGTGATAATTGGGTTCAACAGACAAAAACCAAAGTATCACAGAAACCAAGTTTCCAAAGAACGCATTTGGGTTAAAATCGTTAAGTACTTTGTAGCCCTACAAATTATATATACAAGCTAAATGCATTCAAAGGATTTAGCGGGATTGACGTACGGAAATGCAGTTCTGGGGATGATGAATCGCTCTCAAAGATAGAAGCTTCAACCCCGTTTAACGGTGGCTCCTTGTGTACAAGATACATATAATTTTTTATACATGAAAGTTGTTTCGCTTATAACTCTAATCACGACACATCGATAAATATATCTCTTAGATCACACATACACGGGATCACAATCACTCTTCGCTTCTTGTAGACACAGCGTCGCCCACGATATAAAAGTATAAAATACAATGAGGCCGGAGTCGTTCGAGCGTCGGTCGGAGAGAAAAATATCGGCGATATTTCTCAGAGATCCGCGATACGCGATACTTTGCTGAATTGAGCGCAATTAATTATTTTTGCCTCGTTTATTACCCTGGAAAACTGAAACCATTTTCGTACCGCGAGGGATCTAATAGAATTTTAGTTAAAAATTTATTTTCAAATATCATTTATATAAATAAGGACCTAATCTACATTAATCAATTTGACTAGCGTAAAAAGTATTGATTTTCCCTCGTTCGGTAGTCGAAACGGTAATGGAACTGGATTTTCTGATAAATCATTAATGAATTCCGAAGCGAGTTTATTGTCGCCACGTAGAGAAAAGTGCAAATTAACGAGCTGAGATCGAAAATCACCGAGATCTGACGAATTAGTAGGTAGTAGCGTCGTGTGTAATCTTGCGAGCTTGACAAATCATTAGGACGGCGAGCAGTTAGAGGCGGCAAATGAAATTAATTAATCGGGAGTTTCTCCCGCTTCGCAATTTCGAATCCCGTTTAATTCAAACGCCAAAGCGAATACGGTAACTTGCTTTATCAACGGACGCTCTCCTGACTTGGCCCTCGAATCGTACCGTACAATTGCGCGTATATTTGTATATTTTTAATATATATCTATATAAAGATCTTTAACGGATAAATGAATTTCTTTAAAGTGTCGACACTACCGTGGCAGTCTTCCTCCCATTATTTTTAAAAAAGTTTGTCGTGCTTACTTTCTCACGTTCACCGAATATCACACGCTAATGGACTCTCGCTTCCTCTCTTTCATATATATATATATGGCCTCTTGCGGCGTCGTCAGCCTTTTCGCTAAAAACGTCCCCTGTTTTTTAAACGAGTGAGTCTCTGATTTATAAATACAATATAATACACTAATCGTCGACAATCTACATTAGATTGATCAAAAAATACACGCACTATGTACATTCGACGAACGCTTTCTTCTCGAGTTTCTCTTCAACATTGCTTTGACGAGGTCGTCGCGGATTTCGGGGTCGGGTTCTATCACAGCAGACTCGACCGCCAAGGTTTGCCCTCACAACTGTTCGGAGAGAATGAAAACATGTACAGCCTGAATGTTGTCGTTGTGTAGAATTTTGTTGTTTGCCTTAAAGGAGACTCTAGTCTCCTCGAGGCTTTCTATGGCAGTGTGTTCACAGCCTTCCGCTTCCGCCCTCTCGCCTTCCGGAGTGTTATTTCTCTCTTGGGAATTCCTACCTGATGAGGCGGAACCGTGGGCTTCAATCACGTCCGGAATCGACGAGAGGGTCATCGGCGAGAGCCTGTCGTTTCGCAGTCGAGGGCTGATTCTACCAAAACAGTCTGGTTTTTTCTCTTTGGAATCCTGAGCTTCTCCAGGGTTTTCAGTGAAGGTTCTCGAACACGGCCTCGGTAAGGTTGAAGGCGAATTGATGGACGACCGAGGTTTAACGCAACCGTCTTTCTCTAAGTTACTGTCTACCGCATGACACGAGTCCGAGGACTGTGACTCAATCGGTACGAAATTCGTCGAAGTCCTGAGCCCGCTTCCAGGCTTGGGACTGTTCTGATACCGGTAATGGAGATTCAAAGACACTGTTGGAGAACCACCACTAGGAACCGGATTCCCTTCCTCCACTGAGGCAGTCGATTCAAATGATCTTCTCTTTCCCGGCTCGACAGGCGATGCGGACGATCTTGGACTCAGGGTCGAGCTCTGCTTGTTGATTTCGGCACCCGAGAGATGGCGATCCACGTTAGGTCGAGTTCGACCGTCTTCCAACGCTGAAGAAATCTCATCCGAGGCACAATTACCTTGGCACTGATCCGGAACTTCAGGTACGGCTTCTAGCAACCCCGACCTATCGACTCTTCGCGACAATGTACCGGTGTGACTAAGATTCTCAGCGCCAGTCAAATTCCGAGGTCGGCCCCGAGGAGGTTCCAGTTCAGGTATTTCGAGCAGTCCGGATCTGTCGACACGGCGCACGGAAGTTGTTGAAGCGCCGTCTAAGTCACTTCCAGGTACCACGTGATGATTACGCAGTCGAGGTGGCAAGGTGGCGTAGTAGTTGACGCCATGCGACGCCAGGTCAGTCCCGTAAATCGACCTACAAGGTCGATGGAGGTGAGGATGCACCACCATTCCAGGGTTCGTAGGAGATGTCCCTCCTGGATTTTCAATGACGATCTCCATATGGTGATGCTGAGGGGCTTGCTGCTAGAGCCAAGTTTGTGTTTTGCCGGCTCGCGAGCCGGTAGGTTGATCTCAGACAATTATCTCGCGGATTATCCGTCTTCCTCGGCTATTGGGCGTGGAGTATCCCGACTCGAGGCTCTCGTCGTAGGAGAGGCTCACCTGCTGGGGTGGCTTCGCGTCCTCGTCATAGGCCTCCTGGTATGGTAGACCTGAGACATCGTAGGGTGAGTCTGAAAAGAAATTAAAGCCTTGATTACAAATAGTCCTGACTAGAAATGAGGGTATCTTGAAAAAACAATGGGCAAATTAGAAACTCCTTTGTAATTTGGGCTCCACGCAAACATTCTGCACCAGGGAGTTTAAAATTAAATTTGAGTAAAGGGGAACGTAGATTCAGTTATAGTTTGTTCTGAGAAAAAGAAAGTTGTACTAACCGACATGCTTTTGTGACTTGACGACGGCGGAAAAGGGTTCGGGGCAGAATTGCTGGCGACTCAAGTTGTGGCTTTCCCTATAATCATCGCGTTGTGGCATGTAATGAGGGTGCGCTGGGTAATCGGACTCGGTAGTTGCGTATCCGCCCATATCGTAGGGTTGGTTGACGCCGTTGGCCGCAGCCGATTTCATCTGCCAAATGGAATCCTGCGAGTTGACGGACCCGCCATTGTTTGAGTTAGAATAGCTATTGTCCATATAACCCATGTTGACACCTGTAGGAATTGATTCGGCGAATAAGCTATGCTCTGTGCAGGTCGAGTATGCACGCTTGTTAGAAACTATGCTTACAAACTCATATGCATCAATATTTAAATATCATTAATCAATATTCTAATTATTATTGTGTGGTCTGGTCGAATATGATCTGAGGCACAGGAAATGGGACTTGGTTCATTTATTTGCTTATTTCTGTGGAGCTTTCCTCTTTGTTAAACATCCTTTACAGCTGAGAATTGAATCGAATATAATGATTACTTTGAATAGACCACCATTCTTAGACACAATCATGCAATTATACCATGTTAGTACAGAGATTTATGCTTAATTTAGTAGTGTTAGTAGGTACCGATCATTTACCATTCTCACCATTGATGTTGTGGTTTGGTTGATGGTAACCATATCCAGGTTGAGCGTAGGCAGGGGTCTTTGAATCTTCAAGTGCCAAGGCGTGGTCTAAGCTATGTTCTAAGGCCTTGTTTTCAGCATAATATGGTGGCGGTGCTTGAGTCTGCTGTCCATTTCCAGTTACGAGGCTGGGCCGTACTCTGAAATATTCAAAATGCGATTATGAATAAACCTCAGCAATATTCTATAAATTATTAAGCTAAATTAGTTTTAAAAGCCGCTCTTCTTTAAGAAAAATTATAAATGATCAATTCAGATAATACAAAATTTTGCATTCTGCTTTGAACTTTCGTCACGGGAATCTTGACTTAAATAAATTGGCTAGTGATTGCCAAGAAATAGAAGATGAAAGGAATAGCGAAGAGGAAAGCAAGTTATCTGCCTTCGAGCAAAGCGTCGAGTCTTTCTTTCGAAATTGCAATACGAGGAACGAACTATGAGCTTAAATCAATTACGGGGATTGCAAAGGGGTCGAATACAACTTGCTAACGAGATTGTAAGAGATACGCGCAGATAAATGCAAGTGGGTGAATGGAATATAAAAAAAAGCAGATACCCCTTTCGGGTTCGTCCTTCGTCGTCAAAATTCATCATAAATGTGTAATTTACTCGTGAAAAAGGTGCACTGAAAGTTTCTAGATCCTGAACGATGTCTTTTAAATTCTTACGGCTCAATATGTTGTCTGCTAATAGGCAATGGGCACTAAACAAGAGTTTGTAAATACTCGTACGTTCACTTAAGAACAGCAGTTTCGCGTCCATCGACTCGCGAGTTTTTACGGCACATTCTAAGGGTTTTATTGAGCTTGCTGCAGCGCAAGATCGTTCCTTTATTTTATATAGGTCTCTGTGATTGTAATTAAAGTGGTCCTAAAACGTTCAATTAGATTAGGAAGGCAATTTTAAAGTTAACTTGAAAAAAATAGAATGTAAATAAATTCTTTACGAAGTTAAGATAAATATTTGCGTTCTATTTCAGAAACGGGTTATTCGAAATTGACAGGAAATCCTGCGACCCGAGAATCGACTCACTACTTTATCCGAGCATCTCGACAGAGATTATAAAAACGGATATGCTATCATCGTTGACTGAGTATGTAGGTAGATTGCTTCGAGGACGAGGACGATGTATGGTCCTTGGTAAGAGTATCGACTAAGATGCTTCGCAAAAGAAGCTTTTTATTCCTCCGCTCGCGAGCCCACCTCTCGCAATCTTCTCCATTTTCTCCATGACTCGATGAGACTTCCATTTCACGCTTTACGGGCTGCCCTGACTTACAACGCTAGGTACGAGCAAAATTCCCCGACGAAGGATGAGGAGGGAAAAAGTGCATACCACGACGAATATAGATTGGTTGAGCATCCTGACGCGAAATGAAGGACAAGATTGAGTCTGTAGACTTACGCGTTCGAGTCCATTTCGTAGTCCTTGGCCTTGGCAGCATGTTTCCTTCTAAAGCGACAGAAGAGGATGACCAGAGTGGCAAATAGCAGAAAGACTGCACCACTCACAAGCAAAGTTATCACTGTTGGAGTTGCCAGACCACTTGATTGGGCAATATAAGATGGTCCAACTAAAACAAAAGATAGATTTTGTGATAAGACAAGAGTTTATAAATTTTTAATTGTGAAGAAATTTATGTTATTGCTAATTAGCAAGACACTTACTCTCAGCATCCATGTATTCTCCGCACTTCTGACGGTCCGCCTTGAGGCAAAGTCTAACCCTAATGTGTGGATCGGAATTATCAGATTCGGAATCATGGAGGGGATTTTGTCTATGAGTGGAAGCACTTCCTAAAACCTCGAGAGGCCACTCCTCGGTAATCCTCCACGAGTTATCCGAGCCGCTATCCAGTCTTTCGATTGAGGCGACAAGAGCCAGACAAGTGGCTCCGACATTCATGGACAGAAGGAAGGTTTCGGGATCATAAGTAACCCTCATTGGCATTGGGATCTTAGCGACCGCTGTTGTTGCGCTGATTTCGTCTGAATAATCCGAGTGGTTCTTGGTGTTGTAAACCTTGACTTTGAAGATGTAATTCTGATGTTGTTCAAGATCGGTTACGTTGCAAGGATTGGATTTCCGACAATCAAGTTCCTGCCACTGACCATTAGGTGGTTCTTTGGGTGGGGCACAGTCAGGGACAACAATATCTTGTTCACTTGCTATTCTGCGGTAGGAAACAAATGCTTTGGTTATTGGTAATCCCCCATCGAATCCCAAATCCCACTGAAGTGTGACGTAAGTGGGACCAATATCAACAGCACTAATTCTGGTTGGTTTTTCTGGAGCGCCTTTAGGTTGAAGTTTTATGGTGGATATGATGGCACCCTGAGCGTTGGCTGCACGACAGCTGTAATCCCCGTAATCGGAGTTTCGGATGTTGGTCATTTTTAGGATAGAAGTGTAGACGTCGTAGTTATCGCTGCTGGTAGAAATTTCATAATGTCCATCGCTGGACCCTTGAAGAGGAGCGGCATTGGTCCCAAAGCTCCACTGGAATTCGGGTTTTGGCCACGCCTGAACTTTGCAAGTCACTTCCGCGGTATCCTTCAAATCGTAAGCGACCTTTCCATGTTGGGGAAGAACAATTGGAGCGTGCTCGACCTTCAACATCATTTGAGACTCTATTCTTCTCAGTTCATTTTTGAAGACACAAGTGTATTTTCCACGATCGTTGGCTATAATTTTGTCAGTTTCGGGACGAGCATGACCCAAGAAGCTCAGGGTACTGTTAACAGTGATAACTCTACCATGTCCTTCAGATGTTGTTGTTGTTACTTTATAGAGCCTCTCGTCAGCAGTAAGTTCCTGGTCGTCTTTCAACCAACGTACTGTTGGTCTGGGTTTTCCTTGGCCTACACACGTTACTGAAAATGAGGATTCTCCAACTTTTCTCGTTACATGGGGATGAAGTTTGGTGAGGATTTTGGGTGGTTGGATGATGGTCAAATTAACAGAGGCGGGTTCTCCATTACCGATCTCATTCATGGCGAAACACCTGTAGGTTCCCTCGCTGCTGAGCTGGACAGATTCAATCTCATACTTAGGACCCGAGTGTTCAGAATGAGGAATCTGGATAGTTCCCAACTCTGATTCCTTCGACCACTGATACTGAGGTTCCGGATATCCACCAGGACTAGCCATGCAGGTGAGGATCACCCTTGATCCTTCAACAGCCTCAGGTGAATCCGGAGTAATTCTCGCAGGCCCCGGCTTATGCCTAACCCGAATCGTTACTTTTGCGCTGGCCGAATGATTTTTTCGTTCACCTCCGGTCGGATGGATGTTGTTGATAGCTCTGCAAGTGTAGTTTCCAGCATGTTCTGCAGTAACGCGAGTAAGGCGTAAGATGGGACCATTTTGTCTATATTCTGGTCGTCCTTCTCTGAGCCACTCGATAACCAAAGGTGGGGGATTAGAAGAAACATTACAGTGGACGGTGATAGAGTCCTCTACTTCAGCTATGCGAACATTGCTACCCTCGATAGCGACACTTGGCGGATAAAGTACATCCAAGGTGAGGGAAGCCTCACCCTTCCGAGAGAGCCCATTATCAGCTTGGCAGGTGTAGGTACCAGCGTCTTGAAGAGTTACTTTTTGAATCATATGTGTCAAAGTCATGGCGACATAATTGGAATCCCGCATCCATCGAACCATGCCTACTCCTGGCTTTGAGTCAACGTTACAGTTCAAAGTCGCTGTAGTATTAGCCTCAACTCTAAGTGGATTTTCTGGTCCTACCCTAACTCGTGGATAGTAACTCACATCCAGTTTCACAGTAGCTTTCAAAGATTGTCCTTCAGGCATAGCTCGATTTCTAACCTCACAGAGGAAGGTCTCCCCATCGTCCTCTTTCCTCGGCACAATCGTGAGTGTCCTACCCGTTTGAAGATAAGACTGGTGTGGTCCACGGTACCATTTCACTTCAGGTTCAGGACTTCCGCCCCTGGTGTTACACTGAAGTTCAAGTCGTTCACTTTCTCGGGCCACAGCAGACATCGGAGATATCGAGGGTGGTCCAGGTGCTCTCAAAACAGTTAGGGTGATGTTCTTGTGGTAGAGATTTTCTCCCGTACCGCTGACCTTTACTCGACACTCGTATTTTCCATTATCTCGCTCGTAGGAGACGTTTTTGATCTCTAGGTCGTACATGCCTGCTTCCAGGTTCATATGAACCCGGTAGTAAGGCGCCAAGGCGGTTTGCTCGATTGCCGCATTGTCGTGCACGTTGTTCGTGTGCGTCAGCCAAAAGCAGGTGGCATTTTCCCTTGGAGGGGAAAACCGACATTGCAGCTTAACAGTCGAACCCTCGTGAGTGTCCACTTGAGTCTCTTCCGCCGCTCTGACGTGCACCAGAACTGAAACAGAAAATTAGATAAAGGTTAAAAATATTGCCTTGGCTAAAAACTTCTATTCTGATTAGTGATACCAAATTATGAGTTTTGGATTAGCTTGAATGAACCTAACTGGGTCAGAGAGAATAACATATGTGCAAGATAAATATATTTATAATATTAGTCAATTCCCTTTCATGTTTCTTTACACGGTTCTTAACGTAAGAAAGTTGCTTTCTCTTTTCCTCTCAATCTGATCAATCTGTGTGCTCATATTGTTGCGAGGAAAAGTCGATATTGACATCGAGGAAAGGATATTCAACGCGTGAGTGAGAAAGTTGGAGCAGGAAAACGAGGGTTTTCAGAATCCCACGAGTGTCATGCATCGTTACTATGATTTTCACAAAGAACAAGTAGTAAGCTTCTTTTGTTCGTGACAAGTGTCGAAGAAAAAAGAGACGTCGTGGTACCTCCTATCAGATGCTACGAGCTATTCGAGTCGTTACGGAGGCAAAATGCTTCGATGGTATGACGGCTCGTATAGCGTGCGAGCTTTTCACCTCCTCACGAATCGACGCTTGGAATTCTTTATAGGGCACTTTAACGTTATCACCCTTCCCTCATTCGGCCAAACCCTGCACTCTTTATAGCACGTAAAGTATTAAGTTGCCGTACGCGGCTATTTCGACGAGTTCGTCGAGTCTGCACGCACCACCTCCGTAAAAGACGGAATTCCGTGTCAGACTTTTTACAAGTGTATTTTATTGCTAGGTGTAATTGTCTTGCTTAATTTTTTTTCTCAATCTGCACTGGGTGGAATTTTATCACGGAAATGAGAGAACAGGTTTAATTCATTCTTTACGTCTAATTCAGATTTAACGGATTTAACATTTCATACCGAGTTTCTAAAGAGATGAATGCGATGATGGCTCGATTTCAGAAAAACGGGAAAATATTGCAAGCTGACTAATCAACGAACGAGGATTTTATTTCCGCGCAGTAAATCGCTCCCCGAAGGTTGGTGAACGGTTCCGCTGATGATGCCCCAGGGCTTTTCTTTTTCTGGGTTCGAGAAACTGTTAGAATGGCTTTTGAAATTGGCCCCGTACGCTCAAAACGAGACGCGTGTAATACTCATCGCAAGCAGGGACGTAAAATTCACAGCGTACCGTTGTTCATAGGAATCGGTGTACCGGTACCGTTCGATGCGTGGACCAGATGCAATCGAATGGCCAGGTTGAATACGGTGGCAAAACGACTGAGTGCGTCGGGTTTACTCGTAAATGTGGGTCGTCACTGGGTCGTGTAACGGTACGTTGGCTTCATCGGGCACCTTTCTCTCCCCAACCGTGTCCAATAATCGCGGCGTTGCGCTCGTGTCGCTACTCGTTTGTCGCCCAATAATCTCGCTAAGCTCTTTCATTTTGTTATAAATTATGCACGCCTTGCGTTTCTCCTAGAGCGGAGGTACAGACTTGTGGCAACATTGCTTATGGTGGATTATTTCGTAAGCACTGTTGACGGATTATTTCCGATGAGAGCTCTTCTGGAGTCATTAAGCCAATAATTCTTGCTCATAGTTGCACCACCTTTGCCAAAAATTCCTCTCCAGAAAGAGCATGAATATAAATTGAAAGAGAAAGAGGGATTCTTTTCGTTCCATTTGAAGGAAGTGTTCGAAGAGGGTTCAATTGCAGTCTGCGATCCACCTTGAATATTTAACTGCCTTAGTCTCTCTTGCTCTTGGTGTCTGGCTCTCCTTATCAATTTCTCGCGATATTTTCGCCTGTAAGGGATCAAGAGATCGATTGAGCTTGAGATAAAATATTCTTTTGATTTCTAACTCTCTTTTCTCTCAGCATTAGGTCCTTTGAGCACACGCCATGCATACAGATATCGATTCCCTTGAAAAGGTTGCAGCCTCTTCTTTTTCTCCCCGTCGTTAAATAAATCCATCCTTTTCATTCCCCACCCCCACCACTCGTCACTTCTTCAAGCCTCTTTCTTTCATCTCCTTCGGTTTAACGACGATTACTTGCCTCGACGGTTAAGGACGAGGAGATCCGTCTTGAAGCGCAGGTTGCAGGATGCTTCGAAGTACGTGGTTTATAATGGCCACGATTGGCGTGCAAAAGAAAGGTAGGAGGCAGAGTGGGGAAGGAGGCAAAGGGGGTATTACGAGAACCGCACAGAGAAACTCTAGAGCCATTCGGTAAAGTGCGATGCAAGCGGATACGGAGTGACGTTATATTGCTACACAGTAGCAAGATAGGCTGTTGTTTGAGGACTCCAGACTTAATGGATGTTCACACGAATGCTTCCAAAGGTACCGTATGGAGAGAATATCCAAAGGTTTGAAAATCCTATCTTTACAGAAACCTTTTGAAAAAAGTTTTTAGAGAAAGTTAACAACATCTGTGGTAGTCGTGAAATGCGAAAATTACAATTTCCGTTTAATATTAGCAAAGCAGAAATAGCAAGCACTCGATGGAAAATGAAAATTAATGACTTCCTCGAGAAAGGAAATCAATTTTTCAAGCTTCGCCCTTGCTTCCGTTGTATTATAATCCGAATGGAACTAGTGCAAAATGTGCTGTGAAATTTTTTCTAAATGTATTTTTCAATTATATGTGCACAAAGGAATGGGGATGAAAAGAGCGTTATAGTATAACCTAGTTCTGCATATATATGTACTGTAATTTCTTTAGAGGTTTCCTAACTTCGATGCTGTCAAGTCAGCGATTTTCTTTGCGAACTGCACCATTAGATGCCCTCGTTTTATTAACAAGTTGCGAGGGAAATATGCCACTTGTAAATATAAGAAATTGAGAAACGAAGTGGAACAAATTTTGGGAAATCCAGAATTGGTATCAAAATTGATGTTAATTTCTGGCATAATTTTCTGTTAGATTATTTTAGTCCCTTAAGATAACGTAACTATGCGACAGTATTAGTCGAAGTTTGGCGTGCCAAGCACCAGGTCGTTGTTGCTCTTCCCCATGTCGGTTTTAACGGCGTCGTCGGAAACCTGGTCTTTTATCGACTTTTGCCTTGTAATGGACCCAAATAGGGTCATATCGATTAAACTATAACTTTTATATTTCTTATTTATACCCGCTGTTGGAATTATCTACAGCACTCGTTGGTCACATTGTGTTGTTTGATGAACTCAGTTAATACTTTCTCGTTATAGATTTAAACTTTAGAGCCTAAGTCTCTGCACCTATTCGACCAACGCAAAAAAATCAGCAATCGCGTGTCGGTAACGAATTTGTTAAGGGAGTTGGAAGCCTATAGGAAACCTTTTTCCCCAAGTTTCACGCCAGTATGCTGACCTAATCTACATGTTGTTATAGTTCCTTACTCGACCACTCAAGTCAAGAAGGGAAGGAAAACTTTATTATAAAGTCGTATCAGAATCTGCGCTCGGTTGGAGCCAAGTGAAATAAGTTAGGAAAAGTTTTTCTTATTTGTAAAGTCGTCCATCTAGAAGTGGATATTATCTTTTTGAAACAAAATTGCTGAAGGATGGCAGAAATATTTGTATATTACTATTGATATTCTCAATTATTTCATTTATTATCGACTACAATATGAGATCGACTCTAGCTTAACAAAACTTCATTAATTATTGTTTAATTGCTCGAATTAAATTAGACTCGAGAGACATTAAATATCATTGGAATTATTGGTAATTACTTGTAATGGCCGATAGGAATTAGAGAGCAATCCTTAATTGCGGATAATGAAACTTTTATGGGTCAAAATGTTATTTATATCTCTTTTGAAAAGAAAATGCCTTCTGTATTTGCAGAAACTGATAATAAAATTGTTTACCTTCATTGAGATGATTATCTGAAATGACTGTTTTCTTTTGCGTGGTAAATTTGATTTGGAACGACATCTGGATCTATTTTTGAGCGAGGCTATTACCAGGGGAAAGGAGACCTTTCTGTCCAGGACAGAACCAGTGACTTAAATGTACCAAGCACTCGGTAAGAGAAATTTATAGTGGGCCATTGGAAGATCGATTTCCTTCGTCGCTAAGAACACGAAAGTAGAGGAGCTTGGCAAAAGAAGACAGGAGGACGCGAAGCGGTGCTTTCGTAAGAAATTGCAGCGTTTTTCGCGAGGAGCATTTTCATTTGTTCCTTCACACTGGTCCTCTGCAAGACACGTTACCAGAATGGTGTGAAAAAGTTCTCTGAAGGATTTTTTTTTTCCCCCTACGGATTTTCTTTTCGGTTCTTTTGTCCCTCTCAATGGTGTCTCTATTCTGTGAACCTATTCGAAAAATTTGTAGAAAAAAATGTAGGTACTAGAAACCTAATTACTATGCGCGATCGCCTTCATTCCTCTATGGAATTATTTTTAATTACAAACAAATGAGGTTCAAAAAAGAGATCGTTAATTTATTCGCTTTTTAAAGAGTAGCTTCTGCGTTCCCAGTGGGTGAGAACCAGGGGTCCAGAACTCGAGAGGACTCTATGTATACACTAGTGCAGAAGTCTGCTACTTCGACTGACTAGTTTTTTACTGCCGACATTGTAAAATAGTTAAACTTTCGAACGAGAATTTAAATTTAATACCTGATCCCAGAACGAATTCTAATTCGCGATTCAGATGTAAAAAAGCTCATTTGCTTTTTTCTCTCATTAAAAATTCTGCAGGAGACTTTTAAATTCTCATTTTTATTACGAAAGGAGTGAAATAGAATAAAAAGCAGATTCATATGCTTTTATAGTAGAACATTAATAGAAAAAGTTTATGTTTGGGTAAAATAGTATAATTTTTTCAAGGTGTAGCATCTAATTTCCTGACCAGTAAATAAAAATATAATTTTTGTTTTTTCATTAATTAATCACATTCAGATGCGATTAAAAATAAAATAATGAGAACAAAAGCATTTTGAAAGCACCCAACTCAGTGTGTCAACGCTGAATAATAATGTGCACTTGCTGCCAGAATATGTTCGTAGAAAGAACTTTGAGCTACAGCTAGAAGGTGAGCATAGTATTTCGAGAAATGAGCACAGCTGAATTTAAAGCAGTCCCCGAAGTGCTTTTGAATAACAAATTAATAATTTAGCTCATATTCGGACACACTGTCTGTTCCAGATTTATAATATTTGTCACAAATTATGAAAACGAGTGTGTCACAGACAAACACATTTTCATTGATTCTCATTCCAAATTGTACGGTTAGATAATATAAATATGAATATAAAAAAATTTAGGTGAAGACTCTCTTTAATTGAAAAAATGACTCATTGTCAGTAGGTCAAGAAATATCAATAATGGCTTCATTGTTTACCACTATGTATTCACGCCTCGAGGGACAAAATCCATAATTGAGTGTTGGTTGAACAAGAGACTCGACAAGAGACTTGGTGAATAGAGTCAATTTTGATTCTGGAGGTGCAAAATATACATTCTGAGAAAATTAAATTACAAATATACAATAAATCGATACCTGCATGTATTACATTCCTATAAACCTCAATGCCGTCTGTTCTATCTCAAATTTGACAGATGACAAGATAAATGTTAAAACCACTGCCCAATTCTGTGTCGTAAAAAACAATAATGTGAGCCTGAAGTTAATTTAATGCTTATTCTAAGTGATTCACTAATAATTTTCATCTCCTTGGTTTTTTACTGAGGTTTAAACTTTTATCAGCTTTTTTGTCAGCTGTCAAATTTGAAATATAGGAAGGTACTGAGGTGTATCAAAACATAGGACTGTAATAAATGCAGGTATCGTAATAAGTAATAAAAAAATGTCATTGTACATTACAAAATAATTTCAAGTAGTCGATTGTGACATGCACATTCTTATGTCAGCATGTATCTTTTGTCCTTCGGAGATCAGAAAGTGGGTTTCAATCTTTCAATCGAGACAGACATAATGTGCAGTAAAAGGAAAGGCAATGTTCTATCAGATTGTTAATCTCATAATCAACTTGAGGTAGAAAATTAGAGTTTCATCAAGAAACTTTCAAGGCTTTAAATTCTGATATGGAGTCGAATTTATTATTATTTAAACTCAATTAAAACTGATAGGAATTTGTGAATCAATTACCTTTCCTTAAATATAAGATTTGCTAAAAAAAACTGTACTTTATTTATATCTGCATTTATGAATTGCTCCATTTGTTATTAAACAAATTACTCTAACATAAATTAGGTATTGAAGCAATTTAAATTGGCAACCATGAAATGACTACTGATAAAGTCTGCAACTATCTAGAGTAAAATTTTCACGTTTTCAGTTTATCAGGAGGTCAGATCCGTGACTGGATTAAATGCGAAGTTGTTTTGGTTGAAAGCCGAGTTGCATTACGTTACGGTTACGGTAAGGAATTCGCGTACGTGAGTCGAAACGAATCTTTATCGACGCTAGTTGTACTAACTGCAGTTGTAAGACTCAGGTGAAAGTTGACATTGAAAGAGGTGCCATGGTCATATAATATAAAAGTAACCAACGCCCATTCCCACTTTATATTAAGTCGAGAAATAAATGGAAAACGTAATAAACGAGTTCAATGCCCAGCGGCAGCAATAATTTTACGCAAAATCCACAATCACTGAACACTGACTTTATGATAAAGCTTTGCCTCCATTTTCCAAATGAGTAATGACCTCACATTGCTGTAATTCCCCTGCTTTTAAAAACATTGTTTCAGCTTTTGAAAACCATTCCCTGCTATTGAAAATTACAATCAGATACATAAAAGCGCTTCCATTTCAAAATTTCCCTATTTGAGTATTGTTGATGTGAAATTCTTTTCGTGCAAAAACACAGAAGAAACAAAAGATAAAGTTTACATCGATTCCGGGTGAAAGATTCGCTGCAACAAAAATTACACTTGCCGGTTAAACTTCACATAAAGCGGAGAGAATTTCGTGATTTTAAACTTGCCTGGGTAATCTTTTGTCTGCTTTAGCCTCAATTTTTATTTGAAAAGTAGTGAGAGTTTTGACGTCAGAGCTATCTACCGTCATTTGAGTTTATTACACTGGAGAAAAAAGGCGATTCCCAGCTGTCAGTTACTATTTGCTAAGTGGTGCAAGATGAGTTCTAGTGTGTTGACAATAATGTAATCTATTTCAGAGGAGATTTATAAGCAAGAACAATGTTTTATTTGTGTTTTTTTGTTACCGATTCTATGTTCCAACACAATTTGCTCACTACAGCATGATGCAGTAAGATGACGTTAGAATTATTCTCCTAACCTCGGTTAAACTTTCGCTGAAATCTGTTTAATTTTTAACCGTTCAAAAATTTATCTGCAACACATTTTAACTTTTGTTTCTTCTGTGAAGCTACAATACTCGTTTTTAAATTGATGAGAATTTAAAAATAATGAGACCATTAAATATGAAATTGGTTTCAATTATGAATCCATTTCCAAAACATATCGCATTATCCAAGTCTTTCCATTTTGCATAAGTGAGGTAATGTAATTGGAAATTCCGTGTTCAGCGATCTAGTATAGTACGAGTAATGACGAAATATGAAAATTTCAATTTACTGAAAAAGAATAGAGAGCCATTTCTTGAAATTATAAATACATAAACGGAATTTACAAACAAATTACCATCAATTTTCCATGAATCGACGACAGTAATGATTCTAACTGGACTTATATTTTGTCTCGTGTTTTGCCGCATTCGTTTTTTTTTTATATAGTTGGAATGATAGCGGGAGAAGGAGTCGTAATTCTGTAATTTTCTATTGTACTTTTCAGCTGCAGCAAGGTTAGTACTTTTATGCTGTTAAGCGCAAAAAAAGGTTGCTTTGACGAACAATCCTGGGAAGAGCATGAATCGGAACAAGTGCATATTTTGATTATGTGTACAATAATCCGCAGAAGATTATTTCGCGCTAACGTCATTCCAGACGGATAAGACTTTTGTTGCATCTTTTTTTTCAAAAAATCTATCTTTCTTTCAAAATCACTTTTTTTAAATTCACTGAAGAGATTATCGGAAAAATTTCAGTGTAATGTATGCGCAAAGTGATGTGCTGTGAAAATTATTGGGGTATAAATTTCAAAGCTGTTAAAAGTTATTTATTTTGCGCTAACACAACTTCAGTTATTGGAGAGAGCGACCAAAATATCGAATTACTGACTTTCCATGTAACGTTTATTTCTAATAGAGATAAAAATTCGTTTATTCGTTTATGAAGAGTAAATTTTCCTGTGAAATTGAAAGGAATGAATATAATTGTGGATGCAGTTCGACGACCATCCAATTTTAGCATTTTCAGTTTGAGCGCTTTCCGATAGAGGGTGCCACCAGCTTCAGATTCCGCGATAGCTTGGCTTGCACACTGCAGTGACGGGGTAATAATTCTTAACTTAACACCCACTGTTTGTTTCGGATCACGTAACTGTATTTTTATCGATCATGTGTTATAAAGATTTACAATTTGGCCACGCCTCACTCATATTTTTCATACTCGTTGTATTACTATTACTCTAGGTACTAGGATGTCTAGGAACATTCCATAAACCTCGAATGAAAGATGTAGTAGGAAGAATTATGTATAGACCCAGTGCTATCTCTGATATTGTTTTCAACAGAAACTATAAACAGTATTTTAAAAACTATACTGCTTTATTGAAATTAAAAGAATATTAGGTATCGTAATTTATAGATTCTATTTCGAGCGAATTTACAAACTTTATGGACCAGAAAATATGGATATGAGAGAGATCAGCTATCAGCAATAAAACATAGGCGTCAAAAAGTGAATAATTGCCTCTAATCTGATCGAAACCAAACTGCGTGAAATCTTTTAATGATTTAATTTTAGTTAAATTAGGAATGTTACGCTTGCTGGAATCTAACTGGGAAAAATCGAATTCGAGAAATAAATGAATTACGAGCTACAAAGGATTTGTTGTTTGTAAGGTTAATTTTTAATTAGCATGTCTCGAACAACTTTCACGTTGTCAATCTTGAATTCATTATTTTCTCAGACATGTTCCAGTCAATTGGCGCATAAATAATTGATTTGTCGACATTCTGTTTTCGACAAAATTCATATAAAGTTAACAATTTCCACATTCTAGAGAAGTATTTCTTGGGTGAATATTTAAAAGGGAATTTCATTAGCTATTGCTAATTGCTGTTGTTAAAGCATAATTTCTAGCGTAGCTTATTGCGTACTCATATTCCAGTTAAAGGCCACTTCAAACAAAATGTGAAAAGAACCTTAGTTGGATAAAAGTGCAATATTGAGCTTGTGCAACCTATGAATAATTTACACAAAGAGAAATAAAGAGCACCTTCAATGAAAGAAGCTTGCAACTTGTTTTTCTTTATGAATATAAGGCAATATTTGCAAGAATGGAATATAAAAATCCAACTGAAAGAGATTATTGATTGTATTAATAAAATAGAACATTTCGAAATATATTTGTTCTTTTTTTCTGATAACATTGAGCATTGTTGAGGAGAAATTAGAAGCTAGGTTATATAAATCTGGAAATTGGCCGAGGCAGCTACGGACATCTCTGAGCATGATATAGCCAGCATAATTTCCGCGCTACGTCTAATAACGTTCTCTTTGTGAAGTGTCCCACAGTACGGTGAGTATAATGTGCACAGAGTCATGTATAATACAATATACATATACAGCAGCAGTGGTCTCAAAATTCTGGTATAACATCTGACAGTCTAGTTTACTATGTAGTATGATATAAATTTACAGCAGACTACAACAAGCGTTACAATTAACATATCAATATCTTTCTATCTTGTTTTTTACTCTAAAAGTTTCATAATCCGCCACAATTTTTAAACAATAATGACATAATTGCTGCCTCTATTCAATTATCCAGGAAACATTTACTTTTCGATGTGTTAACATCTCAGACCGCGATATGGAGGGTCAATCCTGTGCCAGAATGAAACGAGTTTTTTTATAGACTTACAAGGAGAAGTCCGAGATGCGGGACGCCGATTCGACTGGGTTTTTACAGAGTGAAAGTACATCAAAATCCATTAGATACGTATTTTTTCTTTCGATCCAACGGGCCTTAGTTTCCGAAATATCGAGGTTTAAATATTTGACCTTGAGCGCTAGGCTCAAGTCTGGGCTCCGGGCTGAGCAGTGGCGTGTCGCGGACCCAAAAGCATTTTACTCAAACCTCGATATCTCGGAAACTGAGGTCCACTGGATCGACAGAAAAAATATTGTATCTGATGAATTTTGATGGAGTTTCACTCCGTAAAGCCCCAGTCCAATCGTCGCCTCGCAACTGTTAAATGACTTATTGAGTTCCATCAAATTTTAGTTTAAAGCTACCGTTTATCGAAGATGTTTACGCACAAATTTGTCTTCGGTCTTAGTTAAGGATGCATGTACTGAATTTTGATCTTGCATGCAGTTATTAAGCCAGAAGTACATACGAGTGGAAATTGAACACTTCAGTTTATAGGAAAGCACGTTTCGAATTTACATTTATAAATGAAGGACAATATTATCGAATTCTACAGAAGGAAACGCTATATTGACCTCTGTTGTTTTATTACACTTATGTGCATTTTACGCACTGCGTGACTGCAACAGCCGGACAGACATATGCGCTTATGTTTATACCTTTCATTTACGAACCCTGAACCATTTGAATCGTGTCGATTACGTGCGTGTTCGGAACTTTCACGACCCCGATTTAAACGCGAATTAAATTAAATCGCCACACGGTGTTCCATTACGCGGGGATATAATGTGGCGCATTTCGTGCGCTTTCACCGTCGTTCACTTATCAAGAAGTCGTTTTCGTTTTTTGCACGTGCAACCGAGTAACCGATGTCCTGAGTTTCATTGCTTATTGTTCTCCGTATCTAGAATTACAAGAGAAATCAACCATGTATCTCAAATCATTCTTCAAATCAATTTTCTAGTCAATGATTGAGAAGAGAAGCAATAATTTTGTCCAATATGAGTTGAATCACTCATTCGAAATGTAATTTGGATCTGAAGAGTAATCAACTTTTTTTCAAAGCCAAATAGGATTCGGGAAAAGCTAGTTTTCGCAAACATAGTTCCGCCAAAACGAATCACGGTAAAACTCAATTTCGGAGTAACAGAATTTCCGCCGAAACTTCAGACCCCGCAATCTGTGAACTGTTCGAAAGTAGGGACTTCTTTTTGAGTTACGTCAATCTGTCGCGGGATATCTTCGTTAATAATTTCTCTGATTTTGCTACAATTATCTTGGATTTCAAGAGGAAAAGCGATGATATTATTGAACGTCCCACATTGTGGGGATGACATTCGGTTTAAATTTCAGTTCGATCGGATGAACGCTCGAATGCTGTGAAATCGCGTTTGAATCTCTTCCGGAGAAAGGAGCCTCTTGCTATTCCAAATGCGACCTTGCGTGAATTCTAAGTCGTTTGCAATTTTTCATGGTTACTCCGTCGCGTCTGACTCGCGGTTTGAATTAAAAACATCTGCCTGCTCTTAGCCTAAATTTGTACTTCAAGAAGTTCGTCTCGAGAATTTCATTCTTCATTGAAGACATCTCTACCTTTTTTCCTTTGAATGCTCTGACAAATTGCGATAGTGCATTGTATTTTCTACATATGATGATCAAAGCAAGATTCTAAAGAAAAGGTTATTGCTCCAACAGAATGGCGAGCACCAATTCATGGTCGTTGATTGAGCAATAATAAACAAGCGAGTCGAGGCAGAGATTTTTTTACTCTTGAGTGACGAAGTCAATAATTACTCTTCATTTGGAATCAAGGTCCTGCAAATCAGAACACCATCTCTAGAAGTAAAAATCCAGCTAAAAATAAAATCAGCTACTTGATTTTTTATTCCTTTTTATACTTTGTTACATGTTTTTGTTATAAGTTCGGTTTCCCTTACTCTTTTCTGTTTTCTAATGCACTCAAGTTTCGAGCAAACGGAAAGGTCTAATCAATTATTCAACAAGTAGAAAGCTTCGTAGAAATCTTGAGTTGTAGTCTCAATCCCTCAATATGTTTAATACATGGCGAAGCTTTTTCCTATTTCACTTTTTCTACACTACTAAAAATTAAAGTAGATCTTCAAGTTAAAGCTGCCAGCAGCAAATCCGATTCTTTTGAGCTGAGAGAATCTTGCAGCTGTCACTCATCCGGTTGTAAGCCCTCCAAGTCTCATAAAATAAAAATAACATCAGCTTTCCGCTGTAACTTAGAAATGCTCGTTTCCCATTTCGCAGTCTCAGAAGACATTTGTGTCATAACTTTCAGTTAAAGAATTTCTGACTGCGTGATAAAGTGTCCGTCTACGAACGACGCCGGTTTAATTAGTCTTATGAACGTTTACTCATTAGGAAAGGTAATCTCGAGACATTTTGCTTATCTAGTTAGGTAGCATATTCACTCTACACTCGCTTGCACAATAGTAATTAGTGTTAATTACTTGATTCAAGAATCTACTGATAAAAGCTTTAATTTATATTAAATTAGTTCATTTATCGCTGGGAGATTTTTAAATAATATAAATGAAAAGTTTAGTTTCTTATAAACTATAATCTATAATCAAGCAAGATCTGCGTGCATTACTTTCATGCAAATTTCGGAGAAATTTTGAGTACCCGGATGGAAAGTAAAATCCACTATTATAATTCTAGACTTCAAGAAATTCTTCTAAATCAGGATTAAGATTCTCTGTTCTAAGTCAAATAATAGTTCTTTACGAAAATTCCCTGTTCCAAGGCACAATTACATTTATTTCAAAAAATTCCCTCTTTCAAGTCGAAGTTATATTTATTTACAACATTTTCTATCATATTTCAGAAATATAATAACTACTTTTTTAGAAAATTTGGAAGAGCAAAGTTTCAAATTCTGGAAAATTTTTATTTGCATGCAAAAACAAGAATTTTTAAATAAAAAAAAATCTTACTTGGAACAAGGAATTTTCAAAATCTGACGAATTCTGTCATGAAACTGGGATTATTTTTTTATAAATTCCCTTTTTATAAATAAGAATTTAAATTATTTTCCAAAATTTCCCGTTCCATGTCAAAAATTCACATTTCCAAGACAAAATTATAATTCATTCCCTAAATTGCCTGTTCCAAGTCAGAATTATATTTATTTACAAAATTTTCTATTATAATTTAGAAATATATTCACTCGCTTTTTTCAAATTTTGAAAGAGGGAAGTTGCAAATTGTGACGATTTCTGACTTGAAACATGGATTTTTTAAATTCTCTTCTTATAAATCAGCATTAAAATTCTTTTCCAAAATTTCCGTTCCATGTTAAATTATAATTTTTTACGAAAATTCACAGTTCCAGTTCAAACTCAGAATTATAATTCTTTTCGAAAACTCCCTGTCCCAAAGTCAAAATCATGATTGTTTATGAAATTACCTGTTCAAAAGTCAAAATTATAATTTTTTACGGGGATTCCCCGTCCCAATTGTCAAAATTATATTTCTTTACTGAAAACCCTGTCTCATACTCAAAATTATAATTCTTTACTGAAACTCATTGTCCTAAAGTAAAAATTATAATTTTTCCCGGAAATTCCATGTTCTAAACTCAAAATTATATTTCTCTACTGAAATTCCCTGTCGCAACTCAGAATTATAATTCTGTTGGAAAATTCCCTATTTCAAGTGAGAACTAAGATTTTTTCACAAATACCATGTTTCAACTCAGAATTAGAGAAATAAAAAATATGAAACCACTTTTAATCTGCATATGTATTAGTAAATTCGTGAAAAAAAATCCCAGTCACTGAATCAAATTCTCCATCATTTTCCCGGTCATTTCCTAGTTTTCCCGATTTCCCGGTCAGATAGTCACCCTGATTATTGTAAAATATTAGTCAACCTATACATCATGAAATATGTGGGTTATAAAATATTGATAAGGATCATTAAAATTATCACCATCTGCTGATGATCGTTTTGCGACAGACTTAGCGAATTGATGTCATTAGTTTCATCGTTATACACGCAGTTCGTGTTTCGATTATCTCTTTTTTATGAAGAGCAACGTTCAAATAAAAGTTATAATACGAAATTAAAGTCGAGATAAAATGATAAGTCTATTCATAACTCACAGAGGATCATAATAAAAAATTTATATTGACAAACGCGTGGAGAGGCTTAAGTTACATAATGTTGAAATAAAAAATCTTTGTTTTTATAGTAAAATGATATCTTTTAACATCTCTACAACAAAGAACAATATTTAAATTTGAGGATTTTCTGTAAGAACTATGAAGAATCCTTAAAAATTGAAAACACTTTATTTAGAAAGAAAATATTCCGTATTCTTTTAGAATAAAAACTAATTTGTGGTTCAGCCGGAAAAATAACAAACATAATCAAAATTTTAAGCCCCGTTTTTTGATGATTATGAATTTGCATGTTTTTCGCTTTTAGAGTTTACACTACACTACCACTATTGGTGTAACTTGGACGACAAGCTGCCAATTAATTTATATTGCTTATTCGTCCCCATATTGATGGATAACTAAATATTCCGATAATTCATACATGAATTAAAATTTCACTAGCTCAACCCAATAATCTTTGTATTTATACAAAATTCATTGCAGGAACAAGCTGAACAAATTAAAATTACAAGACCCCTATTCTAGATGATTGGAAATATTAAAATCATCAAGACGCCCATAGACATTTGAAGAATCCGTTATCGGTTTAAATTGGGAATGCAAGTGTCATAAAAAATTGGTTTTGGAATTTTTTACCCGCCTAACCTAACCTAGCGTTTACACGAAAAATATTCCAACAATTTAGTAACCGAATAAAAAAGCCTACAAACATCGAATGTAACATATCATCTGTAAAATTCGTAAGAATATTCAGGGAACATTAATGTCTCAGGACACTTATTCTACATCTACATAATAATGAATTAAAAAATTATCCTAAGTTTCATATTTTACATCTCCTGTAACTTATAAAAAAAATGTATTCCAATTCATCACTTTTTTCCACATAGTAGAAAGATAATTAGGACGATGAACATCTTAAATTTTAACATTTATTTCTCGTAACTAAATCTAACGAACATTTAAGTTTGTAAGTGCTTATTCTGGATGATTAAGAATTTGAAATTCATTTTTGGTTTTTAATTTGACACCATCAATTCTGACTAAAGCAATTCTAAAAAAATTTACGATTCATCATGAGGATGAAATTCCTTCATTGCTTCTCTCTCGAAGAATGTTCTTCAAAATAAAACAAATCCGAATAATACATTTTAAAAAGTCATAAAACAATTGGGAATTCTAATGTGGAATCTCAATCAACATTTTTCCACAAAAACAATAAAAAACACTAGAATTTAAAGACACCTATTCTATATGCTTGGATATTACAAACTTATATACATATTTGGTTTTATGCAGGGCAAATATCATCTACATACATAAGTTTCCAAAATCTATTTTCGGGTAATTAGAACTTCAAATGCCATCATCTGTTTCTGATTCTTTTTTTTGCGATGTTATCTATAATCTATCTTTTTTCCTTCAGAACATCTAACGAACATTCATGTTTGAAGACATCTATTCTACATGATTAGGAATTCACAAATCATCGTTAGCTTCGAACTTTATACCATTTCTTCTGACTAAATCCACACCTCTAAGATATTTCCGATTCATCATAAAATATGGAATCCTGTAGAACTGTTTCCTCCCCAGAGAAGATTATCCGTAAGCTAGACATATTTCAAATACGAAATGCCCGTTTTTACAAGAATCATCATAATTTGAAGATTTTCATTTAAGGGTAATTAAGACTTCAAATATCTTCATTTTTTGAGGTTTTAGACATCTAATCTAATCCAATATATTTGTCCGTAACAGGTTACAACCAACATTAGATGAAACTTGAGATATTGTCTCCGTTTCTTCCGTAAAAATATCCAAGAAAGATTAAGATTAATTGACACCCACATTCCATGATTAGGAATTTAAAACTTCTCTCTTTTTCATTTTATACTTCTTTCTAATCTACATTCACCCCAGTAAAATATTTCCGAACCATACAAACAAGTACTTATTTTCTCCCGAAGAATGTTCCAAAAAATCCGAAAATTCAGAAACCACCCCTTCGACTCCTAAAGCTCAACAACCCTAATTCCCCCATTATCACACTTTCCCTCCTTGTCTTCTCTGATCCCTTCCATCCTTAAGGAAAGGTCGGCATCTGAAAACGAATTGGGATGCGATTTTTTTAGAATATCTATCCTAGCCTATCCTATCCCTTGCTGCATTTCCAACTGGCGTAAGCCCTGCCTGGTCGATTTTAACGGTTTTTACACGTCGATGGCTCCGGCCCATGATAGCATCAGAACTCTCTAGTTCTAGCCTAGTATATAACTATAGACTTCAACGATAGAGCATAAACTATATACTAAATTCTCTCAAACACCACGTGGACAAAATTGATCTAGATGTCTACCTCCGACGGGCTACTCACCGAAGCACGAAAGCAAGAGGCTGGTGATAATCCGAAAGGAGGTTGAGATCCTAAATCCCTGTGAATCCATAATGAATATCCTTATGAAACTTGCTCATGCACACTCAACTCGAAACTCTCGAAAATTTTGGAATCACTCTCTATTCCACACACCGATTCTTTCTCAACAATCCTTGCTTAACTTTCACCTGCAGACGGTCATTTCTGATACTTCACGTCTCAACACTCACAAAATTGTCGATCCGAAAGACCATCTAGCCTCGGAATCACTATTTTTTTTTTAATATCAACTTCACTAGAATTTGCATTCACAATTTTATCACCACCGAATTGCAACCACTCCGAAGAACATCACTTGGTCCAGGAATTGAACCTCCTTGGTACCAAGACCTTTAAACCTTGCAGCACACTAATTGTTTCCACGACTTCTTTTTTGACTTGCAAACTCCTCACTTTTGGTAGAAGTCAAACTAAAAAAAAAACTAGATTATCCAAATTGCATATCCAAGGTTGGTAAAGCATCACCAAGTCCAGGCACTCATGATCCTCTTGGCTAGACACTTGATAGATTCCGCGACTTTTCAAAAAAGTCAATAATTTAATAAAATTTTATTATATATCCAATATTTATGGTATTAAAAATTGTTTAAAACACTTTGTGTCTTTGTTGCCCGCAGTCACCGTTGGTATAACGAACGTTTTTTCGTACCAGGTCGACAAGACGATCCTCTCAACCAAAATCGTGAGCGCACCTCTCAACGGTCGCGCGGCAACTGAATGTACGGACGCGCGGTACCAGAGCAACCCCCCACTACCTTGGCGGCCACCCTATTTTTTTCACTCGTGCAGCATGCAACCCGCCGCACGATGGTCTCGGATGGAGGGGTGTGTAGTGAGGGGGATTGGAGTGGGAGTGGAATATAGAGGGTGGGGAAAACTGATGAGGGGCTAGGGACGCTAGGGACGTGCCCCACCGGTCCCCACGGCAGGTGGTTCTTTCTTCTTCAGGACAAACTGCAGAAGCCCGCAGGGACCACCGACCGTTTTTGACCGCCTGCGCCAGCTTTTTTTAGCGTTCGTTTAGCCCTGAGGATAGGAACATGCCCCAGTACTGGGGAAATATATTTTCTGGCACACGACTGGACGCTATCCTTCTTTTTTGACAGAATTTCTCTCTTTTCTAGCATTTAGCAACTGTGTGTTTTTAGTTTGATTAAAATTCAGACTAAGGTAATTGGGTAAACTCCAAATCCGGTGAGATTTGAAGGAAGTTGGAAAGTTGGAGACATTAGGCATTCAATCGATGTAGGGTAGGTAAATTTACTTTGCGGACGGCAAAGGAAGTATGTTTGCACTACAGGTAGGAACTTTGTGATTAGATGACTTTTTGGGTTCTGGTGTAGGTTACAATGGATTTGAGAGCATAGTTGATAGAGTGATGATTGGGTATTTTGATAGATGGTCTTTTTGTAGTTGATTCACTAACAATGAGATATTTTAACTTGAGGAACACTTTCTGCATCCTTATAGAATTAGTTTGAAATCAATTATATTTGCACACAGTTTGAACATTGAATTGTATGATTACGGTTGTCTAATTTGACTACCTGACAGTTGTTGCTTTTTCGTTCGTTTGGGATTAAAATATCACCATTTTTGTGATTTTCATTCATAAAACATTTAAATCATTACTTGTTTCGTTCTGGATTGTATAGACATCGACGCGATATATAAGTTCTTCTAATTAAGCCTGCTTACGTGAAATAATTCTGATTTATCGCAAAGGTTCTCCACAGACCGTTTTTGTTACGAATATTATCTATAATTCATAATTTAGAAACAAAGCCTAAAAAACCTAATATTTCATAACACGAATAACCCCTATTATAAAACCTTCCCTCTTTCTCGTTGTAACGCTTTTCATCATTAACGAAGGATAAAGATCCTGTATTTCATGCACACAAAAAAAACTTGTTTGTGCTGAAGAAAAAAAATACTGCTAATTAGAAGTATTCTCATTAATTTTTAACAAACTTTTCATGAAGGCAATCTACAATATTGTAACAAAATCTACCCAATAGAAAAATAAGGTGATGTCTCGGCTAAATGATTTCAAAGCCAAAAATGATGCACCAAATTAAGATGGTTAGTTCAAAACTTAATTAAGAATTGTTTACTTTTTGTGTATTGATTATAAGTTTCTTGGACAGAATTCTTTTTTCTTAAGAAGCTAAATATCTCAATAAAGTCAATTCGTGATTAACACCTGGTGACAACTTTAAATTGATAAAATTGATATCACAGTAGTTGGTAGATTTAAAAAATCAATCATAGTCGTTCGTCATTCTCGAAAACTCAAGATGCTTTCTTTAAGAAGAAAGGAAAGGAAATTTTTTCTAAAAGAAAATCATCATCATAGGCTGACAAGCATAGGGAAATTATTGGATATTGGAATTTTGATCACGAAACAAATTAACTATGCTGGTATCTATCTTTATATATTTACTGAAGCCTTAAGGATCGCAGAGTAACTTTAGTCATCATGACTAAGTTCGAATATTGGTAACGGATGGGTTAGCAGCTGCTTTGATAGAAATAAAACTCTACACCGTAAACACCTGGTAGTCAAGTCATCCAATATGCTGATCTGATGAATTGGCAGCAGATGATATTTTTATGCCCGTAACGGTCTGAATGATTATTAATAATATTGACTAGAAACTGCTAAATCTTGGACTATATTTAGAACAATTGAAGCATACTCTACAACAGTGCATTATGTGCCACTTGCCACAAGTGTCATCTAATATGTGAAAATAGGTACAAATAGAGTACAAGTAGTAGTAGGTACAAGTAGAGTAAGCTTCAATTGCTATAAAGATTTTCTGTGAAGAGTTTTTGTTTCGCTAAAAATATACCAACAGAAAACAAAAAATTTGATAATATAATATGCACCTCTTATTGATAGTTGATCGGTAACTTGTCTTTCAGAAGAGTTTCGAAAATTTGCGCAAGTAAATAAGGAAATTGACAAGCTCAGTCAATTCTAGATACCTCGTTCGAGTCACGCGATTCGTGATTATCGTGTCAAACAAACTCAGGAAGAGAAGCATTTCCAAGAAAAAATTCACCAGGAAGTAAGCTCTGCAAATATTCATTGTGTCTACCCACATATCAGGAACGCATATTCAATTGGAGAAAGGTTTATTGAAATTGTATGATTGTCAATGAGATGGTTTAGAAATTTACATGTTTGCTAACAAGGAAAAGTCGCGATATGCGGAACGCCGATTCGACTGAAACTTTAGAGGGTGAAAGTACATCAAAATACATTAGGCACATGTTTTTTCTTTTAATCCAATGGACCTTAGTTTCCGTGCTATTCTGATGGTAGAAAAAAAATATTCAAGTGTTTCATGGAAGACCTTAGAGCATTAGGTATCATAATTTCGTTTCCATCACATATTTCCAAAATCTTGACTTTTTAGTATGAAGAAGCTTTGGTGTTCAATAAAAAACAAAGCTATCTTTACGACTTCCACTCAAGTATAAAATTCCGCACGTCTCGGAAATCTTCTCTAGTAAAACATGTACCGTATGAAAGCCCGGATGCATCTTTTGCTCGCACACGAAAGTTTCGCGCCTCCGGGACTTACGGGAAATTCTGTATCTCAGCGCGAAATTCCTTCAGCATAGAGCAGTTTCTCATGCGCCGGGAGCGCCGAAACTCGTTTTGATAGGCTTCCAAAGGGCTTAGGGGGCGACTGTATTTGTAAGGATGTACAAAAGTAGCTTGTATTCAGGAGTCAAGGATTCAGTTACACAAAAACGTTGCGGGATTTCGCAGCATAAATTAATTCCTTTGGTCCTTTTCAGGACTAATGAATACTGAATACTGAATACTAAAGTAGAAGAATTGTGGAGAAACGATGATCCTGAAAACACTCCATGTTTTAATTAAGAGTAAGACAAAAATTGAATCTCCCAGGAAATTGTATTTATATTTAAGTCTGGCGAGTGCTTGAAAAAACTAAAAATTAGAATGTTCTCAAGTTTTGATGCATCAGATTTCAACTAGAGGCAATTTTTAATTCGCAATTTAAAAAAAAAATTACCAGTATATACGATTTTTCTTTCAAATCTCTCATAAACTGGCAGAACAAGTTTTAGTGATACAAAATTGGTAGTATAAGTTTAAGTGCGTCAGTAGTTTTTCCAAACACTTTTATAAATACCTCAGTTTAGTAGAAAACGTGTTAACTATTTTCTGGTGTGAAAAAAGAATTTGAAATTTAGAGGCAATAAAAGTGTTTCTTTTCTTCAAAAGAAACGAATTTTTTATAGCTTTGACAATACAATGCTTTTGTGCCAAGGTGAAGCTCTGGAAAAGATCCATGTGTTCTATTTTGAAATGTGCAACTGTGAACAAAGCTCCCTTTTGTTTATTTGTCTTCATTTATCCATTTCCGTTGTTAATTAAAATACACTTGTTATTTATGTTTGAAAACTAATTATTAGTATTGAGATATGTACAAATGTACAATAAATTATAGAATTCAGATAATTAAGTGTGCATAATTTATGGCATTAACTCTTGATTGACAGACATAAACACGAAAATTGTGTTTTAATTTCACACTTCAAGTGTTCTAAGTTAATTAATATATAGTAGGTAGTTATGTTCAGTTGTTCATGCATAGGCATGATTTTATAATTTCTCCAAATAAATCAGATTTAAATTCAGACAGGTGAATGTCAGACAATAAAATACAGTTTCACATACATACTACAAGCTTTAACTAATTAGAATTTTCACTCGATAGTAACTTTAGGCTTTATTTAACAGGGACAACAAAATCAGTTTTGAATTTCAAACTTTGAATCTTATATAGACGAAGCAATATAGAAATTTTAGACTTTTACAATCTCAGATAAAAATCCAAAACTTTCGTTTAAACAAAAGCGTTGATATGTTGTTAAGTATACCAAACGTAGAACATCATAAAGAATATTTCTTGAAAATTTCATCCAAAACTTACAAGAATTAGCTGAAATGCGGCGAGTCGAAGTCGAAAGGGACAAAAAATTTGTTTTCTAAAAAACGGGGTTTTTGGGCTTACATCGGAAACGGCAAAACACACAAATTTTTTGTTCAGAGAAAAATGATGCGCAATTAAATTTCCTGTAAGAATACGTACTTTGAAAATTAAAATTCGAAACTTGTTTAAAAAGTGTCCAGGGGCCAACGCCGTTTAGCGAGAAAAATTTATAGGCGGTTATAGAATCCGTAAAACATACATCTTTCAAAGGCCTTAGGTTTAAAAGAGAACAGGTTTTCCAAATTTATGCAGCAAATTTTACCGTGTCGCGAAACAGATCGCTTTCTAAAAAATACATTTAAAAATTCTGTCAGCTTCTTCCACGCGATTGTTTTTCAATATCACATTTCTGGAGCAATGAATTGTCTTTTTTCATAGTAGAGAGCAAAATACAGAAGAATGGTGCCCTCCTCAGTGTACGACACAAACCGACCATAACTCCTTTGGTTCTAGCTTGGCCCCTCAAATGCTTCAAAATCGAAAGCAACTAATCTTCCTGATAATCGAATATCACATTTTTGGAGCAATGAATGGTCTTTTTCCATCTTAGAGACCAAACTGCAGGAGACTGGTGCCCTCCTCAGTGTACAACATAAACCGATCATAACTCCTTTGGTTCTGGCTTGGCCCCTCAATTGCTTCGAAATCGAAAGCAACTAATCTTCCTGAAAATCCTTTTTTCATAAAAAAAAATTGTTTCGTCGACCCTCTATATTATTTAGCCTAACTATGTAGCTTTTCGGTTGCATGAATTTTATGGCATTACATTACCCAGCTGTGACAAAAGCTTCCAAGAGGAAAATTTAGGATGGAGTTTAACAGAATTGTTTGGATCACGTTCTCCAATTTTTTGTAAAACGATCTTGACCATGTGCCCATCGCAACTGATTCTTGCTCGACTGCCCAGTGAATATTTTTGAGAATCGAATGTCGGTTCTATAACGCGCCGCCGATATGGCTCGTGGGTTCTCTTTCTGAGTGGCACGTTCGTACGTGCCTGCACATCCTCGTAGAACCTAAACTCCTTCGAAACTTATGCAGGATGGTAATGCATTATTTACATGCACCGGACCATCCGTGCCGCGTCCGTGGGGGAAGGGCAGGTGGAGCAGCTCGATTCGAGCAGGGGAGAGAAAAAATTCTACCTGAGACCTCACGTCCGATTTTTCTTTACCTTTTATCCCAACCACCTTCTGCCCTTCACTTCTTTCTGGCCTGATGGTCCTCGACGCTTCCCAGATTCCAAGATTCCAAGAAGAATTAACTTTTTTTGTCATTTATATGCAGATGCTTGTTAATTCGAACGCTTTTATACTTCAGGGATTGAAAATTTTGACAATTGTAAATCCAGGCTATTTTAATTCGGGCCAAGTCAAAAATATTTTTTAGGCTCAATCAGGGTGACCATTTTAATCAATGAAAAAATTCCCGGTCAGTTTCCGGGTTTTTCCCGGTTCACAAAAATTGTTCACGGTCATTGAAATTAAAAAATTCGAACTCTTACAACTGAAACTCACTTCGTTTGAAGAAATCAAAACTGAACTACAAATTAAAGTAATCAGAGTGAAACTCTTTTGAAATTTAAACTTTTAAAATTGAAGCTTCAAAAATTCTTAATACGGAGATTTTTAATTTAAAGGCTCAATAACTTACACGTATGAAATGGAAGCTTTTAACACATTTCAATTGAACAATTTTTAATTAATTCTATTAATCTGCAAAATTTTTTAATTTAGACTTTCATAAATTGAGCAGTTCAAAGATTTCTGGTTAAAAAATATAAATTTAAGCTATCATTTTTAATGCCCTAAATTTAAACAAATTCTCCCTTTCAACACAAATTAATAAAAATGTTGAAAATAAAACATGTTCCTCTTCAAATTCAGTACAAAATTGAAAACAAAAATTTCTCCCCTTTCTTTTGAATGTTAAAAATACCAAATTTCCTCCCGTCCACTTAATTAAAATGTTAAAAATAAAAAATTACACTCTTCTAATTCGGAACAACAATTAATAACCAAACTTTCCTACCTTCCAACTCAATAAAAATGATGTGAATTCAGAATTCAGAAAAAATTAAAATCAAAATGTCCTCCCTTGCAATTCTGTAAAATCTTAAAGGCCAAAAATTTTACCTTTTCCAATTCAGAAAAAATTGAAGACCAAAATTTCCTCCCTTCCAATTCAATAAAAATGTTAAAATGAAAAAACTTCCCTCTTTCAATTCAGAAAAAAGGACAAAAATTTCGCCCCTCTCAATTCTATAAAAATCTAAAAAATTAACAAATATCTCTGTTTCAATTAAAAAAGAAATTAAAAATATCAAATTTCTTCCCTTTCAACTCGATAATAATTTTAAAAATAAAAAATTATCCTTCTCCCAATTCATAAAATACTGAAAACCAAAATTTCCTCATTTTCAATTCGATAAAAATCTTGAAAATATAAAATGTCCCACTGACAATTCTACAAAAATTAAAAATATCCTCGTTTCTGACTCAATAAAAACGCTGAAAATACAAAATATTCTTACCTTCAATTCAATAAAAATGTAAAAAAAAGGTAGATCTTCAAATTCGGGGAAAAAGTGAAATAATGAAATTTCTTCCCTTTTTTTAAAATCAGAATTGTGGAATTAAAACGTTTCTTTTATGCATAAATATTTGAAAGTGAAATTACTTTCATTTTAAGTTGTTTAAATTTAATAATTGTTCGTTTGTTATTTAAAGATCAAAATTCAACACTTTCACTTAAAAATAGAACACTTAAAAAAATTAAACAATTAAAATTGTAACGTTCAAAGTTTTAATTTATCACTTTAAAATTTTAACGAATCAATGATTTCTATTTCAAACAATTCAGCTTTTAATATTTGATAAATATTTGCTCATTTTAAATAAACAGTTTGCGTTTTTTTTTATTGAAAAATTTCCAACTGAATGGGTTAAAAATGAAATATTTTAGACTGAAACAATATTTTTATTGGATTTGAAATTGAATAAAACCGTTTAATTATGAACCTAATTATTTTAAATTATTTTGAAATTGAAAATAGTTTACAAATTTTGAATCGGGCGTTTACATATTTTGTTTAATTAGTAAGGCTGTCGAATAGAAACACTTCAATTTTCAACGTTAAAATCTGTAAATTGTTTAATTTTGAATAGATTCAGAATCGCCTTGTGAAATCAATTATTGTTCAATTTTTAATACTCGAACTAGAGTTCAATTCTAAGAATCATTAATTAATTTTTATAAACATTTGATCATCTTAAAACGCTTCAAAAACATTCATTTTCAAAGGCTTTTAATTTTTTATTGTTTAAGTCTTCAAAACTGTATTTCAAAATTCTTTAAATTGAAAATGTGCACTTAAAAATGAAGAACTAAAATGGAAAATTTTTAAAGTAAAATATTTCGGAATTACGCATTTTAAACTGAATGACTTCATAATTGAAAAAGTTAACAAATGAACTTAACATTAAAAAAAGGTTGAAATCGAACTTATTTTAAGTTTCATTATTTTATGTGATATCATAAAATTTGTGAAATTTCAAGTGATTAGATACATTTTTCTTCTAAAAATTTGTTAAATTCCTGCTCAAAAAATAAATTTACTGTCATTTTTCGGGTTTTCACGGCCTCAAAAAATTCCCGGTCAATTTAATATTGTTTGTAAAAATCATACTTTTTTGTTTGAAAAAATTCCCATTGCGACATATCTTACATACATGAATTTCAGTGCATTTGTTTGTATATTATCGCAAGTAACAATAATTTAAAAAATTGATAACCAAAGTAATCTTAAAAATGTAAGAATACACAGCTTCTTCAAAGAAAAAATATCAAAAATTGATTACAAAATGCGGGCTATCTTGAATCTTGATTTGAACAGCTGTGGTTGATTTTGATATGAGAACACCTGTATTTTGGCAGTTGTGTAAGCTCTCATAATTTCTCGAATACATACGCAATATCAAAAAGTTATGATTAAAAAAAATTATCCAAAAAAATTTGTTACTAAAACATGTGTTACGTGACCATAACTAATAAATAATATTAAGAATAATAAGATAATTATACTTCGTGAAATTGTCAAATCTGTAATGTATGTTACTTCACATTACCATTAACAGAAAATTGTAATGCTTTAACGTTATGTTTTAAAATAAGTAACGCATTACCGTTACCGTTGCTAAAAGAATGTAATGTTCCCAGTACCGCGTTACTATCAAACACTGCTGTTATTTCGAATATTCATAGTAAAAAGGGTGAGGGGAAAAAATATTTTAAAACAGTCCCGAAACAATATTTTTCGGCAAGAATCAACATTTATTTAAGCCAAACTTTTTTTTCTTGGAAATGAAAAATGTTTTTCGGAGAAAAATGCAAGGGAAAAAATTGAAAGAAATGTTTACTCTATAGTTTTCAGTTTAGACCTTGAGAAAAAGTTGTTTTGAGAAGAAAAGGATGAAATGTTTGTCGTAAAAAAAAGACTTTAGAAAAAGTTTGACTATCAAAACCGAGGTCAAAACTATTCAAATTTTCTATATTATTTCAACATTCTTACTCCGGAATTCAGAGAAACAAATATAAGATATGTGTCGACAAACCAGAAACTGAAGTGGAGGTTTCAGAAACTGAAAGTCGAATTTCCCTAAAGGTAAAATAGCAAACATAACAGGACCTCTCGAAAGTCCTTGAAAATTTTTACAACTAGCCTCTTGAGGGATGTCAGGTAGAAAATATCCTTAACTTCCAAGCTGAGATTGATAGATGTTTCGCAACCTAACGACCAGCATGTTGAGTCTGTCGAACTGGTACCTGGTACTTAAGGACATTTATTTGACTCCGGTTTCACAGGGGACAATTTCACGGCCAAACGGTTGAATATTTTGATCTAATTTTTGACAAAGGTATTCTAAATATTATTCTCTTTTTTCTTTGGAAGCTATTTTCTAGTAAAACTGTTTCTATTTCGTTTGAGAATTTAAAAAGTGCAATTGTAGTGCGCCTTGCATAAAGCAATCGCTTAGGGTGCATCATGTGCTTTATAGATGTAGACAGAAACAGTTTTACTAGAAAATAGCTTCGAGAGAAAAAAGAGAATAATATTTAGAATATGTATGCCAAAAATTAGACCAAAATATTCAACCACTTGGTTGTGAAATTTATTGTCCCCCCCCCATAACCGAAATCAAATAAATGTCCTTAAGGAAGAAAGACACCCAGTATATGATGTGCAAGAAAAACAAAATAGTTTCGAGGCATGCTTCCGTACCGGTCTGCAAGTCTGCAATTTTCTTCTAACCTTCCAGTCGACGAGGCAAAAGCAAAAGCAAAAGCATAAGACTAAAAGAGAAGCGCCGCATATCTCGGACCTGCTGAGTGTGGACGGCTATTTAAAAAACGTTTCCACTCGGCTGCTCCACCATCACCATCAGGCTCCCCTTGGCCGAGCAGGTGTCTGCCTTCTCTCGCGTTTGCTTCCGATCTGTTCGAATGTTCGTCTACCTGAATCCAAATTTTGGACCATCTGCCGCCATCCTACGCTTGCCATTTTGCCTTATCTCCCTCTTTTTTGCCTGGGCATTTCGCGTTCACCTTCCATCTGCACCCCTTTCCATATAACTCTTTGAAAATATTCACTCTTTGTTAGGCAGTAGGCACCATGTGCCATTGTCACAGAACCCTTTCTGAATACTGGACCAGAGTTACAAGAGGCACCAGACTCAAAGGCCGAAATTATCGAGTGGATGGTATTTTTCAAATCTGTATAATCTATAATCTCCACAGGAAATGGGAGTGATTTTATTTCAGGGACTCAAGTACAATATGTTGTGATTATGCTCATGAAGATTGGGCACAGGTAGAAAGGATTAGGCTTTGTCACTGAAAAGGGGTGTGTAGGAAAATATTTGTTCAGATTGGCATTGTGTTGGGAAATTATAGTTGGTGGAATTGAGTAGAATTTTCGTTGGAATTTGTGGGAAAATTGAGGTTTCACATATCGTGAATGTATTTTTCTCACGTTTCGTAACTAAATTTCAGGAGTGGAAAGTAAATCGTTAGATCTCTTTTAGCAATGATGTGAAACATTAAATTAAAATGTTTGCAGGATGCCATCTAGTAAGAAAGAAATGACAATTTTTGGTTGAAAAAATTCTATAAGACATATTTCTTTTCTTGATATAAAAGTTTCTTATTGTAGGTAAAACTCATTGAATTCCAAAGAAGTTTATCGAGGCTGATTTGAAAAAAATTTAAGTATTTGTTATTCGGAAGACAAAAAGCGAACTTATTTTTGCCCAATTAAGCAATAAGTCAAATTCATTGGAATTTACACTTGCCTAATTTCGCAGTATAAATTTAGTAACATGATTTGTTTTTTATACCAGATTTTCCAATTTTCGACCTGGCGCGATTCTTTAAAGAAGCCAATTTTTTCATTCCTTTTAAAGTGCAATATATACAATAAATATATTGATAGAATTTTAATTTTTATCAATATCATTTTCCATCTCCGTTAGAATATGTCCGCTTGGATACACGGATGATTTCTCCGATGATTAAGAATTTTATTTTTATATACAACTATTGAGCTGAATTGAGTACTGGTTCATACAATTACTGATAACAATTATAATTTTCAATTACTGATAGTATCTCGTCACTTACATTACTTTTAATAATTCTCAACAATTTTCACTTAATGGTATATTATGCACCAAGGGGATGAAGAGGGACTTTTTCGACGAATACTGACAAAATAAAGGAGATGTAAAAAGTCCCCTCCCCCTTGATGCATACGATATTTCTTATGGAAAATGCATGATTGCAGACACGATTGGAACACAGGCATAATTTCTGCTCATATGGAGGAATTTTTGAAAGTTTATTTTTATTTCAATACAAATTTAGGAAATTTTTTAAATTAATTTTTTTTTGAAATTCTTGAAAATTTTTGAGATCTTTAAAATGTTTGGAATTTTTAAAATTTATCGCTTTGGGTTGTTCCAATCTGTCAAACAATCTGTCAATGCAATCAACTGATCGCTGATAATTTTTATTATTCACCACTGACGTCACTTTTTACTCCCTAGGGAGTGAAAAGCACTTTTTACTCCTTAGCGAAAAAAAGTAGAACTTTAGCCCCTTTTCATAGGCATTGAAAAGGAAAAGAGAAAGAAATCATGCACTTGTAATGAAAAACAAATGAATAGTCATTTATCATTTGAAGCGTATACAAAAACCTTATTTCTAAACTTGTAGATAATTTTTTTTAGTTGAAAATCAAAGATCATTCATCAATTTTGGTTTGTTTTTAATTAAAATCCCTACATAATTCATTCATGAAATTTTTATTAAAAATAAGGTTTCCTAAATTAATTATTCTTTTTTGTTATTATTAAGTATATTTAGTTTTATGAAATGTTTCTGTAAATTTCTTTCCAACTTTCTTTCGTAATTTCCTAATTTGAGCTATTTTTAATTTGAGTAAGAAGGAGCATAGAATGTGGGAGTTAATTTGAGCGAATGAGCGTTAAATCGGTTCCTGTTTCGACTCTTTCAATAACAGTCTCGACAGCTTCAATTGATTTTTGTTTTTTCAGCTTACCCTCGCTGGAGGTTTTTGTGGATTTCGTTTATATACTCTATCTTGAACTTTTATTGACATCTCACGCAATGGATTACAAGCAGAAAAAACATGGTGATTATATAGAGACACGCGATCATTACAATCCGTTTATTATTATTTATTTATTTTTTAAACTTAATTATTCATATTCAATATTAATTTTGTGATTTAAAGTTTTATCTTTCGAATTTCAAGCTAAAGTAATATTTTCAGCACTGTTTCCATCAAAATTTAATAGACAATCTGTAGAATGTAGATGTTTAAACATAACGAGTTTTTATCAACTCTTCGCGAAATCATAATAAGTAATGTGAAAGCTGAATTGTCCACATAAAAAATGTCAACTCCGTCTCTGTTTCTTTTTGATACATGAAATCGTGTTTGGGAAAGAATTAGAGAAAAAAAGATGTTAATGGATTATTCTTTTCCAAAAAAACTTTTTAAATCCGTTTACCAAACAATCGTATATATTTTTACGAAACTTCACAGTACAAAAGTTTATCTGACAGCTTACCGTAAAGTCGTAAACCGTGTGGAAATCGGCCCAACTTAGCCCAATTTATAATTCGGCGTCAATTTGGGCCTAACTGAGCAGCCCAGATAAGATAAATTTAAACTAATTAACAAATGATTTTAATTGTATGAGGAGCTGAATGCAATCCCACCCAAATAATGAAATTTGTTCAATTATTCCAAATTTTTAATTATAAAAACTTCTATCAATGAAGCTGATCAGTGTTTTATTTTGTGCTTGGGCTTATATCGGGCTGGCCCACAGAGCTCCCATGGTATGTGAGCGCAACTTCAAATTTTTTTTTTGTATTTTTTTTAAAACCAACTTACGTTCTCACTAAACGCGATATCGAGTTGAAAATTTCGGAAACTAAATAAAAAGCACTGAGGAACGTTTGCCTGGTCCTAAATTTTTATAATTATAAAAAAAGCAAAAAAAAATTTT
>JAUMHM010000085.1:27546436-27556754 GCA_032362435.1 Melikaiella ostensackeni
TTTTATATTTATAAAAATTTAGGAACAGGCAAACGTTCCTTCGTGTTTTTTATTTAGTTTCCGAAATTTTCAACTCGATATCGCGCTTCGTGTGAACGTAAGTTGTTTTAAAAAAAATATAAAAAATTTTTGAGGTTACGCTCACATGGCCTTAAATCAATATTAAATCAATATAATAATAATAGACAGTAAAAGTTAAGTATGGAAATTTTATCATTATTGTATGTACTACGACAAGGCCAAAATGTAAATGAGAAAATTATTTAATTATAATGAGAGGAAAGTGAACATTTTTTTTCAATAAAGCTGCTAAAGGATCTTATTATAATATATAAAAATGTAATATTTTTAGATTTGATTATTGCTTAATTTAGAAAATGTTCAGGACGTCAACACTGACAAAATATTAGATAGTCCTAAACAGAATCCCGAAGATGAAAATTACACCGAGCAGGATTCAGATTTATCAAATGCTCCAAATGCAGAAGCAAGTAATATATAATTGCACATTAAAATTAATAACCTCAAGAATGTATGGAAACCTAAACAAGGCACTTTGAAATACTAAAATACGAACATTACGCTTTAGCCAACACCAATTAAAAATGATTTATTATTTTAGTGTTTGAAAGAGTCCGCCAAACTTATATTGGCTGCTCCAGTGCAAACGCACTGCGCAAACTCCGATGTGCAAACCTGTCTTCTTTCTACGGTTCTGTGGTCAATCAGCTGCAGTCGCAGACGCCGTTTTATGCTTGGCTTTTGTAATTTAAATTTTGCGTCAACCGTATAATATGTATATCATTTGAAAAATAATTTTTTAAATATATGTTAACATTAAACTTTGTTTCTACAAGATGTACGTGAAAGGGAATTTTGAAGATGAAGGCATGGATGACCAAATTTCTTTAGGGCCTAAAGTGAATTACAGATTGGAGGAAGATGGAAATATTTACAAGAATTCACTTCATGAAGACGCCTCATTTTGACGCAGGAATTCTCATCATTTCAGATTTAGCTCAGTTGTGGAAAAGAACGAAAAGAAATGAGTTTTCCTGGAGCCTATAAAAGGATACACTGCGCAATATGCATATATACAGGAAAATTATAATTATTAAATCTAAAAACAGCTTCTTAAAATTTGGAACTAAACCTTATTTCTTGATTGAAATTTTTATTCCTATTTAGATTTCAATATTTTTTTCTCAAATGGGCAGAAATGAAGTTTCCTAACTAGTTTGCCCAATCTGGGCATTGGTTGGTCTGAGCCTTACAACCCAGAAAGTAGCCCAAATTGTCAATGATTGGCTTTCTTAACTGGAGCCCAACTAGTAATTGGGCAATCTGGTCGGAACCCAGACGGGCCCCAGTCGACTTTTCCATACGGAAACTTAAAAAAAAACTTTATTAGTTTCTTCTTTTACTTCTCGTGACAACTGTACTTAATCTCCCTTTAAACCAGATCATAAGCTTTCTCTCAAATGAAATACCTCTTAAATTTCCTTTCAATTCCTTTTCCAACTCACCACTTAGCCCTCATTTACCGCCTCGTCAGAGTGACTATCTTCAAGATTCGATGCGCGATGCAGAATATAATAGTATCTTCCCAACCCAACGGGTGGGGAAAAGGAATTCACCAGCTAATTTCTGCATTGCAACTAAACAGACGACAGCAGAATCATTAATCATCGCGGAAGGTTCGTTATTACGTATGCCATCGACCGAGAACAAAGCCCGACATTATCGCTTAAAAAAAAATTGGTAAACGGATAAGCCAGCCGGTGCTAATTAGTTCGAGCCTCAAGACCTGCTAAGAGCGGGAAAACTTCCTAACGCCTCCAACTTTTCTTTTCTTCCTTTCCGGTTTAGTTACGTAGATGAAATTTTAACACGAAGGATTGTTCCTCGCCGCACGATCCTCGCCATTAAGTAAGCGAGGCTCGTTACATCGAGCTTAAAATGGCGAACTTAATTCGCTAAGAGCCGTGAACTCCACAAGAATACAGAGCGTTGAATAATATTTACGAGGCATGAAAATTATGTCAAACTGTTATTGCGGGTGCTCTAAGAGATTCGGAATAGAAACGATTCCAACGCCCTGGGCAAACCAAGAAAAGCTTTCGTGCTAGATTCGCCAAAATGGAACTCTATGGCATTTTGAAATTTATTTTATCTGATTTTTAATTCTCAAATCTATCTTTTCTAAAGTATGGTGCCATTACTGGTCTTGGACATTCTAAAAAAATATATGATACATTATTAATATAAAATATTTGTATAAAATAATTCCCATCTACATTAGGGCGGAGCGAAAACATGTTTTTTTCAGATTTAGAGAGGGTCCAAAAGTTTTAGTTCGGTACTCGGATCTCCCATAATAGATTACAGATAAAAAAAATATCGTCGCGCATCGATGATAAAGCTCAAAATAATGAATAATAGCGAATTTTTGGTTATTTTTGAACGAAATAAATTTTTTAATAGTTGAAAAGGGTTCTTAAAATAAATACATACATCGTACATATCGTAGATTGCCATTTAACTTGAAAACAAGGAGATAAATCATGTTTTTAGTTGATTGAATGAAACTTTTCCTATTGGCGACGATTTTTTTACGAATGGAAAGGGTTCTAAAAGTTAAAATTTATACCTGTAATTATCCTGCAAAAGCTATACAGTAATAAACAAATTTTTATACATCGTAAATTGTCAATAAATTCAAATAAATTATATAAATCATGATTTTTGACTATTTAAGACTGCTTTTTGTTGACCTTTAAGCCCGAAAAGATGAATTTTTAACATAAAACATGATTTTTAACCAAAAAGATTAATCTTTCAGAAAAAAACAAATTCAACCTCAAAGTTGCATTTACAACCAAATACTTGAATTTTCGAGCCAAGAAGACGAATCTTTCAGAAGACAGTTGAATTTTCAACAAAAAAGTTATTTTCAACTAAGAAAGATGAATTTCTGAAGGAAATGATTTTCTTACCACAAAAATGAATTTTTAACACAAAAAGACGAATTTTTAACAAAAAAGATAATTTTCAACCGAATAGTTGATTTTCAAGCTGAAAAGTTCAAAGTTTTAGATAACAGTTGAAATTTTAGCTCGAAATCTCAATTTTTTTGTCAAAAAATCATCTTTTTGGGTTGAAAATTTATCTTTTATGATATAAAACTGACCTTATTTGGTTGAAAATTCATCTTTATTGGTCGAAACCATCTGCTTAAAAATGCAACTTTTTTGTTTAAAATTCGTATCTTTTGCTTGAAAGTTCAACTATTTGGTTTGAATTCAACTACTTCGTTTAAATTTCATCTTTGTAGGTCAAAAATTCAACTATTTCGTTGAAAATTCGTCTTTTCAGCTTGAAAATTCAACTGTCTTCTCAAAAATTGGTCTTCTTGACTTGCAAATGCAACTGTTTGGTTGAAAATTATTTTTCTTTTACAAATTCAACTATTTGGTTGAAAATTCATCTTTCCTGGATGAAAGTTATCTTTTTTGATGAAAATTCATCTTCTCATGTAAAAAGTCACCTTTTTTGATCAAAAATTTATTTTTTTTAGTTGAAAATTACTTTCTTGCTGAAAATTCAACTGTTAAGGTTGAAAATTCAACTGCTTTCTGAAAAATTCATCTCCTTGGCTTGAAAATGCAAGTGTTTTTGGTTGAAGCTCAATCTTTTCGCTTGAAGGTTCAACTATTGGATTGCAAATGCAACTGTTAGGTTGAAAATTATTATTATTTTTTTAATTTCATCTTTTCGAACTTGAAAGTCAACTTTTTTCTAAAATATTTAACTTTTTAGCTTCAAAAATCAACTTTTTTGTTGAAAATTGGTCTTTTTGGGCTGAAAATTTATCTTTCTTTGTTAAAATCTTATGTTTCTTGGTTAAAAATTTGGTTAAAAATTTAACTTTTTTCTTGAAAGTTCGTCTATTTTGCTTGAGAATGCAACTGTTTGGTTGAAATTTTTTTTTTGGAAATTCAACTATCTTGTTGAAAATACATCTTTCTTGCTTGAAAATGACCTTTTTTGTTGCGAATTTGGCTTTTTAGGTTGAAAATTTATTTTTTATGGTAAGGAAGTCATCTTTTATGGTGAAAAATTCATCTTTCTTGGTTGAAAATAATTTTGTTGTTGAAAGTTCAACTGTCTTCTAAAAAATTCGTTTTCCTGGCTTGAAAATTCATCTTTTCGGGGTTTAAAGTCAATATTTTTTGTGCATAAACTGCACCTCAAGTTTGCCTTTGAGGGCATATGAAGCGGGCGAAAAGTAGCGTTTTCTGCCCGGAGACTAAATAAGCGGGCGCAAAAAGCTGTTTTGCGCCCGCTTCGTCTCCGGGCGGAAATAGCCACTTTGCGCACACTTTACATGCACGAAAAGGTACACTTTTGATGCAGATTGGAGAAAAAAATATTTGCAACCTCGTTTGCAAGCTCATTTTGAGATATTACAGTTTGTTAGTTTCTTGCCACAGTAATCGAGAAGACGGAAAACAAATGAATAATTTACAATGCTTAGGGCTCGGTCGTTAAGAAATTGAATTTTCAAACTCTTTTTTGCCAGTGGTCTTGCGGCTTTGGAAACATTTTGTTCGGAACTTAATGAAACGTTAAGCATCAAAGAAGGCGGAAAATGCGATCAATTGGCAATACCTTTCAAGAAAGGAAATACAGTGAATTCAGTTAGTTCTGATAACCATAGAAATAATGACCTTCATGCTTGCTCGAGCCTAAAGTGAAGAGTACCTATATAATAAAATAACTCGCGGGATCGTTTTTAACTCGACTTAATTCACTTCAATTTACATCCTAATTTCTGGGCTAGAGGCCGCTTTTCAACTAATTGTCGTTCTGTATCTTTGTACTGTTTCAGCTTAAAATATACCATCTCATTCATGAAAGTTTTGTTCTTCACAACTATGCAATTATTTAACTTGAGAAATTAATATAATTGGGTCAATTTTGGAATTTTGCTCAGTGGAGAACTCCACAAGTTGAGAGAGGGCTGTTTTGTTCTTGAGTAAAGTTACAAATTCGCCATTGAAAAAATAATATCAAAAAATTACGTCAATTTCTTCCACGAGCTAATTTTTCAATATTTCTTAGTGCTTTTCCAATATTCTTCACGTGTAGTTGTCGTTTATTTTTCTATGTAATTTTCCAGTTTAAAACTTCTATTATTATTCTTGAGGCTTTCAAAGCGAACGAACAAGTGCCGCGCAATCCCATTATTCCCGGATCATTGAAATGACAACAAAATTCACGATAAGTATTTTATTTTTACTAGTTTATTTTCTGCCAAACATAAATTTCCCAGAGGATCCATTTTTTAAGGAGAACATGTTCTTAAAATTTACCCAACAAATTTTAAAACTTCCTTCAGCTACACGAAAATGAGCACCGTAAAGGCATCATATCACACCTCGAGTAACCTCTTCTAAAGAGTCTTACGAGAATCGTGGTCTAGGGCGCTTCGCATCTTCATTTGAAAAATAATTTCAAAAAATTACGTCGATTTCTTCCACGCGCTTATTTTTCAATATTTTTTAGTGCCTTCTTAATATTTTTCACATGTAGTTGGCGTTTCTTTTCTATGGAATTTTCCGGTTTGAAATTTTAATTATTATTCTTGAGACTTTTAAAGCGAACGAACAAGTGCCGCGCAATCCCTTTATTACAGGATCATTGAAATGACAAGAAAATTCACGATGATGATTTTAATCTAAAAAAAGATAATGGAAATTTATTATTTTTTATAAATTACCGATAATTTACGGAATGTTCAGGAAATTTACGAAAACTTTCGGGAACTTATGAAAACTTTCGGAAATTTTTGAAAAGTTCTTGGAGAGTGATGGAAAGTTATTGAAACTTTTGAAAATGTATGCAGAGTTTTGAAAATTTATGGAAAGTTTTCGAAATTGTGGAAGGCTTTCGAAATTTGTAAGAGTTTTTAAAAATTGACTTTTTAAAATGGAAATTTAGGAAAGTTTATGAACTTGTTCAGTTTTTATTTACGGTTGAGAACTTTTATCACATTTCTGGAGCAATGTATGATCTTTTCCCATCTTAGAGGCCAAACTGCATGAGACTGGTGCCCTCCTCAGTGCAAAACACAAACCGATAATAACTCCTTTGGTTCTGACTTGGTTTTTATACTTTAATAATTATATATCTGTTTTTTGTTTAAATATTGTTCGAAGGATGTATATGAAATCATCAATTATCTAGCCTCGTTATACTACCGGGGATCAAGGAATTTACATGGTAAGGGTAAGTAAGGGATATCGTGGTCTAGGGCGTTTCGCATCGCCATTTAAAAAATAATTTCAAAAAATTACGTCAATTTCTTCCACGCGCTTATTTTACAATATTTTTTAGTACTTTTCCAATATTCTTCACGTGTAGTTGGAGTTTTTTTAAATGGAATTTCCCGGTTTAAAATTCTAATTATTATTCTTGAGGCTTTTAAAGTAAACGAACAAGTGCCGCGCAATCCCTTTATTTCAGGATCATTGAAATGACAAGAAAGTTCACGATGATGATTTTAATCTAATAAAAGATAATGGAAACTTATTATTTTCATAAATTACCGAAAATTTATGGAAAGTTCAGGAAATTTACGAAAACTTTTGGAAACTTATGAAAACTTTCGGAAATTTTTGAAAAGTTCTTGGAAAGTGATAGAAAGTTATTGAAACTTTTGGAAATTTATGCAGTGTCTTGAAAATTTATGGGAAGTTTTTGAAATTGTGGAAGACTTTCGAGATTTGTAAGAGTTTTTAAAAATTGACTTCTTAAAATGAAAATTTAGGAAAGTCTATGAACTTGTTAAATTTTTATTCATGTTTGAGAATTCTTATCTTATTTCTGGAGCAACGTATGGTCTTTCCCCACCTTAGAGGCCAAACTGCATGAGACTGGTGCCCTCCTCAGTGCACAACACAAACCGATAATAACTCCTTTGGTTCTGACTTGGTTTTTATACTTTAATATTTATATATCTATTTTTTGTTTAAATATTGTTCGAAAGATGTGTATTAAATTATCAATTTTTAGAAATGTGTGATTGTTTGGTTACTTGTATAGAACCCCTCCCACCCATAAACGTATCACGTATTTTGTAAATGAGCTCTTATGGCTGCCCTCGTGGGCCCCTCGAAGTTGTCCCGGCGGTAAATTCAAATTTTTTAAAAATACCTTTAATAATCGGTGAGGAGACTGCATTGGCCCTCAATAATAAATTTCTTAAAGAATGTATATTAACCAAAGAAAAAAATTTTCTCACTGTGAATTTGCGTTCCTACAAGAAATTATGAAATTCTTTACAGATTTGATAAAATCCACTGAAGAGAGCCACCATTGTGTGCCGAAACGTTTTAAACAATTTAATTTGTATTCCATTTTACGTGACCATGAATCCAACAACGAACATGAACATTCTCTGAGAAATACCTTTAATAATTGTCTCCTCAACATTTTTAAGCATATTATAATAAATATATATGTATCGTCAATATGTGTACACAATTTAAAAAAAAAAACTAGCGCCACGACTGGGACTTGAATTTATGATCATCATCTCATCAGACTTCCGTTTTTTCTCTTGACCAAATTACCACAATGCTTATAACTATTTTTCAGATAGACACTCCATACGCACATCAAAATTTGTTGAAATTACTTTTATTTTCAATAACTGCACATTTGGATGAGATTATATTACTAACTGACACAAAAGACAGTTTATTGCAACAACAAAATCGGTTGATTTTTTTGAATGGAGGCATAAATGCAACAAAAAGGACCCCTGTGGGGGCCCTCGTGGAATGTCTGGGGTTTGAAAGTTCAATTTTCGAAATAATGTCTTCAATTTTTTAACAAAAATGTATTTCTGTAAGTCAGAACTAATCAAACATCACAATTGGTAGTGTCAACAAAACATTAACCCTTCGGACTTAGAAATTTTAACCGTTAAACCGTGAGGATACGCGAACAAAACCCCTTGCGGGGGCCCTCGTACAATATCTAAGATTTCGAAGTACAGCTTCCAAAAAAATGTAATTAATTTTTGAAAAAATGCATTTTTTGTAAGTTTGAACTAATATTACATCAAAATTTGTAGCGTCAAAAAAAAATATTAACCCTTTGGACTTAAAAATTTCAACCGATTGACCGTGAAGGCAATCGAGCAGGGCCTACTGTGGGGGCCCACGTGGGTTTTCCTCTATGGATTGTCCACATTAGAAATAAATTATTTGTGCATTTATTTACCATAAAATAGATCGAATTTATTTAATTATCAAAACGGCTGCTTTCAGCTTTTCTTTTCAGTTTAACTTTGTGGGTTATTTATTTACAAATAGTGGAATTAAAAGGGAAAAAAATCAGTGCATTCTCGCACGTAAGCGTAGGAGGGTCAGTTACAATACGTTTACAGTGTATAGTGCAGCTCTAAATGTGGTTTTACTTTGCGTTACCCACCTACTAATTTCCGCATGCACGTGATGCCAAGCGAACCATGGATCGTTGGCTACGTCGCGCGACTCACATCAGAGGTTGAATAATTTGTGTATGTAATAATCAAACGATCGATGAAAGTATATCAGATTCTTTATAGAATTACGTACGCCCAATCATTTCGTGAATACCTAGCAATTTACGTGCAAAGTAAAGTCCATAAAAAGTGTCATTTGAACCGTTCTTTGTATGAAACCAATTTTGCTATACTCCTGGGGCATTGCATTTCGAAGGGAATTTTTTCACGTGTAAACATCTCAGACCTCGATATGAAGAGTTAGACCTGAGCCAGAGCGTTAAATGTTTTGGGTGACAAAAAAGTGCGATGAGAAAGTGCGATGAGAAAGTGCGATGAGAGGGAGAGAGACCGAACGTTTGCTCCTCGCCACTTCTCTCTCCCTCTCATCGCTCCAAGTGAGCTACGCTTCTCCCGATATTTATATATTCACTCAACTCCCTCTCATCGCTTTAGCTGCGCTTCGTGCGTCATGATGAAATAATATATGAAATTTCTGTGAAATCTTTTAAGATCGCAAAAGATTCCTTGAGATCTTTGTAAGATCTTTAAAATCTTTGAAATCTTTGTGAAATATTTTGAAATCTTTTGAAGATTTCACAAAGATTTATTCATTCTTTGATTTATGTAAGATTTTAGTTTAATTTAACGTTTATCGAAGATGTTTACACACAAATATGTCTTGGATCGTAGTTTAGCCACAATTTATGAAAAAATGTATAATAATTTGTAAAAAATCACATTATTTTTATATTTGCGAGTTTTTATGAAAATACTGAGCAATACTGTAGAATTATGGCTCTTCTCAATTCCATTCTTTCAGTTGAAATTTTTATTTAAATACCGTCAGTTTATCATCAAAAACAAGAATCAGCGGGGAGAACAAGGAAATGAATCTATTTATATATTTTTTCACAAAAAAGTGATTTAGGGTAGCCACTGGACCGGGAAACCGATAAGTGACCATAAATTATTTGAAACAGGGAAAAACCGGGAAATGACAGTAAATTAATTTTTTTATCGGAAATTTTTCAACTTTTTAGTAGAAAAGCTTTCCAATAACTTGATACATGACTTTGATAAATTTCATTTTACAGTATTCATTTCTAATTGTTCATATTGAAATAAAAAAATGTTTAAATACAGTTTTAAAGGCTTCAGCAATTGCTGAATTTTGAAAAGTACAAATCACAATTCGAGAGTTATTAATTGTAAAAGATTTAAAGTAAGCTAGTTTAACTTTAAAGAACTCTTGTATAAGAAATGTTTTAATTTCTTAATTCTAATTTAAAAAGTGTTCAATTTAAAAGAAGTTTAGACATTGCATGTAGAAAGTTTCTAATACTTGAAATATCATTTTGAATGTCTTTTGGAATATGTAGTTGAATTTAAAAGGTTTACAATTTAAAATTCTTCAATTTTTATTGAGTAAGAATGGAGGAAATTTTGGTTTTTCATTTTTTTCCGAATTGGAAGAGGGAGTTTTTTATTTTCATTTTTTTGTAAATTGGAAGATGGACTTTTTTATTTTTAACATTTTTACTGAGTTGAAAGGGAGAAAATTTTATTTTTTAATATATTTTTTGAATAGGAAATTTGTTTTCAAAACTTGTTGACAGAGGACAAATTCTATTTTTTAACATTTTCCTTGTGATGAAAGAGGCATATGTTTTTTTTTCTGAGCTAGAAGAGGAAAATTTCTTAGTTTTAAAATTTTTATTGAGTTGGACAAGGGAAAATTTTGGTCTTTAATTTTCTTTTTGA
>JAUMHM010000085.1:27574332-27586345 GCA_032362435.1 Melikaiella ostensackeni
TTTGAGCCAAACGACGCAGGATAAGAAAAAAGTCAGAAGAGTAGAATTTGTGCTTTTAAAAAGTCAAATAAAATTGAAGTTACACATTTCTCTATGAGGCCAATCGTAAATCATTTCGATAATCATTAATCGTCTTTTTAACTATTTATTTGTATATATTATACGGCGAGCGCAAAAAATCGTGCGCGATTATGATGAGAATGTATTCCTTAAGACCGATAGATCCTTAAGTAAATAAATTTCCTTTTTCATTAGAGATAATTGTTTGAAATTTTGAAAAAATCGTATGGAAATCCCCACATTTAAATAATAAATTAATACCCGGTGAGACTATTGTTGTGGTTGGTTTGACTTCGAGGTTAGGATACAGAAGTCAGCTGGAGTGAGATCATACATACCAAAATAAAGATGTTCTTGTTTGCACTGCACCCGATTTCAGATTTCTCTTGTGTTATTTATTCCCAACGTTATAAAATGACGACGACGCCGCACTTTTCGTATACGCATACGCGCACAGGCCAAGCAACAGAAAAAGGGCCAGATGATACCATAAACTTCACAATACGTAAAAATGCGAAAAATTAAGTGTGTACATGCCCCAAAAAAGTCACAAATGTTTCCGAAAAGCGTAAATATGTATAGCATGAAAAAACGAACAAGACATTGCACGCTGTATTGGAACAGATCAAAAAGCATGCGAGAAAAATTTGGATGTGGACGTCGCGCGTTGCGCAGACAATTCGTTATGGTTTAGCTAATAGCAGTTTAGCGGGAGGTTTTAAATATATAAATGTGAACTTCTTTCATTTGCAATAGAATTTCAATAAATGTCAGACGTTATAAAGTCAGACGCGGGTAACGGTACATGAATTATATCCTTTAAAAATATAAACAAAAATTATGAAACATTACAGATGAAATTGAAATTATTTTATCGATGCAAATTGAAATTCATATTCTAATTGTATAATAATTAGAAGTTCGTTACGACGACAGGGGTCGCATTCACAAATTACGTGATACGTTTTGGAGGATGGGTCTGTCAAAGTATCATTCTTCATGTTAAGGGCAAGTTACACTTATCCGATTTCTATCTTACCGAAATTTTTTCTCGCCATACTTCTGTCCACACGGAATGACATATTGAATTGAAAGTTTGCGAAATTAAATCGAAACCACTGAGGAAGCTTTTTCTGGTCCAAAATGTTTATATTGAAACAAATATATTCTTGGGGGAATATTATGTAACTATAAAAATTTTGGACGAGATAATCTGTCCTTAATACCTTTTATTTAATTTCCCAAACTTTCAACTCGAAATCTCATTCCGTGTGTACAGGAGTATGGCAAAAAAATGTCGGTAAGGTTGAAGTCGGATAAGTGTCACGTAGCCTCGTTGTGAACGCATCACAAAAAGAGGAGGGGTGTCTCAGTTTTTGAAAATTGTTCATATAAATTATGCAGCGTTCTCATCAGTGGGCTGAGACATATTCAAAAATTCGGAAATATTAATTTAGAAAAATGTTAATTTAGAAAAATGTTCAGGAAATTCATGTTGAATTCCATTTTGGGGTACTTGAAACTTATGTATCCTTAAATTCCTTGATAGAAATATATACGCTTTAGTGTGCTGATTTAAAAAAATACATACTGTATGCGGAAGAAACCTTTTGACTCTTAAAAAATTCCTTAAATTTAATTCCAATTCATGTGAAACTTCACAATTTTCTTCTATCAAACCTATTTTTTATGGATTTATTATACTTCACTCGGGAATAATTTGTGAGATATGTTGAGAACTTCTTAGGGATGTCATAACTACAATGTCCTAAAGACGTCCTTCAAAGACATCTCAAGGACGAAAAAAGGCCTGACCTTGCACATGTTTAGGAATCCTCAGGCCGTCCTTTAAAGTCTCTTAACAAGCCTGGCGAGAACAAGATTTGGACGTATCTCAAACAACTTTAAGACGTCTTCCTGTAATGTCCTGAAAACGTTCCCAAAGTGACGTCCTCGAGGACACCATCTGCACACGTGTGCCCACTGGGCAATGATAGATTAAGCATCGGAACCCTTTGAATTATGTGTAATACCAAAGATGTACGAAGTTGTACTGGCGCACACCACACCATTTGCACCTTACATCTGGATCTGGATTATCCATACATCCATCGCATATTTGCTGTACAACATATAGAACAGGTGTGTAAATGTTCGTTGGTTTGGCTCCTACAACTTTCTCACACTGCTATGTTTCGAAATCTTAAGAAATGTAAGCTACTTTTTTTTTCTTCGATACATTCCCTTTAGCTTTTTCAGTTTAAGGGGTGACATAAAACAAAAATGTTAACTGGGACAAAGTTTTTTACATGTACTACATTCTAAAAAACCACATATATGTGTAGCCCCTTTTTGTTTTTTTTCAGAATTTAGTAGGTGTGAGTATCCGTTAGAAATTTTCAACACTGATCAGATACTTTTTCCGGTACAAAATGAATGAGGAAGTTTGCTTTCTAAAATATTCTCGAAAATAAAAGCGTCTGAGACAGTCTCCACATTTAATATTATTATTTATATTATAAGTGCTAGCATCAGCCTTACAGGACGATGAACTCTTAAAAGCGTCACATTGCATCAAACACCTGTGATCGGTTTTTGGATGATATGCCTTGATACAGGGTATGCCATTTTTTTTTGCTGCTGCGGCTTCAATCAAAGTTAAAATCGCACTGTTGTTATTATCGGAATGTCCTTCATATAATAAATGAATACTTTGTTCAACCACACCCCCTGCGCTTTAAAATTATAAATTATCATCGCTATTTGATGATTATTGACAGATAATTGTGATACGCAATCAGCTCAGATAAAACACACCCACTTTCTGGTATTATTACCCCATCGTTTCGCGTGAACTCTTCGGCTGCTTTACTGTGTACTCTGTCTGATTTTTCGCGTACACTCTTCTAATTTTTGTTTTAAATTTTCATTATTCCTATCTAACTGAAGTTCAGCATTCGCGACGGCTACAATAATAGATTGTGATGGGCATGCATTTGTTTTGTTTTGTACTTCATAAACATTAAAACCTTTCAAATACCTAAGTCAATTTTATATATACTCTCTACAGATTCGTTAATAAATTTTTTGATAAAATTATTCCTTTAGGATAATAATTATTTTAAATCATCTGAATTTCATGACGTCGTTCCCACTCCTTCATTATTATGCTTACACCACTATATCTTCACCAACACTATTACTTTTTAAACCAATGATGATTGAATAGGACATGAATCTTGTCTAGATGCATTGATGAGCCGAAAGCTACAGGGTTTCTTTGAATCTTTAGAGCAGAACATACATTGTCGCGAACTATGGTTTTAGTTCAAAAAGTTACTTAAAATTGTTCTCTAATCACTGCTACCATTATGACAAAAAGAAGAATTTACATGACTGAAGTGGAACCGTCGCGCAGGTCAAATAGACATTTGATTTTGACTACAATCTACGCACTCAGTAAATCTTGCAGTGAAAACGCGATTTTTGGATTTGAAGTGCAGTCAGATGTCAGTTTTCAATCCATCATAGAAATTTTGTCCAGTAAGTTACAAGGAATCACTTTTGGGGCAACAACATAGTAGCTATGAAAAAAGCCAGTTTTATTGGTTTGGAAAATGTTATGTTGTGTGCGAATGGGTATTTTGGGATGCTTAAAGCATTACGCGGTTCAGTAGAAGATTGTGTTTCTCGAATCGTACATATATTAACTAAGCATTGCATTTCTATGAGAATAGCCGAAGCTTCCGAGAATTTCATTTTTGCGTTAATAATCCATAAAGAATGTGACGAGTTCAAGAAAGTAATCTACGAATATTCATCGTTGAAACTCAACGGTTACTACATTGATATTATTTGCCATGAGATCGGTGGAAATCGGTGTTGATCCATGTTACTTCTACTGTAAAAAATAGTATTCTAAAGAGAATCACATTCAACTAATTAGGTTGATTCATCGTTAAAAAGTTGATAGAATATATGTATATTCCTCAACATTTTCATATACAATAAATACCATTGAGCTTACATCAGTATGTTTCCTTTTTTCGTCCTGATTTCTTCTTATTAAATAATAATCAGTTTTCAGATGAGAGGTTTCAGCGGTAGTATCATCTCGGGAGATTTTACTTTTATCTAACTACAGATATTTCGAGGTCCACTCTTGTGTGAAATCAGTTCTGTCAGGGATAAGAGGGAATCTAATCTTGAAGAAGTCTGAAGCAGCCTAAGTGACCAACATTAAGATGTATAATATATTGTCTTCATTAAAAGACCTTTTTCAGCATATGACAATAAGTGAAACTTACGAAAAATGAAAAAATTATTCAGATAATAAATTGAAAAACATATATATTCTATAAGAACTATTACCTAAAAAAATTCACACCTTAGTCTGAATATTATTTGATGGGGTCAATGAATTTTTCGAAAATATTTTGGGAGTATAACAAAGTACGCAATCTCCTGATAAAAATCAATTGCTCGATCATAAAAAAATTATTCAGATGATAAATTAAAAAATATATACATTCCATGAGAACTTCTGTTTGAAAAAATGGACACCGTAGTTTAAATATGATTTGATGGAGTTAATGAATTTTTGTATAATATTTTGTAAGTATAACAAAGGATGCAATCTCCTGATGAAAATTATACTCGTATACGTGGGGACTAATCTTACCGTGACAGGAGCGGTCTAGCTGATAGTGTGATGTGGGGATAGGGTGGGGGTAGACGGACCATAGTGGCGCCTCACAACCGACGTAAGGTGGAAAGCTTAGAAACGTCAAGTTTTCTAGTAAGGGCGGTTTTCACCAGAAAAAACTAGTTCAAATTAATTATCTTCGCTATCGAGTTTTCAAATAATTTAAGTGATGAATGTTTAATCGATATTTGTACTATTGCTGTTAAGTTCGGTATTTGTATCCGAATTACTGGCGGAACCTGTGGTTAAAATATATCAAGGACTCCTTAAAGGAACCATACTTAAATCAAGAAAATGGAGAAATATTTCGGCTTTCATTGAAATCCCTTATGGTCAACCATCAATCGGAAAATTGAGGTAAAATTCGGAAATTCTTCTCTCATTGGGAATTATTGTTTATTAATTACATTTACAATTCAATCAGGTTTAGAAATCTCCTACCAGCAAAATCGTGGAGTGGAATACGCTTGGTCAATAGAAAGGCAAATGCATGTTCTCAAAATTATTATCGAACATGTACTGGCGTGAAGATTGTTTATGCTCAAATGTTTTTACACCAATTTTGAAATATACATCCTCCAAGATACCGAAACCAATCCCAGTTTCACACTAACAAGATTTTTCAAATCGAAGGCATCGAACGAAAATTTATTTTATTTACTTATTTTTAATATTATTTTGGATCTCTGAGCACGAAATCTGAACCCGCTCTGAATCTTCTACCTCTCACTCACTACCTGTGTTCTAGCTTTATCTTTCAGTTCCTCCAGCCTAACACAGTGCTTAGTATTTACTCAGCCCTTCTTGACACACATCCATGAAGCGGTCACTGGCTGTTTTCTAGCGTTATCTAATAGTTTTTCCTGCTTATCACAGTGCTTACTATCTACTCCACCCTTGTTGACACACCACCATGAAGCGGATACGGGCATGCACAAACTGATGTCCAATAAAGAGGCAATTGTGTATTCTCAAAATTACTCTGAAGCATATATTGGCGATGAAGATTGTTTACACTTAAATGTCTTCTCACAAATTTTAGAATTCAAGTCCTTGAAGGTACTGAAACCAATCCCAGTTCCACACTTGCAAGATCTTTTAGATCGAAGATATTGAACAAAAAATTATTTTATTTACTTATTTTTAATATTATTCTGAAACTTCAGGACAATAAAACTTTAGAAATAATTTGTTGCCGGTAATGGTATCCGTGCATGGAGAAGGGTTTTCACAAGAGAGTAGTAATTTAACAGCCTATTCTCCTAAATATCTCATGGATAGAGATATTTTATTTGTTTTAATGAACTACCGATTGGGCGTTCCGGGCCCCAGGAAATTTTGGATTGAAAGTTCAAACACCCGCACTTGAATGGGTAAAAAAAATATTCAAGCCTTCGGTGGATATCTGAATCGAGTTACAGTTTTTGGAAACAGTGCTGGTGCTACTTGTATTAACCTTCTTGCACTTTCAGATGCAACCGATGGTAATCGATGGAATTTTTGAAAAAAAGTGAAAATAAAAAAAAGTTTGTTTTGTGATATTTATGCTATCCGTAAATTTCTGAAACTGAATGACTGATAAAATTGATCAGGCAGATTCGTTATTAATTATCTGTTCTGCTGCCAATAACTTACATTGATTGATATGTAAATATTTCCACGACACGTAATGTCAAGCATGCATCTCTCTACATTTGAGAATCCATTCTTTACATAGCCATATATAGTATACAATTTGAAAAATTATTATTACAAATGATCTCAAAACCGTTTTTAACTATAAAACGCTAAGAAGACACTTTGAAACAGTGATAAGAACACAGCTACATGAAAAAAAAGGTCAAGAACTCTTAACGAGATACATGTGATCCTATGAATTTTGAGGCATTGAATCCGATACGTTAGTCAAATTAGTGCTGGTCTTCCATGGCTGTATGAAAGGACAGCTATTTTTTTATTATAACGCACTCTTTTGCATTCAAAAGACCTTCGTAGCGGCATTTTCCCTTTTCAACTTTTTTTCTGGGGTGAATCTTTTTTCAATGTCCAACCAGGGCCGGCTTAACCAAGAGGCTAGTGTAGGCTGTAGCCATCTAGAGTGGAAAATTAATTCATGAACGATCAACAAAATACACGCATTTTCAAGAAGAGAAAGATAAATATTAGACCAAAAATGGAATAGTTGAATTTTCAGTTGGAAAAAAAATATTTTCAGCCAAGCAAAAACAAAGTTTTAACAAAATAGTTTAATTTTCAATCAAAGAGATGAATTCCCGACTAAAATTATGAATCTTCAGCAAGAAAACTGAATTTTCAACAAAATATTAAAATTTTTAACCAAAGAGATGAATTTTCAGCTAATATGATGAATGTTTAACAAAAAAATAATTTAATCACAAAGTAGTTGAACTTCTAACCAAGTAGTTGTATTTTCAACCAATACGATAAATTTTCATCCAAGAAGATTAATTTTCTACCCAAAAGAGCATCTTTTCAACAAAATATGTTAAGTTACAATCTGTTTTGTTTGAGGATACAACTATTTTGTCAAAAATTCGTCTTTTTGGATAAATTCAACTGTTCTAGATTTAAAATTGAAATATTTTTTGGTTGAAATATCAACTATTTTGGTAGAGAATTGAATTATCTTGCTAAAAATTAACTTTTTTGTAGAAAATTCGTCTTTATGTCCTGAAAATTTGACAATTTCTTTGAAGTTTTGTTCTTTCTTGGCTCAAAAATCACTTTTGGTTGAAAATTAAACTATGAGTTTTTTGTTCAAAGTTCACCTTATTTTGTATGAATTTCATCTTTTTTGCTAAAAAATGGAACTTTTTGATTGAAAATCAATCTATTTCGGTTTAGGACTCAACTCTGTTGTTGAAAATTCATTAACTATTTCGGTAGAAAAATTAACTATTTGGTTAAAAATGAACATTTTTGTCGGAAATTTATCTTTTTTGCTTGAAAATTTCACCATTTCCAGAAATTTCATCTGTTTTGGTTAAAAATGCAACTGTTTGGTCAAAAGTTGGCCTTTTTGTTGAAAATTCGTTTTTTTTTCTGGTTGACATAATTTCTCTATAAAATGAAAAAATGTTGATTGGTTATAATAAATTTTATTGTGCGCCACTAACAGTGAAATACAAAGTAGATTTGCTGAAAAAAATTTTGAATCGTAGAAACACCATCTTTGAAATTTGTTTATAAAAATTAATTCAAATAATTCATGGGCTAATTCTGTATCTTAAATGTCGCTGTACTGATTTTGATTGATTCCGAGTTTATTTAGAATGTTTGCGGAAAGATAGAAAATAAAGTAGTAAAAATGACAGTTTTTTTAATTCGTTTGTTAAAACCGAAGTGCAATAAAGAAGAAATTGAAAAAGGAGTTGTTATAATTCTGTTTGGAATTTAATTAAGAGTATTTCAAAAAAAAAGATGGAACTTGATCAGGAATCCTGAGCTTTGGACTCTTTTGATACAAATTTCGACGTTTCGTTCCACAGTGGGGCGCCATGAAGTAGAGGTAGACGGTTTTGGGGAAATTTAAGTTCAGTTAAATGAGTGCAACGCGAATCAGGAAAAATTAAAGAGAACCAGTGTAACTGAATTTAACCAATTTAGTAATTTCTTTCTTCATTTCCTTTGAAAAAACAATACAATTCCATTTTTTAATAGAATCGTGAAGAGCGGGGGGGGGGAGTATAATAGCCTAGGGTCGCCATTTTACAAATGGCAGCCCTGCATATTTTGTTCAATGAGATTGTTATACAGTGTTTTAAATGTTAGGCTAGAGTTTATCCCTGGCGAAATTTTCGGATAGAAATTCATTCCAAATCATTCCGAACCAATCCAAATGATTTCGAAATCTGTATCCGAACCAATCCGAAAAAAGTTCTGAATTTCGTTCGATTCAAATTGGTTAAAAATTAATCCGACTCAATCCGATTCGATCCAAACTTCCAATCTGAATCAATCCGAACCGAATTTTCAATCCGAATCAATCCAAATTCGGATTAACCTAAACCGATTTTCAATCCGAATGAATCTGATTCAATTCGAACTCGGATTAATTCTGATTGAAAATTCAGTGAATAACAATCCGAGTTCGGATTGTTTTGGATTTGAAGTTCAGATTGAACCAGATTAAGTCGGAATAATTTTTAACCGATTTGGATCGAACGAAATGAAGAACTTTTTTGGATTGTTTCGGATTGATTCGGATTGGTCCGGGTACAGATTTCGGGATAATTCGGAATGATTCGGAATGAATTCCTATCCGAAACTTTCGCACTTTCTGTAGATTAGAACCAATCTTTGTTTAATGTCTCTCTTTAAAATTTCTTAAGTTTTTTGTGTACTAAAAAAGAACACCCAAAAAGCTCACAATTGAAGAATAGACTTTGAGGCTATAACCTCTTTTTTCGGCTCATTAGAGACAGATGTACAATAATTGTACATCAAAAGGAAGAAAAAAGAGGGAGAAAAGAGAAAGAGTCAACCAAAACCATCCTCACACTCTTTCTTTTCTCCAACTTTTTTATACTACTAGGGACGCAAATGTTTTGAAGCCAATTTAGACTTCCTCATCAGGGGTTTGAATGAAATATGTACCAAAAAAAAACCAAAATTACCATCAATTACATTTATTTTATGTTAAAGTAAAATTAATATTTTTATAATCTGACAATGTATTAATCTCATACCTATTATTATTCCTCTGAATTGCCCCTGATGAGGAAGTCTAAATTAGCTTCGAAAGATGTTGGGTCCCCAGTAGTATAAAAAAGACAGATAAAAGAAAGAGTGTGAGGATGGTTTTGGTTGACTCTTTCTTTTTTCTCCCTTTTTTTCTTCCTGTTGACGTACATTTATTGTACATCTGTCTCTGATGAGCCGAAAAAACAGGTAGTCTCAAAGTTTATTTTTGAATTGTGAACTTTTTGGGTGTTCTTTTTCAGTACGCAAAATTTTCATAAGAAAATAGATTTTGATGAAAGGAGGTGTTTCGGGTTTCAATCGTGTGCAAAACACCTCCTTTCATCATAATTAATCATCGTGAAAGCATTAAATCTATTATTAAAATAGATTTTATTTCGATCTTTAAGATATTTTAAAATTGTTTCTTCATTTGTCTAATCAAGTATAACGCTAGAGCAAGTATTACGGAAAATTCCGTAATAGTAGACAGTACGCAAATTTGAAGTAGAAAATTAGTAACATACTTATTTTAAATAAGTCTTAGAGTTTTATTCAACCTTTATTAACAATTGAAAATTCCAGTATATCTTGCGCTTAATTTTGAGTGTTTATATAATTATCACTGATTTAGAATTCAATATTTTATGTGTTCATTTATTTCCTGAAGTCTAAATTTCCTCTTAAGCTGCCAGTAACCCGTGTTCTTACCCTAGAGATTCGAATTTCCCAGTAAATTGTACATCAGAATATAGATTTTCGAAGTCGGCGTGGAATTAATGAGAAACAAATAATTTAAAAAAGGGATTTAAATAATATAAAAACCTGCACATTCGCAGAGAAATGTTGAGTTTGATTTAGGAGTGTGAAAATGTAAATTTTAATCTCCCTCTTTTTATCTCGACGCATTTCAACCCTCATCTTTAACTAGAAGTATTATGTGCTATCATTTTTATTTGCACTCGTAGACTCACGATAAGTCTACGAGAAAAGAAGATACTAAAAGGGGAGGGAGTCGATGATTATAGAAGCACTCTGCGACGAGCCGTAGACAGTTTGGATATCGTTAAGCGCGAAGGGTGATTCGAGTGAGGGTGGCTTTAGGGATGAATATGCCCTCCGGAGAAAGGAATGCGTTTGAAATTGTTTTCCCTTTCGCTTTTTTTATTCAGACTTGTGTTTTCGTTTATGATTGAGTTTCTCCTTCTCGGAAGAAACAAAGATAAACAAACAATAACAAAAAATAATTGCTGCGATCATTTTGTCTTCAAGAGTACACTAACTTTTTACTTTTAGATCCTCGTTAGCACAGATATTACGCGAGGGGCGAATGAAGAATATCAGCCTCAGATATCTTTAATGGGATTTATTCTTGGATTTATTATCGACCTTAGCTTTCATAATATTGTTTAAAGATTAATTATGTCTTTCATACATTAATAAGTTTTTAATTTCTCAAGGATTGAAATGAAATCTAATTTTTTATGAAACATTTTTTGTGTACTACAAAAGAACATCCAAAATGTTCACAAATCAATAAGAGACTTCGAGACTACCCACTTTCCCGGCTTATTAGAGACAAATAGACAAAAAATATACAACAAAAATACACTCAAACCCCGCTATGAGAACCCCCGTTATAAAATACAAGGGGACCAAGGGGGCGCAGGAGCGTATGAGATAAGCCGGCAGTACTCTCCGCGGTTACTCGTGTCATCTGCTTCAGTCATTTTCAGTCAGTTGCAAGTGTCGCAGGACATTCGCTTCAGTTCGCGGTTTAAGTTATGCGAAACCACGCCTAAACAGGCGTTACAAAAATGTCGAAAGACAACAAGAGGAAGCGTTTATTTTTCGAAGAGAAATATGAGATTTTAGACGAAGTGGAAACAGTTGCCTCAAAACAGTCTATTTTACGGAAATATGGCGTCTCTGAGAGCGTGTACAAGGCTGTGAGAGCTCGCGAATCTTGTTTAAAAAAGATGGTTGAAAGTCCTGAATATGTGAAAAAGAAATCGTCAAGAACAAGTGACAATAAGGATTTGGATGCTGCTGTCTCAGAATGGTTTCAGCAAGTCAGAGACAGAGGCAATCCTGTATCCGGGCCAATGGTTCAAGAGCAAGCTATCATTCTAAACGAGAAGCTCCATGGTCCTGAAACGTTTGAAGTAAGTAAGCAAGCAAAACAATATTCTAACGTGTAACAGCAAAATTTTGATTCTCATTTCAGCAAAATGTTTAGCTTACCTTTGTTTCAGACAAATTGAATGCATATCATTCATAAAGTAGAAAAGTTTGTTTTGAGGTTATGTTTGGATTGAGATCCAAACTAAAAGTATACTTGCATTAAATTATATACCAAGTAAATTAAATTGAATAAATAATCAAAGGTAATTATATAATTCAATTGTATTATATAGTACCGGCGAAAATTATCTACATGTCGACCCTGATATTTGTACGTACATATTTAAAAATCAGTACTTTGATAAAGTTTGATTTTCGAGCACAAACATTTTCACTTTCATTATGATATTATAAAACCAAAAT
>JAUMHM010000085.1:27662199-27672567 GCA_032362435.1 Melikaiella ostensackeni
GTTCCAGTGGAACGTTGCTGGAACGTTCCAAGAGGGCGGACATTTCACACGGCCCAGCGACGTACCTGGAACGTTCCGAAAGTCCCAGCGGCTAGTTCCTGGAACGTTCCCGGAACGTTCCGTGCTATTAGGGAATGGTTAAACCTTTATTTTTTAAAATTAAATGCGTGTATATAAGCATAAAATAGTGTTTTCTACACGAAACGCAATTTCGCTAAGAAGTGGAGTAAGTGGATTTAGCTTTCCATAACTCATTTAAGAGCAACGATACATTGAACAGTCTCCTTTCTATTGAGGTTTTGCATTTTAATGTCTAAATCGATACCTATCGGCAGATGTAAACTGCCGACATTTTTGAGAAATCAGCTTTCGCTGTCCCCTTGTAAAGATCGTTTGGAACAGCGGGACAAAAAGGGTCAGAAAGTCAACGTACAGTAAATACATCGAGTAAAGAGAAAAAGCCCGGTGAGTGAGTAGTCCCCTTCCTCTTTATCAGGGGCCCAGACAATGTACGCGTGAGGGGCCAGGCGGTAGGATATCGCATTATAGCATGGATCGCACGCGTACGACATTTCTCGAGAGACCCGTTGCCACAGTTATTTATTGACTCCTCATTCGTTCAAACAGTGTTAACTGTTCTCTGTGCTATTTTATTTTTCCTCTCATATATGTTCAGGGAATACCTATAATCATTTTGCCAGTCTAATTCGACAAAGGACCATATGTGTGTAAACAAAAATTGCGGTTCAGTTGTCCCAGGTATGAGGTATTTGCTTCGTAAAAGCTGTGCGCAATAAAATGAGCAATAAATTCGAATTGGAGATCAATTTTATTATAGGGGCTTGAGCCAATTACGCGTTTTTCTGAAAGTTTCTGCGTCGGACAAGGAATGTACCTTTTTTTCGTTTTTTTTTTTGTTAATACGATAACTTTATTTTCAACTTAAATGTGGACCGTAAATTTAACTAATTTTATTTTAAAACAGAAAAACAAAGAGCCAATAGTGATTCAGGTAAGAATGCTTGGGGTAATTTCGGAATGCAAAAAATAAAGATCAGAAGAAAATTTCATTTTATCTTTACTGATCTTTTTTTTTGCATGCCGAGATTACTCCCAACATTTTTATTTGAATCGCTTTTTGCCCTTTGATTTTTCGGTGAAGTTGTAATCCTCATTATTTGGAATCTTTTTTATTGAAACCTTTAAAATCAATGAAATTGAAATATAACTATAGATTGAGGCAGTAAAACCTGTCTAGTTTGAAAATTAAGTCGTTCGAAATTGTACAATAATCTCAGAATAAAAGCCTTATGAGTTGAACTATTTTTGGTCTTGAGCATTCGAAGTTTTAAATTTATAGTATTTGAAATGGAACGATTTTCAATTAAGAGTTTTCGAAATTGCATTTATAATTTGATAAATGCAATTTTAGAACTTTAAATAAATAATTAAAAAATTGAATGCGCTAATTCAAAAGCTTAAAATGGATTAATTGAAGATTGAAAGCGTTTGTGAAATGTAAAGATATTTAACATTTGTCATTAAACACGTTTAAATTGAAATTTTGAAATATGCACAATATAAAGTTTGAAGCGTTCAAAATTAAATATGTATAGTTTGAAACATCTGTCAATGGACAATTTTAAATGCAAATAAAATTTTAAGTTTGAGTTCAAATTTATAAGCTGTTCGAAATTGTTCAATAATTCCCGCCCGCCCCCCAAAAAAAGGTTTGATATTTGAAGAGTTTTAAGTTTTAATTCCAAATTCCAAATTTATATCAAATTAGCCTCGATACTTGAATAGTTTAAGAATTTAAACGATTCAAATCGAGAGATTTAAAATTCCGACGACAATTTCAGATGAATATAAATATATATTTATGTACAATACATTTCTGCGAATTGATTTACGTGATTTTCAAAAAAAGACTTGTGCCTTTTTATCATTCACAGCCTTTGGTCTCAAAGGGTTTATCATTTCTTATTATCTATATACAAATTTTTAATAACCAAGCACGTATGAAATTTAAAACCAACCTTCGTTATATTACGTGTATACTGAAACTAACTCTAATTGTAAATTCAATACGTATTTTGTGTAGGTTTTTCTTTTTGTAAAAATTCCTTTCACGATACTATTTTGTTGGCGGTTTCAAATTGCAATTTTCTCCCGTATTTTCTAAGATCTATATGCAAATATTGTGAACGGTAGTAATAAGAAAAACTAAACTGTACTTTTTGAAGTTTTTGATAGACAACAGTCTTATAAAATTGTCAATTTTGTGATTTTTTTACTTATTATTATTGAGATTATTGATATTATGAATTTGCCATAAAAAAATAAGGTTGCGTCGATTCGAGACTGTGGACAAAACCTGGATCGACCACAATACACCCGAGAAAAAGCAGCAGTCAAAGCAGTTGGCCAAAGTCCGCCAAAGAAGGCGAAGACTGTTTCGACAGCTGAAAAGATGATGACGACAGTATTTTGGAATTCCCAAGGAATTATCCTCATTGATTACTTACAGAAGGGTAAAATTATAACAGGAACGTACTATGCATCATTACTGAAATGTTTAAAAACCAAGCTACAAAAAAAAACGACTACGATTAGCGCACAAAAAAGTGCTGTTTTATCAAGACAACGCACTGGCTCACACCTGCGCAATCGCAATGGCAAAAATACACGAGCTGGGCTTCGAATTGATTCCTCATCCACCCTTTTCTCCAGACTTGGCTCCATGCGACTTCTTTCTGTTCCACAACTTAAGACCTGGCTTACTTAATACAAGCTTACCTGATTGATTGACGCAAATATATAGCCCTCAGAGTTCTTTTTATTTTTTAATAGGAACAGGTTTTAATTTTGAGGTTATGGCAAGATGGCAGTGTTGAGCAGTGCTGCCAACATAGTCCGCATTCCAAAATTTTATTAATAGTGAAGTAATGAAATTTCATTATTGTACTAGTGGGCAAACATGTTGATTACTTACTAATCGTCAACAATCTGGTAATGTATCATTTTTCCCACTCGAAACAGGCCCGGAAAATGAGATATTTCTCGCGGGTGTTGAATAAAAAATGTTTACTGGTTTTCTTACCAAACTTATGAAACGACTTTCATCTACAGGGAAACTCTATTAAAACTAAAAATAGCTTCTTAAAATATGCAAATAAATCCTATTTCTTAATTTAAATTAGGATTTTAATTTAGATTAAAATCTTTTTTGCTTAAATGTTCAGAAAAAATTGCCCAGTTTGGGCCCAACTAGTTTTCCCAATCTGGGTACTGGTTGGCCTATGTGTTACAACTCAGAGATTCGCTAATTTCGAATTTGACGTCAAAAATTACAAATTCAAAATGGCGGATCCAATATGGCGACCCAAATTCTAAAATTTTGACATGCTTTTCTGAAACTTGGTGTAGGGGGGGTTTTTGAGGTTGCTGATTTCGAATTTAACGACAAAAATTACAAGTTGGATCTAATATGGCGGCTAAAATACCAATATTTTTACATTGTTGTCTGAATCATGCGTAGAAGGGGTTTTTTAGAGTCGCTGACTTCGAATTTGACGTCAAAAGTTACAAATTCAAAATGGCGAGTCCAATTTGGCGGAAAGAAATGCGAAATTTTTATTCATTTTACGAAACTTGGTACATGTGTATTTATATCAATGTAGTAGTTAGTGTAATTGTCAACTGTTTGCAGCGTTTTAAAATCAAAACAATTTCGGCTAAGAATTATCTTTGGATTTTTCTGTGTTAGCATTAGTAGAAATTTAAAAAATCATACTCGATTTTTCTTTCAAAAAATTAGGAGATGGCATTATTTGACAAATATACTGATACCTCCATTTAGCGGTGGTCTCGGGTATGGCCTCCGATGGCCGTGACTCCCTTCCAAGAATTTCTATGATCTAGACAGTCAGGGTCGTATGAACCAGTGCTCCCAACGCGGGCTCCATTCGGTACTGTGCATGCGTCGCACATAGCGTCTGATTGGATGCTTTTCGCGCGCTGTTTAAAACGCTAAAAATTTGTTTTGTGCATAATAAATAATGGCTTTTTAACTTACAGATTTATCCATCAGACCAAAATTAATTAATTCTGAGCAAAACTGAAGATAATTAAATCACTTTTCTGTGAATAAAAAATATATTTTACTAGAATGATAAATTATAAATATTATAATAATTTATAAACGATAAATATGTTAATTAAATAAAGTTTATTTTTGATTTATAGTATAGTGCTTTAATTATGTTTAATTTTGGTCTAATGGATAATTCTATAAATTAAAAAACCATTTTTTATAATGAACAAAGAAAAATATATTTTTTAGCGTTTCAAACAGTGCATGGGTCTAAATAAATGTTATCTTTGAAAAATGTTTAAAATCCCAAACATAACCTTAAAAAACCGAAACACTGAAACCGGACTGACGAAATAAGCCGGTTAGGTAGTCTGTCCGCTTTGTAGCTACAGAGCTGCTCGACTTCATTGAGCTCACTCGACCTCTTTCTTGACTCCTTGGACCCCTCGTCAACGAATGCGAGCCGGCTGAAATTCGACGAACACGGTAAATGGAGGCCGGTTAAATGGAGGTTCCAGTGTGATCAAGAATATCCGTGTAAAACCTATATAAAGATCGTTTGCAATTGGCTGTCCTGTTGGAGAGACAATGTCGCCGCGGAAGCGGCGCGGCGACCGGAGAGTCACTCGTTAACCTTATCTCTACGACAGTTTTAGCGGATTGTCGAGGTAACTTTTGTCGGAAGATAAGCGCAAAAAGAAAGCTTCTAACTTGTTCAAAGAGGGGGAAGGGAAATGCGAGAAAGAAGACTGCAGATGAGACAAAACGAGGAAAAGAGTGTATAGAACAGGGACATTTTCGCGGAAAACCGTAACGCTTATACGTTTCCGGACGGCGAATTATTCCCGCGAGGGAATCCGTAAACGGCGACAAACAGACGAAATCTATATCTCCTTTCGCTCGGAAAAAAAGAAGACACAAGCTTTCTCATACTCCCTTTAGAATCTTCTTTAGATAAACTTCCACTATTTTCTTCTAACGAGACACTTTATCCTCCTGCTCTGTTTACTTATCGTTTATGTTTATTGCACGGAACAATTCTTTTTCATCTTTTATCAGAATGTAGAACGAGCGTCGCTCGATTCTCATTTCGCTATTGGTTCTGGCAGCGGTTCCAACTTTCCGATTGGTTTTAATTAAAAGCTCTGACTCACCACTGCTTCGTGCAGATTTCTCTTTCCGATTGGCCGAATTTTTAACGATTTGTTTTCTCAAATTGTTCCCAGATCGACGCATTCATTTTAGCAGAAATGCGCGAGTTAATGGGGAGGATCACCGAGAACCATCTGTTTCGATACATCGATTCGTTGCAATTTTATTGCCGGATGCTCTGCTGTTACGAATAATAGAAAAAAGGCAGTATATCCTGATTGGCCGAGTTGCTGAGTGGTCAAGTTATTTTACGATTTCAAGAAAAAATATACCAACATGATTGGATTCAAGCGGAACCCCGCTTAAAAAGTATGTAGAAAAATTATATCATCCAAAATCAGACAAAATAAAAGTTGTCAAAAGCAGTACTTTTGGCGAAAAAATTGTGCAAAAATTTAAACGAAGTTGTTTTTCTTAGAATATATTTCTGAAACGGGATTTTGTTTCTCCAGTGAAGATTCTAATTTCTACAATCACTAGAGTTTTGCTTTCTTATTTGTAAAACAAAACGTTCGAAATATAAAGCTATCGCAAATTTTAAGCGTTCTAGATCGAATATTTAAAAAATCTAAGCGTTTTTTTCATTAGGACATATTCTTCGTTATGAAATAGTAATTGACTGAATCTTTCGATTTTCAATTCGCAAAATGGATATTTTTTATATGGGGAGTTCGGCGTGTAATTATTATCGAATAGTTCCGGCAAATAGTGAGTCAAGTCATAAACCGGACAGACAGGATGCTCCGGAGCTGAAGCAGCATCCGTTTCTTTTTAACCATTTGCTCGATTTCCATCAAAGTTATTATGTTATTAGAAATGGAAAAATCGGCGCACCTGCATCGTTAATTATCACGTTACCAGAAATAGGTGCAAATTGTTCTTTGCTTGGAAAAAAGTAATTGGGCTGAATGCATAATTAATTTACTATTCATCCTTCCTGTGTAATCTAGTAATAATATAAAATGGTTTAACTTATAATTTTTCTCTATGCATTTATATGACATAATATATAATATTAGAAACTTTCTTATAAAATAGTTTTGTCGATATAATAAAACCGTGTTTTACGCGCTTGTTTATATGCAAAATAAAATACCGCAGTTTTTTATTTTAAAGAATAGCGAGTTGAAAGCATGGGAATGCTTTTAATATTCTAATTTAGAATCTTGGGAACCGTAAATTCTGGTTTCGCCATATTCGCATCTTTTATTTCGAGTCTAAAGTATATATATTAATCATACAATTACTAGCCTGGAAATGTTTATAGCTTACTTATACTGATTTTTCAATTTTTCATACTGATTTATTGATACAAAAGGTAATTATTGCATCTTGATATCATTGGAATCTGCCTTATCTTTTTCGAGACTTAATTACAGGTATATATTTCTAGGGTCTTATTATTTTTATGTTTTCCGCATGACGCAAGTTCTCTGGATCGGACCCCGGGTGGGCCGATGTCAATGTGTGTCGGCACTATCTAAGGGATCAGGAGTTTAAAAAAAAGTCAAATCGTACTAGCCATAAAATCCGAAAGTCCATAAATTTTATAATGAACTGCAGTCTCTAAATATGTCCTATAAGCACTATTTACGTCCGTTTCTATTCACTATTTTATCAAAACGAACATATAATCTAAAAATGAAAATATGTCAATCATATCATTTGACCTATTAAAGAATCACGTATACACAAAATCTTAGAAGAGAGTAATTAATTTTTCTACTAAACTCAATGAGCTTTCCTCATTAGAGAATTTTTAAAGAAGCTTGAAAAATATGTATAATTATTCTCGATAGAATGTTTGCATGCAATATATATTTTGCTACAGACTCTTGAGATTGCAACCTTCAATCTCTCTGAAAATTTACTTGCAGTCTTAATTTCCTTTCTTTGATCCAATATTTTAACGAGAAAGTGGATATGAAAAAGTGGGTCGCATTAATATAGAATAGTGGTGTGGTAACGCATTTTTGCGAATAATCACGTAAATCGAATGACTGACTATGTGTAATTTTGAATGCATGTATACTATAGATATAGCTAAGTAATGTGTTATTCAAACAATTCCTTTAGTGAACGTGATTCCTTTAAACTGGTGGTGCATCGTCACACTCATGTAACTTCACATGCATTCCATCATCCATGCAACGGTACAACGATTCCAAGACGGCCCCTTAATGACACAGTAGAAGATAAAGGCTACTGGAGATGAGCTTGCGTAAGATGCAAAACAGCAAAATGAAAGGTGCATGCGGAATAGTCAATAAAATAAGAATCAGTGTATAACAGTATATTGAAACCACAATAATGTCAAGATTTTGAAATCGTCTTCTATTTCCCAGGAATTTTGAATGATAGATGACAATTATTATATTATAATTATATTTGTGTAAGGTGCGAAACAGCAAAATGAAAGATGCATGCGGAATAGTCAATAGAATACAGGTATAAGCATTAGCTATATTACAGTATGTGAATGCCACAATATTATCAACATTTGAAAATCTTTCTCTATTTTCCAGGAATTTTGAATAATTTATTATAATTATATTTGTATAAGATACAAAACAGCTGTGGAATAGTCAATAGAATAAGCATCAGTTTATAACAGTGTATGAAAACCACAATGTTGTCAAGATTTTAAAATTTTCCTCTATTTCACTGAAATTTTGAATAATAGATTATTTTTATTATATTATAATTATATTACTTGCATAAGATGAAAAACCGCAAAATGAAAGTTGCATGCGAAATAGTAGAATTAGCATCAGCTATATTACAGTGTATGAATGCCACAATATTGTCAAGATTTTGAAATCTACCTCTATTTTCGAGGAATTTTCGATAATAGATTATTATTATACTTGCGTAAGATGCAAAACAACAAAATGATGGCTGCATACGAAATAATCCACAGAATAAGCTTCAGTTTATAACAGTGTATGAATACCACAATGTTGTCAAGATTTTTAAATCTTTCCCTATTTTACTGAAATTTCGAATAATCGATTATATTTATTGATAATAATTATATTATTTGTGTAAGATGAAAAACGGCAAAATGAAAGTTGCATGCGCAATAGCCAATAGAATAAGCATCAGCTATATTACAGTATATGAATGCCACAATATTGTCAAGATTTTAAAATCTACCTCTATTTTCCAGGAATTTTGGATGATAGATTATTATTATACTTGCGTAAGATGCAAAGCAACAAAATGAGGGGTGCATGCGAAATAATCAACAGAATAAGCATAGGTTTAAAACAGTGCATGAATACGACAATGTTATCAAGATTTTTAAATCGTCCCCTATTTTACTGAAATTTCGAATAATCGATTATATTTATTGTATTATAATTATATTATTTGTGTAAGATGAAAAACCGCAAAATGAAAGTTGCATGCGCAATAGCCAATAGAATGAGCATCAGCTATATTACAGTGTATGAATGCCACAATATTGTCAAGATTTTAAAATTTACCTCTATTTTCCAGGAATTTTGGATAACAGATTATTATTATACCTGTACTTGCGTAAGATGCAAAACAACAAAGTGAGGGGTGCATGCAAAATGATCAACAGAATAAACATCAGTTTAAAACAGTGTATGAATACCGCAATGTTGCCAACATTTTAAATTCTTCCCCTATTCTACTGAAATTTCGAATAATGGATTATATTTATTGTATTATAATTATATTATTTGTGTAAGATGAAAAACCGAAAAATGAAAATTACATGCGCAATAGTCAATAGAGTAAGCAACAGCTATATTACAGTGTATGAATGCCACAATATTCTCAAGATTTTAAAATCTTCCTTTATTTCACAGGAATTTTGAATAATAGATTATAATTAATACATTGTAATTATATTATTTGTCTAAGATGAAAAACAGTAAAAGGGAGGGGTGCATGCGGAATAGTCAATAGAATAATGATCAGTGTATAACAGTGTATGAATACGACAATGCTGTCAAGATTTTTAACTCTTCCTCTATTTTACTGAAAATTCAAATAATAGATTAAATTTATTATATTATAATTATATTCTTTGCGCAAGATGTAAAGCCGCAAAATGAGGAGTGCATGCGAAGTTTTCAATAGAATAAGGATTAGCTATATTACAGTGCATGAATGCCACAATATTATCAAGATTTTGAATTCTTCCTCTATTTTCCAGGAATTTTAAATAAAAGTTTATATTTATTATATTATAATTATATTATTTGCGTAACATGAAAAACCGCAAAATGAAAATTGCATGCGGGATAGTCAATAGAATAAGCATCAGTGTATAAAAGTATACTTATACTACAATGTTGTCAAGATTTTAAAATTTTCCTCTATTTTCTAGGAATTTTTAATAATATATTATTATTATACTTGCGTAAGATGCTCAACAGCAAAATGAAAGGAAAAGGTGCATGCCGAATAATTAATAGAATAAGCATCTGTGTAAAACAGTATATTAAAACCACAATGTTGTCAAGATTTTGAAATCCTTCTCTATTTTCTAGGAATTTTTAATAATAGATGATAATCATTATGTTATGATTATATTTGCGTAAGATGCAAAACAGCAAAATGAAAGGAGCATGCGAAATAGTCAATAGAATAAGCATCAGTGTATAAAAGTATATTAATACCACAATGTTGTCAAGATTTTGAAATCTTCCTCTATTTTCTAGGAATTTTTAATAACAGATGATAATCATTATGTTATAATTATATTTGTGTAAGATGCAAAACAGCAAAATGAAAGGTGCATGCGGAATTGTCAATAGAATAAGCATCAACTGTATTAGAGTGTATGAGTGCCACAATATTGTCAAGATTTTAAAATCTTCCTCTAATTTTCAGAAAGTTTGGATAACAGATTATTATTATACTTGCGTAAGATGCAAAACAACAAAATGAAGGGTTTATGCGAAATTGTCAGTCAAGGAAGCATCAGCTGTCTTACAGTGCATGAATTCCACAATATTATCAAGATTTGAAAATCTTCCTCCATTTTGTAGGAATTTTGAATAATAGATAATTGATCGATCAAACGAACTTACCTTTTGTGAAGTTCGATCGAAATTATATGTAGAGTCTCGTTCGAAATGATT
>JAUMHM010000085.1:27674997-27692269 GCA_032362435.1 Melikaiella ostensackeni
CAAGATCTTCTCGATCCTGAAACAACCATCATAGAGAGGTTATGTGCATCCGTGTTACCAACGGTGCAACGATACATCCTAGCTCATCTTTCCCATCAGTTTTCAACGGATATTGTGTATAAATTGATGACATTTTTCAATATATTATAAAAATTGTACGAGCTTAAAACTGAGTCGTATTACACGTGGAATCATGACAGTTATTTCTGCCAATTATCATAGGCAAGAAAACTGCGAACAAAGTTATTTGGTTATGTTGGTAAAAGGTATGAACTTGCTTATTTATTTAAAAGTTGTGTGGTTAGTGGCACTAATTTTGTTGTGCTCGCAACCTAAAAGCAAAAAAATTACTTGATCCATGCCTAACCTGTCAACAATATATTCACATCGCATCGAATGACACTTTTCATAAAAACACATAATTTTCGATGAAAATTGAGAAAATTAATCATAAGACAGTTTTAAAGCCAAGAGTTTGACGAATTGAAGGAACCAGTGAAGTAATACGAAAAGCAATTTAATTCTTTAAGAAATGATAATCTGTCGGCAAATAACATTGTTCACAAATAACAAGTTAGTGTTAAAAAGGCTGATTATGAAACTCGTTTTTTATATTGTCTCTGATAAAAAAATACCACAGAATTTTGTCTTCAACAGTCACTTTTTTCATTATCCAGTTCGTACTGGTGGATCGCCTTGCACTGGTTTTCCCTATAACAGTGTATGAATAACACAATGTTATCAAGATTTGAAAAGCTCCTCTGTTTTCCAGGATTTTTGAATAATAGATGATAATTATTCAATTAATGTATAATTGTTCAATTTGAACTTTTAAGTCGGGCATGATTTTGTAAATTACATGAATCAGAAATGAAAAAAGATATGAAACTTAAAAAATTGAAAAGTTATAAACTCCAAACGGCATCGTCCATACATATAATAAACTGAACATTCATTTTTTTTCTCATGTATAAAACACAGTTTAACTGAAGATAAAGGGCTCTCTGTAAACACAACAAAAAATTCTATACGAAAAAGAGCTCCGTAATCTCAGCTCTCATTCATCACTGATTACAGCATTCTAAGAGCAAAAGACTCTCCAGTTTCAAGTAAGAAATCACTCGCAGCACATGTTTAATATTACGCTCTTTCCTAGAAGTGTTTCATTCCAACGAAAATATTCAACGAATGCAGTACAGAGTGTACAGAGTCTACACACTCAACATTTCTCTAAAGTAAGGACATCGGGAAACCGTGATGTGACAAAACAATAAGGGTCTTTCATTCCAAGTCTTGCTTGCAACTACAGACTCTCAAAGATTTCCTTGAAAAAAACTCTTATACCCTCTTATTCTTTTTCCTTATTTTCCCTCTGTTTTCTCATTTCTTTCCCTTTTTTCTGTCTCTCCTCCAAAAGCTTTGAAACTATACAACTTTAATAACGCCTCGACTCTGCCGGGGAAAACTGCCTGTGAGTCTATGGTTCAAAGTCAAAACGAACTATTTTTTCACTAAAAAATTTTCTTCATCCTCCAATTCAAGCTACATCACTTCATTCCCTGACCACATTTTCAAATGAAAATCTGGTATGAAACGAAAAAAAAGGAAATATTTAATGGCGAGGCGAAAAAATCCGTTGAAAGAATATTTTTTTTCTAAAGAGTTTTAAATAAAAAAGATGCATACAAAGCGGACTCCATCCTGGAATGATAGAAAGCAAATATTTATCTCAGCAATTTTTGTCTATTTCATTAAACTTATTTATTCATTTTAAGAACCGTAATAAAATATTGAGTTTTATAAACCTTTAAATTAAAAAATAGTTATTTATGAGAACCAGGACCCTAAGTGGCACTTTTTCCTGAAGTTGCAATACGATCCACAGCCGAGGTGTAGGCGAGGCGAAGCGGAGCCGAGGCAAAGCGGACCGAGGCAAAGCGGAACCGAGGCAAAGTGAAGACGCTTAATCGGTTGAGACCAGAACCAAGTTCTTCAAAATATGAGAGATTTTGAAACCTTGATCAATAAAATGTCGAAAATTTTGGAATTGTGACCCCATAAATGTGTTTAGTTAGTTTGAAAATTCATTAAAAATACAAAATATACATTTTCCACAAATCTATACTTTTTTCTTGATGAAGCAAAAAATTTACGCATTACAACTTTTATTTGAATCTTAAAAATATTTCACAAAGTAACCTCAGAAATAAAAGCAATTGCTAACATTGAAGTTTGTTATTTCTTTTATAAAGTTCATATGAATACAACTTCGAAAAATATTCATAAGGTAATCAATTTTGATGTTGAAAAAAATATGTCAAATGGTCGGTTTTAAGAACTCGGTTTCCTAAGACGAGCCTCGTCGAAAAACTATAAAAAATCAATTTATTTAATAATTGATATTGATAAATTTTATTTAAATAGGGTAACTATCCCAATTACTACAGTATCAAGCTTCAACCTCACTTTAATCAAAATTTTCTCTTACTTTATTGTGAAATAACAAATTTTTCCGTTTTATTCTAAAGAATAATGTATTTTGTGCATAAAAAATTTGCAATTACGAGATGCTAACGTAACGCATTAAAAATTGGAAAAATAGACAAATAACATATTGTAAATAACATATTATTCCTATTAATGCTGTTGAAAAAGAACCGTGAACGTATTACTGCGAACCGAGGTGCCTATTACTGCAGATTTAAATTTTATATGCTTACGAGCACATGAATCATAAATTAGAAATTCTATTAAATTCTTCTCTTAATGATGACTGCTATAAATAAAATATGCTTCTTCATTCCTTAAAAAAATGCAATAGAAGGTGCTTTTTGTAAAAAATTTCAAATATGAAGACCAGATGTCACAAACTCACAATTACGAATTTAAGTTCTATAAAAATATTTAGTTTATTTTAGAATAATTTATTATAGAAATAAATAATGACAGACTCCTTTCTTCAGCAAGTAATCAAAAATATAAATTTGATGTTATAACACAAAAAGCTAATGACTAACTAGTTTTTCATGTTTTCAGCAGCAAATTTTCATTTCCGCGCATGTATTTACCTACGTACTTGATGAATATAATATGTTATATAAAAATATTTATGGGGGTTTTAGTGTAAATTTAATTATTTCCTTGAAAATTCGTTTTTCTGGTTGAATTCAAATGTTTTTGGTTTAAAATTGAAGTCGTTTTCATTTGAAATATCAACTATTATATTTTATATTGAGAATTCATCTTCTCTCCTTGAAAATTAAACTACTCAGTCTGAACTACTTCGTTAAAAATTTATTTTTTTTGGTCGCAGATTCATCATTTCGGTTGAAAGTTCATTTTTTGTTGTTGAAAGTTTAACTATTTTGCTGAAAATTCGTTTTTTTTATTGTTGAAAATTTATATTTTTGAGTAAAAAATTCCACTATTTAATCGAAAATTCATGTATTTTGTTGAACATTCGCTTTTTAAGTTTAAAAATTAATCTCTTTTATTAAAAATTTCAGCCTTTTTAATTAAAGGTGCAACTGCTTGGTAGAAAATTAATCTGCTTCTGTTTAACATTCAACTATTTCGTTGAAAATTCGCCCTTTTTGGTTGAATTATACTGTCTTTGATTTAAAATTAAAATAGCTTCTAGTTAAAATATCAACTATTACATTCTTCGTTGAGAATTAATTTTTTTTTTGCTGGAAAATTCAAGTACTTGGTTAAAAGCTGAACTACCTTCTTTGTTAAAAATACATTTTTTTTGGTCGCAGATTCATCATTTTAGTTTATTGTTCATTTCTGTTGTTCAAAATTTAGCTATTCCGTTGAAAATTCGTTTTTTTTGTTATTGAAAATTTATCTTGTTTATTAAAGAATTCCACTATTTCAGTGAAAATTTATGTATTTTGTTGAAAATTCATCTTTTTGATAGATGTATATGCTTATTGGTTGAAACTTTTTTTATTTTGTTGACAATTCATTTTTTTTGTAGAAAATTAATATTTTAGTTAAAAATGCAACGATTTGGTCGAGAATTAGTTTCCTTCAGTTATGGATTCAACTACTTTGTTAAAAATTCGTCATTTTTGGTTGAAAATTCAACTGCGTGATTAAAAGTTGAACTACTTTGTTGAAATTAATTTTTTTTTGGTCGCAGATTCTTCACTTTAATTCAACGTTCATTTCTTTTGTTGAAAATTTAACTATTTTGTTGCAAATTCATTTTTTTGTTGTTGAAAATTTATATTTTTTAGTAAAAAATTCCATTTTCTAATTGAAAACTCAAGTATTTTCTGAAAAATTCGCCTTTTTAGTTCAAAAATTAATCTCTTTTTGTAAAAATTTCATCCTTTTTGGCTAAAAATGCAACTGCTTGGTAGAAAATTAATCTGTTTTGGTTGAGCATTCGACTATTTTGTTGAAAATTCCCCTTTTTGGTTGAATTATACTGTTTTCGATTTAAAATTAAAATCGTTTTTAGTTGAAATATCAACTATTACATTCTCCCTTGAGAATTAATTTTTTTTTGCTTGGAAATTCAAGTACTTGGTTAAAAGTTGAACTACTTTGTTAAAAAAAACATTTTTTTTGAGTCGCAGTTCATCATTTCAGTTGAAAGTTCATTTCCATGGTTAAGAATTTAACTATTTCATTGAAAATTCGTTTTTTTTGTTGTTAAACATTTATCTTGTTCAGTAGAGAATTCCTCTATTTAATTGAAAATGTATGTATTTTGTTAAAAATGCAACAGTTTGGTTGAAAATTAGTATGTTTTAGTTATGGATTCAACTTCTTTGTTAAAAATTCGTGTTTTTTTTTTGGTTACAAATTCAACTTCTTGATTAAAAGTGGAACTGTTTTATTAAAAATTCATTATTCTAGTTGAAGAATCGTCACGTAAGTTAAAAATTAATCTTTTTGGTTGAAAATTTAATTTTTTTGTTGAAAATTCTTTTTTTTTGCTTGTAAATTAATTTTTTTCACTGAAAATTTATCGATTACATTTTTTACCGATTACATTTTTGGTTAAAAATTAATTTTCCCACTAAAAAATTAAACTATTTTGTTGAAAATTCGTCTTTTTTGGTTGAATTCAATTGCCTTTGATTTAAAATTCAAATATATTTCGGTTGAAATATCAAACATTACACTTTTACGTTAAGAATTCATCTTTTTTGGTTGAAAATTCAAGTACCTAGTTGAAAGTGGAACTACTTTGTTGAAAAATCTTTTTTTTTTGTTGAAAATTGAACACACATTTTAAAAGTTGCATGTATATATTTAATAATCAAATACATAGATCGATTACCTACATGGAGAATATTGAAATATCTTTTTAAAACACAGTGAAATGATTTTTAATAACTTTTTCGATGTGACTACAAATTTTGTAATTCTTCAACTTTTTTGTTCCAAATTCAGTCTCCAGAAAAATTCCTAAATATTTTACAATCGGCAAATAATAAATATTCCGTCAGTGTGCCATATAATTTGAAAAAATAAATTGAAGCATTCAATATTTGTACAATACATTGTTAAGAAATTGGTAGATAACGCAAAATTTGTTTGGCTTTTGTTTTATTTTTAGAACAAAGTTGTATGCTTTGAAGAAACTTCTTCAAAGTCAACTTGTAAAGCAATTTCTGTTCCGATTCAATACCTTCAATAACCTTTTTGCATACTTCTTCAATTGAAAGAGAAATGTAATTTATTATTTACCTTACTTTACTTTAATTTCTTAATTAGTTGGTTAAATTATTTAAATTTAATTTATTTCAATTAAATTTTCCATCTCAACCCTTATTAACTCCTCTCTAAAATGTCCTTTCATTTTGTGATACTATATTGTAATTTTCAGACAGAAGGAAAATATTGTTAATTAAGAAATAGACAATTTTCTTACTACAAGTGAAGTAAAATAACCAGTGGTGTTTCGTTGTTGATCTACTGATTTTTTCGATTTTATTTAAACGAGCTTTCGCTCCAGAACGTGGAGCCTCTTCAGGTTGACAATTTAACATCTCCTTCCTTAGCTGAAGAACATACACGACGTTTTTATATAGTAAAAGTTTTTCACAGGAAATATAAGACATTGGAAAATATGAAACATGACCTGTATGCTTAACACTTAGACGCTTACATTGTAGGGTAATATAAAAAGTAACATTTCTTATGAAAGATAAAGTTCAGAGCTAAAAAGCTCATTCTTTGAAAAAATATTCTTTTCCGGGTTTCGCGTTAACATTGTGAAATGCATAAAAATTTATTATGGGCTAACATACTCCGCTAGATGCTAATACTGGAGAAAGAATGTAAAATCACATGAAACTGTATCTAAACCTCTAAGACAAGATGAACGCTAGGAGCGAATTTTCAAGAAACACTAAAACGATGAGTATAATTTTTTTAGAAATTATTAGTTGCAAATATAAGACTATGGTAGATATTGCTAGGAAATTAAACATCAGATCTCTTATTAACAGAACTGGTATTCTTGACGATAAAAAACGTCTCTTTAAAATTTCTTCTTCTATAGTTGTTTTCATGACTTAAAATTTGTGTGTTTGAAAATAAAAACTTATGATCGTTAAGATGCGAGTGCATAACCAATGCAGTGTCTCTTGCATCATACTTGCAGTCGTTTTTGTGTTCTTCGAATCTAGTTTTAATGTACTTTTACTATATAAAAAATGTCGTTGTATGTTCTGCAGCTAAGGAAGGAGATGTCAAATTGTTAACCTGAAGAGGCTCCACGTCATGGAGCGAAAGCTGGTTTAAATAAAATCGAAAAGATCAGTAGCTCAATAACGAAACACAACTGGATATTTAACTATTATTGTTAAATTGAGATTTTTGTAATGACTTACATCCACAATCATCTTGCGAGAGTTTTAGTTTATTCGCCCTCCTCAGGCGGTCGGTCGGTTCGACGAAGGAAAGATGCACATCTGCTGAAGGAAACTCATGCCTCCAAGATGAGCCTAAGACAAGGCCTCAGATTTCCAAGCCTTGAATTTTGGCCGCCTTGGATTGTCTCGAAATGCGAGGCCTTGAGTTATCCTGCCTTGCTTTTCTCGACCTCCGTCTTGGAATTTCTCGTATTGAACGGCATTAATTCTAATTTGAATAAGGAGATTGTCTTCTTTTTCTTTCATCTTTTTGTGTTGTCCCAATTTGATTGTTATATTCTTCGTTTTTTTTCAAGGTTTTGTTTTGAATTTCTAAGTTTTCAGGCATCACTCTTCTTCTTATAAATAATTGTCCTTACTTGCCCTTACCATATAAAGTCCTTGATCCCCGATATACGGAGAAAGCTGTATGGAAGTAAGATGCATAAATATGGTTGTCACAACCACAAAAAATAGTAAAATAAGGTAGATCTACAACTGTAGCACCTACAACCACATAGCTGTTTGTATAAGAGTATCCTGTTATAATGACTCTACTGTATGGTTGACGCAACCTTATACATGGTTGTCAACACCACACAGTAAAATTTCTCATTAATAGGATGCATCGTCACAACCAGCATTGCTGATCGAAGAAAAAATCATCTGCATCAATTAGTTTTAAGGTTTCACTTACATTATAGAAGCATACAAGAGTAAAAGTAAATTGGATGACTAGATCTGTCAACATCACACATTGTAAATTCTGATGTTCAAGCTACTGTATACTCGTATACGCGCGCCCATATATGAAATTGTCAGTCATCCATAAATCCATCTAAAAGTTTCGCATTCTTGTAGATTTTGTCCACATTTCTCCTTGAACCGCCATTGTCTATCCACGGTTTATATCCAAATATGTCAGCACTTTAGCACTTGCACTCGCTTTTCACTTGTATTTGTTGCATACAAGAAACAATTAGGCAGGCGATCGGATATGATGGCGTCGGGCCTCGTGGGTGACGCGGCGTAATGTGCGTTAGCGCACGTGAATTTGCGCAACTATGCGCTCCAATCAAAAGAGGATGAGCCACAAACCTGGTGGTAGTGGAAGCCATCAGATAAGAAGCGGTACCAATCAAAACAGGATGAGCTACGAACACTGTGGCTGCTGGAGCCACAAGTCTGTAGCTACACAAGAGATCCCATATAACAGCAGTTTCGGGGGTTGCTTCCCACTGGACTTGCTTGTAAATCGGTACCCCCGAAGCGTAAATATTCAGGGCCGTATGAACTCGCTAAATACTGAAAACGAACTGATGCATATGCTGACAGCTGATGGAATTATCCTCTGCTGGTACTGCCTGCCTTTATCGCTCCGCTACAGGTGGCGACGCATTGTTGACACGGCCTGCACGCTGAGAAACTGCGTGGGCCAGCAGTTCTAGGAATTGGAAAATCGGATGCGCTTTTGTGGTAGCTCTTGTGTGAAAGCGTGCAGTTGTGAAAACTATATCAAGAGAATACCCAACTATGCACGAAGGAAGCGACATCAATTAAAAGAGGATGAGCTACAAATAGCGTGGTTGTGGGAGCTACAAGCCTGTAGCTAAAAGCGTGTGACTGTGGCAACTATGTCATTTGGAACTAACACCGTAGATAAAAGATGCCTAAATAAAAAATTGGACAATGCATGCTTATTATATTCAACTTCATTGTTTTATTTACTGTGATCATACCAATTTCCTCCGTGTAGTATTAACAATGCTATAACCGAAAGAGTTACGCTCACCCCGAAAGGGATTTGGCTTAATGGTATAATAATAAATAAAATACTCGATAAAATAAGTATTTCCTAATTATTCTTTAATTATTAAAAGTGGAATTTATGAAATCTATCAGAAATATTCTGAAATAAAATTTGAATACTATACGAATGAGCAAAAGTTCGAACTTCTCAACGGATTCTTGGAATGGAGATGAAGTTCGGAAGGGCCAATGGCCCATCGTCAGAGTCTAATTTTAGCTTCTCTCGTTTTCGATGACCAACACGAACCCACGCGATTTACAGGAGCCATAGGTGCTTCACCTTTAATTCTCGCCTCAGAGCACATGATCAATATTCTGTCATAGCAGCCTTCTAAAGAACAAGAAAAATTGCACAAGCTCACTTCATATCTTTGTTGAACATCATAAAACAAAAATTCCCGGATTGGGTAAAATTCTCCGCAACCTTTAAAACAGAAGTTAGATTAGAAAAAACGAGTCCAACAGGTATTGTTCCTCATATTTCAGGGCTGACGTGACGCACATTTTATGAATGAGCAACTGTTGGTTAAAGTCTCGTGAATTATGGAAGTTAATGTTATGATGCAAGCAGGATATAAACAGCTTCTCGTAAATATGCGAAATGCAGACGATGCATTACCGTTAAGCGGATTTCAATGCAATCTTTCAGTAATAATGACTAAGGAGAAATTATTTTATCCTTCGTTCATCAGAAAATTCTGCAAGCTTTTTTACGTTCATGATATTTATGAATTCAAGGAGAAGAACTACGGAAGATTAAATTTAAGACTAATATCTTTTTAAAGTGCACTCAGTTGTTAAATTTGAGATTTTTCCTAAAGTTAAATGGGAAAAAGCCCCTAAAATCAAACTAAGGTTTTACAACTGAATTGTACTGAATTGTAACTGATATTTGTACATTTTAATAAAAAAAGCATATTATTCTGTTAGTTCTTATTTTCAACCATTTTTAAACAAGAAGCCCCAACGAAATGAGATAGTTTGAAGTCTAATTTTGATTTGGCAGCTTTTTTGTGTTGTGCTTTTGGTGCATAAAAAAGTTTATAAGAAAGTAGATTTCATTTCAATCTTAATAAAAAATTGTAAATAGAGATTGAGCTCAAGATTTGTTTCGAGCTGCATAAATATTTACCTCAATATATTAAAAGATATCTGTTTTTGGTTTAAAGATTGTTTGAAAGATGTTTATGGAATAAGCAATTTTTAGAAATGTGTGTTTGCTAGGATTATTACATTTTTCGATTTGAAAAATGAAATAATCTGAAGATATTGCTTCTGCATTATCTATAAGAAAAAACTCACTTTTCCCACAAAATTTGTATTTGAATGCTTTAAATTTTTTTCATTTATAGTAAAATTATTTGTTTTCATAATATACTTTTGTATTAGTATAAACGACTTTAAAATTGTACAGTGTTTGTACCAGAACCTTAAGCCTTAATCCAAAAATTAATCCTTATTGCACACAGTAAAAATGATGGGTTATCAAGTATTATTTCAAGTGGAACTATGTAAAAAAACTGTATTGTGTGATGAAAGGTTTTACACGATACCGTGCCTGAATTCACAAAATATTTTTTATATTTGCATAAAATATCAAGTATAATCTAGTTTTCTCTGAAATCATACATGACAAAATACATGAAAACAAAATTTAAGCGGAAAGCTTACCCTCGAAATAAAGTTTCCTTTAAAATTTTTGTAATTTTCTTTATTTCAGCAATCTTTCAAATGGAAAAGTGGAGGAGATATATTTTAAAATTTTGTTCGATTTTTTTTAAATCCTCACGATTGATTATGTTCCAAAACTTTCAAACATTCTTTAGTGATAGTTCATTCGTTCATTTTGACACCGTGCCTGAATTTACAAAATATTTTTTATATTTCCATAAAATATCAAGTATAATCTAGTTTTCTCCGAAATCATGCATGAAAAAATACATAAAATAAAAATATAAGCGGAAAGTTTACCCTCAAAATAAAGTTTTCTTTAAAATTTTTGTAATTTTCTTTATTGCAGCAATCTTTTAAATGGAAAAGTGGAGGAGAGATCTTTAAAAATTTTGTTCCAATTTTTTTTTTTTTGATCCTCACGATTGATTATGTTCCAAAACTTTCAAACATTCTTGAGTGATAGTTCATTCATTCATTACATACAAATTGAGTAGTTAGTCATAGGATATTAAAAATGAGAATCCATGAGTCATTTCTAGTTTCCGCTAATTGTCTCTAGAATTTTCTTACAATTAGTCCCAGGATTAATGGTAAGTTAATGTCAGTAAAATGTGTAACGGTGCCAAGGGAAAAAAAGAATGTCATATGGCCTTATCTATTGCCATGATTATGTGCATGTAATAATTACATATATTTACAAGTTGTGATTATTTATGAGCATGTTATGATTATTTTGCAATTTAATTAAGACGACGTTGGCATTCAAAACTGTCGTATATAAAAAATAGTACAAATTCCGATGCAAATAGTAGCGAATAGTGTCACTCTCCAGTTTCCACTCTTATGGCTGTGGATACTGCTTTTAATGTCCCACCCATAAAACTCTAGGACAGCTTCTTGCTGTAGAGCATTCACGTTGCTTACGCAGAGGTACGTAACTACGTACACAATATTACACATGAATACGCAATGTTGACCTTCGTCAATTACTCAATAGTCAATGACTATTGAGCATATAATAGATAAAACGATATTTTAATAAGGGCTATTTTTCGGTTTATTAGGAAACTATTATTATTTTTTGTTTGATTAAAGATTTAATACAAGAACAAAAGATAAATTGAAAGGTTGGGAATGCAAAAATCAAGGAATTTTTATACAAAAAGACTATGTGAGATGTTATTGTCTTTTTTCTTTTTATGTCTGGGAGAATCCAACCATTAGGAAAAATTAAAATATACTTCGACGACTCCCAGGCCATTAAAATGTTTATTAATTAATTAAAATTTTCAGATAAACTTTAATGTGTAACGTTTTGAGGTCAGCCTGGTCTCATCATCAAATCATATTACTGACAATTTTGAAAATTCGGTACAAAAATTACTTGGTACATAGAAGACCAAGTTGAGAAAAGCAATGTGAATGCTCATATTGACGTTAAAATTCGTATAAAAATAGTTCTTGGTTATGTAATGGAAGTGATGTAATGAACATTATACAGATTTTAAAAGAAAATATAAAAATTTGGACTAGAGAATTTAGAATAATATGAAAAAGTTGAAATGAAAGGGAGAGAAGTCTCAACTTCCATCTTGATGTATGAGCATAAGGAATTTTTACAAGTTTCTGTGTTTCTGGAATTTTCTCCACCGAATTATACACAGAGAGAAATTGTTACTAGAGGTTAAATTCTGGATACAAAGTTGTAATATATCTGTCATTTAACTATGGGACAAAAATCTAGATACTTAGATTTAACATCCACAGATGTCTTAATATCCAAGATACTTATTCTAAATATCCGAGATGTTACATTTTAACATCCCAGTTTCCCAGATATTACAGTGAATTATCTTAAATGCTACTGTTCAAAAAAAAATATATATATTGTTAAAGTATTTGAAAATTAAACTCCACTCGTATTTTGAACTGCCGCCTGAATGCTGTGCGCCACAGGCGACGCACATCAACTGACGCCTTGATAGAAGTCTGTTGCCATATGGTCACTTCAATTTGCCCGTAAAGGATACAAATCTTTGATATTTGACTAATTATTTATTAAAGTTTTGATTGTGGATGCTTGTCGCAAATACAGAAATATATGATGAGTTTGTAGACGTGAAGGCATCAAATTTTTGAACGCTGAAAAATAGTAGCGAAATGGTGTAGTGAGTTCTAAATTCTAACCTCTAATCGTTAATTTTCTGTAGAAATTATTGTTCAGAAGTGAATTTGCAAACATCAGTTTGAAGAGTTTCACGTGCTTTAAGTGTGCAAATGTAGAAAATGTGGTTGTTGTAAATAATGTTCGAACGTTCAAACATTCGGACATGATTTTGAAATTCTATGTATGATTTAGAGGGGATTCATCTTACTGCATACTATTTGGAATTATTTGCAGACCTACTCATACTAGATCGGATTTACATATTACTGATGCAAAAAAATTTAAATTGCATTGGGAACTTTGAACATTTTAAGGAACATTTCAAGAAAATGTATTACTTTATTGTGGATTGAAGCTTCGTGGAAAAATCAAGTTTTAAATAGAATAGCAAAAATTTCCAGTTTTGACATTAAAATCTGTAATTCTTTAATTCTTCTCTATGCTAGCCTTCTCGCTAGGAAGTGCATGATTGGTTTCTATACGAAACGTCAATGCTCCAAAATTGCTAATACTTATCTAACATGAAACGTACTCTCGAACTTTTTATTCTGGATTTATCAACTTCCCATTTTTTTGGTAAACTGCTTATATCTGTTACATCCATATTCTAAAAGGATTCTAGTAATCTGTATAAACAAAGTAATTCTATGTTAATATAATTCTGTTGGAAAATCAAAGTTATTTTTTTATTCAAAGGTTAGGCCTTCTTTGCTTGTAATTTTGTAGTCATGCAATCATAATGTTAGAATCAGCTGCTGTTAGTCAGTAATATCTCGTATATTGAAAAAGATTAGAGATGTTGTGCGATGATATCAAGATATTAATTTGTAATATCCATAATTTCAATGTCTATTTCATAATATCCTAAAATGCATTCTATTTTTGCCCGAATCCTCCCACTTTTAGTTCAAAAAAAGTTTTCACACATTATCTTTTAAACAAATAACCGACTGAATGAATGATTGGATTGAATGTCGACAATAGATGAACAGAAAGATGGATTTTGTTCATCTCGGCGCTAAATTTGGATAAAAAGAATGTAGTTTGTATACCAGAAGGAATAAATAAAAAAATATAAATAATAATATATAATAATAAAGATAAAAAATAAAAGAAATTAATTGTAACAGTAAAGCGAGCTTATTTGTGCTACCATCATATTTCATATTCTCTGTCTTCTATACAACACCTCGCGCTCCACTTTTCTTCTGCATGTGACTGCGGTGCAACCGTTGTCGCATCTCGACTAATCGTATTTGCGCTTATGTGCCACTGCCACCAGCAGAAACAGTGCTAACGTGTTCTACGAGGAAAAAATTCACTCGCCATGCCAGAAAACACAACTAGCTTTTAGAGCCATAAGAAGTGGTCAACAGGTCAATAGAAAGATTGTATAATGTTTTCTTTTTACTATTAATAAAAGGAATAGAGAAATTCCATAAGGAAATCTAATAAGCTTACGAGGACTGCTTATATAAACCATATAAAAAAGTGCTTGTTGAACAATTGTATGATTCAACTTTAAAAGAAAATTAACTTGATAAATAGGATTGCTAATATAGAGTAATAGTTGGAAAAATACTCTCCTTCCAGGAAAATGTAGATTATGTTATGTTCTTGACAAGATTTCGATAAAAAATTAGGAGCAATGACTTTGATATAAAATTTATTAATGTCAGATTTAAAGAAAAAAATTCATTAATTAATGAGTGAAAACCGATACTGATTACAATTCTTTGCTAGAGGGTCTTATTGTTGAATATTCTCAAATTTTTAGAAATGACTCTATAGTATAAACATTTGAAGGGATTAGCGCAAAAAATGGTTGAGTCAGAATTTTGTGTTATCGAGTTATTGTTAATTGATAGTTACAATGTGTTCTTACATCTACATATGAATTGTTTAGTGATGCATGTCGATCATTTTTAGACAAAATCAAGATTTTTTCGAATCATAATCAGACGGGATAAAATTTTAATCCCGTATAATTATGTGCAGATAACGCAGATGCAGATAAAGAATTTTTACTCGATATGCATCACTAAAATTGTTGGAAGTATCGTTTTTTTTCCTGACATAATTTCAGACTTTCATTGAAGATCATTCTTCAGTCAAAGCGACGAAAACGAAGGTTCTGTTGGTGCTGCAAACAAAATACAATTTGGACTTAACTTCTTGCACTGAGTTTGGCGACAGCGAATGAAAACCGTAATTAACACAGAAAGTGGAACGAGGCTGTATTATAAATCTCTTTAAACAATAGCATTAAACATATAATTCCATTGAATTGAAATTAATTTGTGTTTCGATTGTTTTATATAAGTTATAAAACTGATATCTATTTAGTTAAGACTGATATCTTCCTCCTCATTTCCATCATCTTTACGACTGGATGTAGCTACATTTTTGGCATTTATGACGTGTCCTCTGGAAAAATTTAATGTGACCCGAAATAACTATGTTGAGCAATTTCATAACACACTGGAATTTGTTTGGCTTCATGTTCACTTTTAGCGCTATGGGACATTGCTACCGACAGGGTTTCCCATGCCAAACAGGCGGAGAACGAAGAGGAAGAGGACTAAGCAGAACATCAAAACCCAAATAATGGAGAGTTTGATAATAAATAAAAATAATAATAATAATAATAACAACATTCTGGTCTTGAGTGAATTATTATTAATTAAACCTGATATTATAGATGCTTATGATCTTTAGCAGTACAATCTTATTAAGATCGCCTTCATTATTATAGGGTTTCCTGGCAAGTTTAGGAGCCGCGGGTATCGTAGAAGTTTTGGAAAATGGAAGGGGTGTTCAGCCATGTGTGATAAGACTTTCCTTTCTGAATCATCGTTAGGTTGAGCGAAAGAAGCTGATCGATCAAGAAACAAGAATCCCGAAATAGCAGTCGATACGGTCGACGAAGCAATCGAAGTTCTTGAGGAATACTCAAGACAGTAGAATCAATTTTGAGATTTGAAAGTGATGATTTTCAAATAGGCATTTTTGAAATAGAATAATGAAATCTAGTCTTGATAGACTTCATTTATTATTCTATTAATCCATTCCTTTTTGTAGAATTCAAAACCTCAAAGGCATCGATCAGTCTTATTGCTCTCTAATCGTTCCATATATTATTGCATTTTCTATTATTTGCATATAAAACATGTTTGACAGAGTTTATTTCTGTTTATCTGACTCAATTGCTGAATAGTTATTTTGCTAGTTCAATTAATACCTTTAATTATTATCAGATTCACTTTTCAAGGTTCTTATGTAAGATTTCTAACATTTGCAAGAATGTAGTAACCTTCGATTCTAAAGTCCACTTTTTATGTTATCAGCATTAGGATAAATCCTTTTAATCTGCAATACACATCTGCGTCTGGAGAAAGTTAATTTTCTACTTGGGATTCCAGGGATTAATTACCTTCAGAGGGAAGATAAATGTGGAGATAAATGCATTCACATTCTATTTTTAGACTTTGCGAATGGCCGCAAGGGCAGCTTGGAAGATGCTGCATCGGAGAATGGCTCTTAGCTGCGGTTGAGGGACGAGAGGAAAGATTTGCATTTCTTTACTCCAACCTGTTTTTTTCCAGGTTCGAAGCTCTGATCCTCGAGTAGGGAGGATCGTTGAACGACGACATTATTCGCGATACTGGACAAGAGGGAAACGAAAAAAATGTCTCAGCAAAAAGCCCAGAAACATAATTTAAAAGATTTTTAAATTATATCGTAAATTTTGCAATAACATCTTTTCGAATCATCACAAAATTAATTGAAGAATATCTTTATAATCTATTAGAAAAATATTCTACAAACAATTTTAGGTTTTAGGTTTAACTTTTGTGATGCTAGAAGGCTTGAAGGATTTCAGAAAAGTGAATGATACCATGTGTCAACGATTTTTAAATTGGGTCCTGTTATAAAAAGGACATGCATTTCGGCCAACTTCATGCGTCACCATATCGCTAACTTCATGCGTAATTCCTAAATCCTATTGGTCTATTCAGTTGGCCATTGATATCTAATGTAAGGTCACAGTGGAATCAGCCAATCATCTGTCGAGGCTCGAGAGCATGATTCGATAAGTCGATGATTCAAGTAGGCGCGAATTTCGAAAGAGCTAACATTTCTTGCTTAATTATAATAAATCAAAGCTACATTTAAAAAATTAAAAACACGAATAAGTGTTTTGAAGTCGAGTTGGTTATAAATTAGGTGAAATTCATTGTAAGTTTCCTTAAACATAAGAGAAAGAGGAGGAGGACTTAATGTTCAGGATTTTACAAAGAGAAATAAGCATCGGTCACCCCGAAATAACCCAATAAAAAGATTTTCGAAATTTAAAAAAAAATTGTTTTGAGTTATCTCAAAAACGGTGAAAGATACACGAAAACGAATAACAAGTTCAGGGTTTTATAAGAGTGTTGTATTGAAATCCTGGTTCAGTCTGAACTAACCCAGTGAAAAATTTTCAAAATTCTGGAGAAAAAGTAAAAATTTAGAATTATCACGATAACGGTGAGAAATACGCGAAAACTGACAAAAATTTCAGGATTTTATAGAGGGCGACGGTCCTCGGTCACCTCAAAATGACTCAGTAAAAAGATATTCAAAATTTAAAAAAAAAAACATGAAATTTTGAGTTATCTCGAAAACTGTAAGAGATACGCAAAATCTCACCAAATTTCATGGCTGTACAAAGGGGGGGGGGGGGGGGGGGGGTTGGTGTTCG
>JAUMHM010000085.1:27692279-27705923 GCA_032362435.1 Melikaiella ostensackeni
CCCCCCCCCCACCCCCCCCCCCCCCCCCCCCCCCCCCCCCCCCCCCCCCCCCCCCCCCCCCCCCCCCACGGCCGTCGGTCACTCCAAAATAACCCAATAAACCAAGTTTAAAAATTCATAACAAAAAAAAATTAAGATTTTCAGTTATCTCGAAAACGGTAAGAGATACGCGAAAACTGACCAAATTTTCATGGATTTACAAAGGGATGGTCCTCGGTTACACCCGGAAATAACTCAGTAAAGAGATTTTCAAAATTCAAGGTTTTAAGGATTTTAAACTAATGCAGCATTAATATTGGCAAAATTTGATAAATTTTATCATTTCTAGAAAATCTTGAAAGAAACAAAAGGGAGCTGTCAAAATTTTGAGGATTTTCTAAAAGGGGACGGATACACTCGGATTGAAAACAATTGAATGGTGGATGTGGATTGAAGTTGATTTAAGAGTCAACATTTCAACATGAATGGGCTTCGGATTCATTCGAATTGAATTGACGGACTGTCGAAAATTGAAAGGTGGTTTCGAATTCAGTCGGCCTGAAGTTGGTATTCATTAAAAAGACTTTTTGATGAGCTTTAGAAAAATTCGGATTAGCAAAACGGATCGAAAAGGATTGAAAGTTGCTCGGGATGAGTTTCGGATTCATACTGTTTGGGCATTTGATTGAGAAGGGATGGTAACGGATTCATTCGAATTGAATTTCAAGAGGTCCTACGGATTCAAAAGGCTCACAAAGTCTTTCTGGATTAGTTTCGGATTCATACACATTGGGCCCTTCGGATTGAGACTGTGTCAGAGTGAGCCTTAGATTCTTGCGGATTGGAGGCACTGATTGAAAAGTGGGTTCGGTATGGGTTCCGATTGATTCGGATCGAAGTCGGTGTTCACTCACTGATTGAAAAGGATTGACAAGTGAGCCTCCGATTCATTCGGATTGGATTTGGAATTGACACATGGATTGAAAAGGGTTGAGGAAGATTCAAAATTTGCTTTGGATTGTTTCGAATTAATTGGAATTGGTTCAAATATGGACAATTGTACGTGGTATTTTCTCGAGTTCTATCTTGGGTATCGTTACGTATTTTCTTTGGAGAACACCGCCTAAATTAAATTATTAAAAATTATGTATGCTAACTTCAAAACAATGATTTCCAAAGATGATTACAAAATGGAATTTCAAAGACAAAAACACAAAAAACAATCGGTTTCGTTCAATTAAAAATTGAAATGCTTCGAAATCTAAAAACTATTTGTAAGAAGTTTTTGCTATGTCTTAGACCATTTGTTGAAATAATGCATTTTTCAATTTTCGGATGTTTTTCATTTTGGAGAACTGCTTTGTAGAACTGAAAAGAAAAAATGTTCAATTTCGATGACTTCCACTCTGAAAGTGTGTTTATTACCATTTTATATCAATTTTGAGCAGCTTTCCCAAAACCGTGAAAAATCCAGTAACATAATATTTTTTAGAAACTTTGTCGACCATTTTCTTAGAGCAATATTGTTTTCCGCATATCTCACAGAAAACGTTAAGTACATTTCAAAGAGAAAGGATGTCAACAGAAGGATCGCTTCATCTTTTCTCATCCTCATTTTCATCTTTCCTTTTATTTATTTCTCCTCTGTATTGTTCTTTATACCAGAAAGTCGTTAGATAAAGATTTCTCAGCTTTCTCTGAGAGTTTTTCATTCTTTTAAACACGACTCTCACTCACCTAGAAGCTTTTCAAAACGCACGGGCTTGGATGCTCGACGCGGTAATTGGATCTGCACTGACGAATGGCAGTAGCTCGATGTGAGTTGAATCAACAATATGGCAATGCTAATTGGAGAAGTTTCACTTGGTGGAAATCAAAGAGACTGTTCAGAGTTGATAAGGTTTGATTCGTCTTTGCGAATGTGACTGCGATTGAGACAGGATGCTTGATAGCTCCTTTTATGCAATCTTCATTTTCATGCACTTAGCGATTACACTTTTCCACTCATCGATAATTCGCGAAAGTTGCTTTTGCATTTCCGATACTCGATTAATAATAACTAAGTTATTCTTCCAAAGAATTAATTAATTTGGTCATACGGTCCAATAAAGAGGCAGTGGATTCAGATGTCAATGAATCATATCTTTATTTGTCAATTTAAAAAACTAACGTACGTTTCGATCTTTCATTGCAGGTCTTCTTCAGGGGTGAACATAACCTAAGTCGAATTAAAGTAATTCAAAATTACAAACTGGTACAAAAGTTAGAATTATATTTCAGAGAATTGTATAAGATTTTTTTACCTGTAGTAATATTGAGATATCCAAAAACATTTCAATTTGTAATATTTCATAAGAGACATGATTTTTGGAGTAAACCAAAAATTAGTCTTTTTCACAACGAAGTTTGAAAGAAAATAGTAATTATTGTGAGTAACAAGATTGAAATTTAGTTGAGAATAGACATTATAAGTATTGAAATGAAACCTCAAATTTTAAGAGGCTTCAATATTATAAATTTAACTCCATTTTAAAACTAAAACGAAGTATTGTATTTTGGAAGGACAAACATAGACTAATGAATACATCAGAGATAAAGCCAGTTTTACATGAGAAATAAGGAAAGGCGGATACTAAAATGGGATCCTTAATGAATAAAGCGCGCCAAAACTGAGTTGAAATTAAAAATTGATTGAGTAATTGTATAAACTGTTAAAAATTTCTATTGTAATTTTACAATAAATGTATTGGAAGTTTATTACCAAGACGTAACGTAAATTTTACAATACATGTTTTGTACACGGAATTACGAGAAAAATAAAAGTTTCCTGCATACATGGTTTCCATTATATTTTTATTAAAAACGAAAAATCGCTGGTCTTAGCCGTTGATCATATATAAACCAAGAATTAAGTATGGCGTATAGCAAATGGTATTTCATGATATTTTCATTCAAGTAACTTCAGTAATAATTCATAAGATGTTTAAACTATATTTAAAGAAAAGTATATTTGGAAATTACAATACTTGTATTGTAATTTTACAATGAATTTATTGCAATTTTTCATTACAATACGGTGATCGCAATTTTACATTACAATTTGTATTGTAAAGTATTGTAAAATCACAAACATTTTTAACAGTGTAACGTTTATAGACAAAACTGTTATAAAATGCTTTGATAAATTTTGTTAATATTTAACATTTCATTTTGTAAATTAATGGAAATTTTAATATATTTTTTTATGAACATAGACTCAAGGATTCTTCTCTCATGAGTATTGTTTTCTCAAGCTAAAATTTTAATATTTTTAAGTTCAAATCAAAATAATGATCAAATTGCCAAGCATGTTTTGATAAACCAGTATTTTTATTGCCTAATTCACAATCCCGTTTATGCTCATTAATACGAGTTTTTAATCTCCTGCCAGTTTCACCAATATAAACTTTAGTACAACATTTACATTGAATAAGATATACTAGGCCAGATAAGTTTTCTTTACTATCTTTATCTGTGTTTTTAAAAAAAGAAAATCTGTTAAGTGTATAGTTGTTTGTGAAATAAACATTGATATTGTATTTTTTTGAAGGATACCTAAGACGATCAGAAAGACCTTCAATATAAGGTAAAGAGACTTTAAGGTCAGCTTTTTGTAAGTTTAAATCCATTCATTATTTTTAGGTGAACTGTTATATATTCCATGAATTCTTTCTTTGATGATGTTATTTATTAATTGAAGTGGATAATTATTTTGTACTAGAGTTATTTTTGGTTGATCTAAGTTTTCTTTTCGGAATTTAATAGCGCTCAATTTTACACATCTGTCAATAAGACCTATAATTAAACCAACTTTTTGACAATATAAATGATGAGAATTATAATTTAGATAACGTTCTGACCAAGAAGGCTTTTTATACCAATTTGTGATTAGGTTACCTTCAGAAGTTTTGATAATTAATAAATCAAGATAAGCAATAGAATTATTCGCATCTTTTTCAATAGTAAATTAATTCGAACCCTCTATATTGTTGAAAGTGTACAGTACATTCTTTAAGATAATTCGAGAACCAATTAATATTTTTACAGTTTCTTGGGCTTATTTGAAAGAGAAGAGTTTAGGGTTTATTATGCGTGACTTTGAATCTTTTACAATAATGTTCCTAGGTTTCGTCAGGAGTTGAAGTTGAATGATGAAAATTGGCAAAAAACAGAAATGCTTGTTTTTAATCGCTAGTTTTGTATGTGTCCTCATACTCTCCTCCTCCTTTTGTCTCTATCGATCAAAAATACTTTAAGCAGGGCTCATTTGACGCAGAATTTCATCAACTTTCCAATGCTTCTTTATAAATTATTCGATCTCATTTTGTTCCGAATATATCATGCGAGACATGAGTGCATGTTTTTAATCGCTAGTTTTGTAGGTGTCCTCATGCTCCTGGACGCTACTGTATCTTTACACAATTTTTTTAATGTCAGTTCCATTCAAGGAGGTTCTATTTTTCCTTTCGGGAATTCAATTATTCAAAGACCAACTTTTAAATTTGTTTACCGTGATGTACTCTTCATTTGAAATATGATCTTTATTACGAATGTATTATTCATTTGAATCTGAATGGAAAGGATCGAAAAGTGGAGCATCCGGCGGAACGAGAGCTGTCTGGGAAATCTGTGAGGTTTAATAATAAGAGGCATAATTGAAGCAATGGACTAATTGCTCAAGCCGAGAGGAGTGTATGTAGATTGTAGACGTAGTATAGATATAGTGATATGGATGATAGAAGGGCAGCAGTACATGAGAGGATCCAAAGCGACTTGACGTGAGAGACATGAGTAGGGGCAAGGGGAGTGGGAGGCATTAATACAATTTACAAAAGGCTTTTGACCCGAGCGACCTCTTCTCTTATGGCATGAGAATCAATTTAGTAAACAGGGCCTCGCCTGGCCTTTAACGCACCTCCGTAATTACACCTCCTTCTGGCCACCGACTTCGCGAGTTTGCGTAGTACGTGTGCCTCTTCGACCTGGACGTGTTAGAACCGACAACGAGCTTTCGTCTGCCATTTCAACCCACGACACTTTTTACGTACCAAATACTCCGCACCCGCCGTAAGAAGTTGACATCACGCTGGGAAATAATTCCCTCAACAGAAACGTGCTCAGAGAAAAAATGTACGCAATTTCGTGACGTTGACTTTCTGGCAAAATGTTTTGCTAATACTGTTAGAGAGGAGGGTAGAAAAATAATGCAAGGAGGGTGGCCTGTTACGGCTCAAAAAATAATTCCCGGGTTTTTACCGGTTACTTGAATTTTCAAATGTAAACGTTCAAAATTAAAGAATTTATAATTTAAAGTATTCAAAAAAAAAATCTTCAAATAAACGATCATTTAAATTTTCAAATTCAAACCTTCAAAATTAAATAATTTATAATTTAAAGTATTCAGATGAGAATCTTCAAATAAACAAATCTAGTGCTAACAATTCCACATTTAGGATAATCAAAATTCGAAAGATTGAAAAAGAAGCACTGATCATTTTTCTACTATTAAGATTTCTAATTTGAAATTGTGCACGATTGACCGATTGAAATCGTCTCATTTCTAAATTTTCAATCTAAAATTATCCAACTTTCAACGATTTCAATTTCATTATTAATTATTTATTAGTGGGGCTTTCAACTTGAAATCGTGCGGTTTTGAAAATTTTAAGTCAGACAGTTTGTAATGCTTCAATTAAAAATTATACAACTTGAAGCATTTTTAATTTGAAATTTTCTCATTCTCGGAATTTTAATATTAGTCCATTCAATTTTAAATGTAGTACATTTATAATCGCTGAAGTATTTAAAAGCTTTAATTTTTCAATCTTACAATTTTGAACGATTTAAGTATAAAGCAAAGATTGTTGAATTTTCCAATCTAACAATTATTCTAATTTGAACGCTTTCTATTAAAAATTGTTCCTTCCAATTTGAAATAAAATTTTATAATTTTGAAATATTTAACTGAAAACTAATCAAGCTCACATGTTTATAATAGTTCGACTTATAATATAAAGTATCAAACTGAAAATGTTACATATTTACCACCTAATTTAAAATTGTCTTTTTTATTAAGATCGAAATGAAATCTACTTATATTATACTTATATTTCTAATTGTGCAACTTGGAGCGACTTGAATCCAAAATTATAACAATTTCAAATGTTTTATTCTAAAGTTATTCAACACTTGCAATTAAAATTTACCCTAAGTTTTCATTTTGAAACTGTCCAACTTTTCATAATTGAATTTAAAATTATTGAATGTGCAAACACTGAAGCTACGAAAATTTCAAGTATTAATTGCTTGCAATTTAAAGTAAATTGGTTGATTTCCGAAGGATTCAAATAACAGTGGTTGAATTTAAAATACTTTGAAATCATAAAATTTGTTAAGTTTCAACATAAAGTTTGTTGAGTTTCGATATAAAATTTGTTAAGCTTCAATCTAAAATTATAAAGGTTTGAACGTTAGAAAAATGAAAAATTCTTTAAGTATTAGGGCCTTGATTTCTAAATTATACAACTTTGAGAAAATCAGAACCACATATTTTCGAAAAATGAACATTCCGAATTAAACAATAAAAAATTCAGATGCTTGAAAATGAAAATTATCAAATTCAAGCCTTTTAAATTAAACCATTTTACAATTAACGTAAAGTGAGGCTAAGCAGCTAGTTTTTTCGATTTTTACAATAAAGTGTAAGAAGGAATTCAAATTAGGTATTGATGCTTCAAATATATAATCTCTATATGTCCCTCTTTCGTACCATTATAAAACACAAATATACATTTAATTCATAAAAAGCTATTTATCATCCTTTAGAGTGTGAGCAATTTCACCCCACAATTTGGGGCTCATTCGCCCCCTAATAAGAAAAAGGTAAAACGAAGGTGCTTAGAAGAAAAAATTTACAGAAAAAGTAATTATTTATAAGTTCTCTAATGATTTTAAACCAAATAAAGCGATTAAAATGTATGTTAACGTTAATTAATCTGCTTATTGTCATTTGGAACATAAACAGTTTTATTCTAAACCTCACATATGCGTAGGTGAGGCATATTACAATACATGTATTAATATAATAGAATTTTTGCTTTTAATGTTGTGAAAAAAATTTTTGATCTTTTAAATGCAGTGATTATCAAGAAAATTAATTACGCGTTTGGTTCATAATGAAATACTATGAGCCGCTTTCCCTCACAAAAACGAAAATTCTTACAAAATTCATTCTACAGGACAAAAAAATACATCGTATATCCATGTAAAAATTTGCATTAATCTTGTCAGGGTGCTTGAAAATATGGACCAATGGACAAGTTTCACAAACTTCTACAAGTCAAGTTTTTCCCGAGATTTTATTACACAATCTAACCAAATTTCCAAAACTGAGAATCTTATACGACAGCACTTTTTATTCGTTATAACTGACGAAACTGCAACAAACAAGCTTTAAAATAAAGTTTAACATTTGTGAAAAATAAAACAATCGCTAATCTTTAGATTTGTTGTTCGGAGAAAGAGAGAATTAATTATTTTAAAAAAGTTGCGGATGAACCGATTTACCCCACTCGCGCCGCTTAGCCTCGTTTTACGGTAGATATTAAAATTCAAAAATTGAAAATCAGAAGTACTTCAAAATGAAAAATTTCCATTCGAACAGTATCCATTTTAAAAACTTTAAAAATAAGCGCCTTCAGTCTGATATAATTTCATATGATAGGACATATAAATTCATTTCCCGGGGGTTTCCTGATTTTCCCGATCTAGTAGCCACCCTGTGTACATATAATTTGGCCATTTATCCTTCGGAACATAAAATTTAATAATTGATCAACGAGAATTAAGTCTCTACTTCTGTGAATTTCTTTAGAAAATACCTCTTCGTCTAATTGATTTAAAAAGCAAACAAAAAGCCCTCATCAGCACAATGTTGGCTCTATAAATAAACAAAAATAAATCAGCAGGAGGTCTCGTTTACCGACAAGATTGCCTCGACATTCAAGAAGCCTCTGGAGAAATTTTAATATTCCTACCGACTCGTTAGTCGGCACAAGCGGAGACACGTGTTTTTCGCGCTCGAGTTAGCGTATGCGCATGTACCAAGTCCGCCAGGAGATATATAGCTTGAAGCTGCATGTGCGTGAACTTACCTGAAACACAAAAACAAAAGAGAACGTTAGTGGACTCCGGAAAGCTCGTAAAAAATCTCAAGTAAAATGAAAGCAATAAAAAGTCGTTGAGACTAGAAAAAGATGAAAAAGAAGCCAAAAAAAAAAGAAAAAAAAATAGGGAACGTGCGTGTCTTCAGTGCCATTGGGAACTTTAATAAAATTCACATTACACGCGTCAGGTGATCTCACCCGTGTTTTATTCCTGCACTACTGTCGATGGATATACAAGAACTTGCCGGAAGTACTAACACGACGTTGCGAGGGTGTCTTTATTTGTCAGAGTTCTTTCACGGAAGACGACGCTATTTATTTGCACATCCAGCTTTAAACTCGTACAACCAACGATCTGATAGCCAGCATGTGACTTGCTTTTTATTAACCTTGAGCTAAATGTGAAAGATGTCCGAATGTATTCTCTTGCTTGTTGTTTGTCTTTGGTTCGAAGTTGAAATTGCCTTTTTCGGTTAGAGAGATTGTAATCGTCTTTTTATGATCAAGATGTAATTTTGAATTAATTTTATAAGGAGAGTTCGCGAGATGCAGAAGGCCGATTTGAATGGGGCTTCACAGGATGAAAGTAGATCAAAATCCATTAGATATGTATTTTTTCTTTTGACCCAATGAGCCTTAGTTTCCGAGATATTGAGTATTTACGTTTAAGCACTTAGCTCGCCACTGTCGAGCGCGGACAGTCTCGGAAACTAAGGTCCATTGGATCGAGAGAAAAAATACGTATTTAATGGATATTGATGTATTTTCACACTCTAAAGCCCCAATAGAATCGGTCTTTTGTATCTCGCGACCTCTCCTTGTTAGATCAGAAACACACATTTTTTCCACAAATTATAGTTACCAATAATATATAAAAATAAACATGATTCCGTGTGAATTTCCGATTCGGCAATCATACTCGCAAAAATTCAAATCGACCATATCGCCCGAAGCGATACAGAATACACATCGAGGTGAATTTTAATGCCTCATGAGCATCGAGTGCGTAATTCGTATGGTTCTCATTGAAAATCATCACGTTGCAAATTCATACGTAAAACTAAAACGTGCGGAACATGTGTCACGTTTATAGCCTTCAGGTGAAGCTTTAAAGCAAAACGACCAGCTGCATTTTAGTTATTAATGTTACAGATTTTACCGGCACTTTTTCTACCTTTATTTCTGTATAATATATGTCACATAAAAAATAATGTAATATGTACGTCACATTTATTGTATTTAGAGTGTTGTCAAATTTGCGAAAGGAACTGCTTCAGAGATGAGAGCAGAGGCGTTTCCAGGACGATTTCTCGGGTATAAAAGCACCATAAAGTTACTGTGTCCACTCTCCCGTCAGTTAGTAGAGTTTATTTGCATTTCATCTAGATATACTAGCTGCGACATCGCCCCCTCGCGTTCATAAGACGTTCGTTAAAGACTTGAAGAGTGGATGGCAAGACTATCTTATCTAATCCTTCACACATGAAATGTTTGATATTTTAGATCTATTTTTACTCACTTTTAAATTTAACATTTCCACTATTCCAAAATTCAACGATAAATAAATCAAATACTGCATAAGACTTAATTTCCGAGAAAAACTCTTTGATTCTACTCACAATCAATATCAAAGGCTCGCAGCGTGGGAAAAGATTCTCAATCATCAAAGAAATTTGTATTCCTCTTGAGTGAAGCGGTAACGTTTTGCGGGTGTATTCAACCAGCTGAACTAAGAATTACAAAAATAAGACTTAGGATGTGTGCCATGTAAAAACAGCATAAAAGAGAGACGTCTCCTGAATAAGTCTCTAAAAAATCCTTTGAATTTCCAAACAACGAATAATTCTCTAAAACAAATTGTTTCAAGATAAAAGAATAATTAATCGACTAAATGTATGCTTCTTGTGACTAGAAAGCCATGGACCGTAAATTTGTACCCATATTGCTCGATCGGCGAGAAATTTTTAAGAAGATTAAGTAATTAGGTCAGCGAGACGAGAAACTTGGAAAAAGACTCATTCTTAACTTTCTTTCATGTTCGAATCACATCATTTAGTTACTTAGGGAAACCTCATTTTGGATAAAAGTTGAGATTTTTTCACCATGAGAGTCTTCAAAGTTAATTAGAAGTTCTTCGAGGTGAATTAATGTCGTTATTAACTCTCCAACGCAAGACTTTAATGAGCAGCTATTAGTCATTTTCCTACAAAATACAAGGCATCTTTTCGGAAAAGCTAAGTCGTATAAATTATAGAATCCAGAATGACGTAATTTTGTTTAAATACTAAATTTGGTGATTGTTTTTGATTCGCTTGATGTATGTATGTATGTCTAACCCAATTGCTGTTTCAGGTTCTTACTTAATTTCCCAATAACCCATCCCTGTTGAAACATGAATCCACTGGAACCAGTTAATGAACTCGATACCGCGCAACTCTGCTCAAAGACAATTTGACTGAACATTTGGATCGTTCGAAAATCAGATTGTGGTCCCGAAATATCCGTTTGAGGTTTACTGAATCGTAATTGAAAGTTTCGGTACACTTTGAACCTCGATGCGTACTGCGTACGCCAATAATGGAAATGCGTCTAGAGTTTTCAAAGACCTCTGGCATGTATGCGTTCATGTATACAAAAAACCTCTGCAAATAAATGAATAAATACTACTTTCGACTCTCGAAGTTTAACGATGTATTTTTATGACTTTTTTATTTTATATTTATTTGTTGTATTCAGGGCTTGGACTCGCTTTAGAGATCAAAAATAGCGTTCAGAGAAACATGAAGGTAACAAGACTAAAAAAAAGTCTACAAGATTTTATTGTGTTAATTCGAAACTTAATTTATAGAAGTGCTATTTTTTATCATTTTGTTATTATCTAATGACATTTTGTATACAATTTTTTTATTAACTTTCTAATATCAAAGTCACTGAAGAATTTTCATCAACAAATTCCAGGCTTCTTGAAAATAATTAAAAAAAAAAATTCTAAAGCTTATGCTGAGAGTTTCATTCCAAAAAAATAGAGAATGTAGAGGAAGAGAACAATATTCTTAAAGAAGAATAATTGCATAAAATAAAACTCATTAAACTCTGATTTGAAATAAATGGAAAAATAAATAAAAAATTTGAAAATTAATTCCTACTTCACTAATTCCAATAAAATTAATAAGTTTCCTCCAAACACGATAAATTAATTTTGGAGTGTTTTTAAATACCAGGAATTGCTAATACTTTGAATTTTTTAAAAATAAATTAGCTTCCGATTTGACGGATACCCATATATTTATTATTTTTCAATTTGAACTTCATTGCCTGAGTTAAACAATTTTGTTGAGTCAAAGATTTTTTCAATTTTGAATAATTTCTAGGTTCTAGTTTTCCATTTCAATTTTTGGTTCTGTTTAATTTCAACTTTATTCTTTTCCAAACTCTAATCTTTTCTATTTGAATTCTTATTAATTGGAAAAGATTCCCTAATTTAAACTACTTTCGAAACAAAAAAGTTTTGAGTTCTTGATATTAATAAAGATGAATGCTTTTATTTAGCATTGATTATTCTTGAAGGCATTCACATCCAAATATTGTTGAATTTGGAACATATTTATTTTAAAATTGTTCAATTCTAAGCTTTTTTTAATTTTAAACGCTTCCAATTTGGTATTTTATATTCTTGAATGTGGTTAGATCAAATTGCTAATTTAAAACTCTCTCAGCTGTATAGAATTAATTTTTGAACGATATTCAATTTGAAATACATCGACAATCAAGGCTTTCACTTGGAAATTATACTCTGAAACCATAAGATTGAAATATGGATTTGTTCCCCTTTTAATAATCGAATTTGGAATATTATTCGATTTCGGACGTTTTCGACCCTGAAATCAACGAATAAGTGTTACACATTAAAATGGTACAATTCTTAAAGATTTTATTTCGTTTTAGTCAGTTAGCGAAGAAATTCGAAAATATTTTCAAAGGGAAAGTGAAGAAAATAGTGTCATCAGCGGGCGATTACAAGAAAATAGTTGCATTACCGCAGTTGCTGCGAAGGTAAATTTTTAATTTTTAAAAATAATAGCATCTTATGAAACTTCCGTTTTTCTTTTTGATTAATTAACCACAATGTTTATAATTTTTTTTTCAAACAGACATTCCGCACGCGCATCAAAATTTCTTGGAATTATCTTTATTTTTAATAACTGAACATTTGGATGAGATATTGTTACTATTAGATATGGAAGACAATGTATTATGACAGAAAAATCGTTAAATTTTTTTACACAAGCAATAACTTGCAACTTCCCTTGCGGGGGCCTCCTGGAATATCTAAGATTTTTAAGTTCGAATTCCAAAAGAATGTCATCACATTTTTAACGAAAATGTATGTTTTGCAAGTCTGATTAATCTAATCAATCATCAAAATTGGTTCAAAAAGTGTCAAATGTGGCGTGAGTCCGAGCCCTGTATATTTTGTGTTATTTGGTACATCTTTTGATTGCATATTTTTAGTATACCCCAAAAAAGCCTTGACTTCAATTTCGCCGAATCAAAAGGACCCTTCTGAATGAAAAATGAAGACATGATTCCCTCGCGCTGGATTCGACAGTTTCTCACGTGCTAAGGTAATCTGGACATTTCGCATAGTAGCAAAAAACCAAAAGTCGTGAAAGTCCCGTAAGAGAAAATAAAGTACGTTGAGAAACGAATGCCAGGGGTGGGCCATTATGCGAAGTTAATAAAGAAATATACAAGGTGACCAGCCTTGGCATTTAATATCAATTTGCCGCGCTCGGCTCGTTTCTTCCCGGAGTGGAAGTGCGGCGAAGGGTCGGAACCACGACATCAGGAGCGTGCAGAGAGCTTCGAATAAAAAGGGAAAGGAAGAGGGAAACGACTGTAATAGAAGGGAGGAGCTGGCAGAAAAATAGAGGGAAAAAAAGAGAAGAAAGAAAGACGGAAAGGGGAGAGTCTCCGACTCTACGACGAATATAAAGGGTGGCTTGGCTCTTGAGAAGGAATTTTGAGGTAGATTCTCACAGAGAGGAAGAAGGAATGATATTTGGTGTTGCTCTCCCTTTCGGGCAAGAATGGGAAAGAAACTGTTAAAAAGCTCCTCTTGCTTTGCGAACTGTCGATCGACTTTGATCGCCTTCCGGTAGGGTGGGTGGGGGGATGAATCCACCCCATTGCAGGTCGCACATAATCAGCAGCTTCGGTGTTTCCAACTCCCCTTTACAAATCTACCCCTTGTACAAACAAGAAATGTACTTACAGGGAGAATATTTTAGCCTTCGGTCTATAATGTATGAAATTTGGGGGATTCCTGACATTCATTTGTGAGAACGAAAACGTCTTTCAATAATATAATTTTGCTTTTATGTATATAGTACGAAATTGTATATATACATATATATATATATATATATATATATATATATATAAAGCTTAAACCATTTAA
>JAUMHM010000085.1:27738805-27755865 GCA_032362435.1 Melikaiella ostensackeni
TTCTTTACAATTTTATATACTTTGTGTCAATAAAAAAACGATGTCTTTCAAAAAACCAGCAAAGATGTCATTTAATAATTATAAACAGTGTCATTGTTTATTGAATTACTTTTTTGTCTGATACAAAATACTCCTAGAAATATTGCTGAGATGGGTTCAGTGATACATTTGGTTTTTTGATAGGACTGTTAGCTTTTTTTCAAATTAATGTGCCAAATTTTGTACCTATATGCACATACTTCTGTAGTATGTACTCGTAGTAAGCGTGGATGGGATTAAAAAATGTTTAAATTATACTTCATACATTATTTGAATATTTTTTCATACCGGGATCTTCGGAGAACGTTGTACACTTACGATCAATCTTTTGTTGTTCTTCAATTATTGTTATAAAATTCCTGAATATTGAAAACAGAGTCATTGTTTGAAAAATTACTTTTTTTGTCTGATATAAAATACTCCTAGAGATATTGCTGAAACGAGTTCAGTGATGTACTTGGTTTTTTGATAGGACAGTTAGTTTTTTTAAAAATTAACGTCCCAAATTTCAAGTCTATATGCACTTGCTTTTGTAGTATTTAGTAAGCGTGGAGATGAAAAAAAAATCTTTGAATGAAGCTTTTTACATTATTTGAAATGTTTTTTATTCTTGGGACTTTGGAGCACATTGTACACTTGTAATAAATCTTTTATTGTTGTTCAGTTATTGTTAAGGTATCCCTTAATATTAAAAACAATGTATTGTTGTTCAGTTATTGTTAAGGTATCCCTTAATATTAAAAACAATGTCATTCTTTAAAAAATTACTTTTTTTGTCCAATTTTGTCTAAAATTACTGTTTTTTTACTGTTTTAATTAAAATTGGAAACATATAGGAGAAACTCGTACAATTATTATTGTAATAAATTTTCAACTTTTTGAGAGACGTTCGCTTCGAGCTTTTTTTGGTTTCATACTTTTTCATGGAAGTACGTTTCTGCTTTCTGGTGTATTGCGATTTTGAAACTTGCCTAATAAAACTCAATGCGCGTAAGAAAAGTTTGAAGCAACTTTCACGAAACTGCAATTCAACGTTAGCGTCGTCTGAAAGTTATTTTAGAGTCAAAAGTCGTGAATATGCGTAGTATATCACTTTCACACGTGTAATTAATTCCTGTGTTTAGTAATGTTCAGCGAATTACGTGAGAGAAAACTTGAATGTGTTGACATTTAGTTTTACATTGAAAAAAAAGAAACTTGTAAAATTACCTCAATATAATGTTTGAAACATTCAAATTTCACCAATTTTTACTTTGAAGCCTCAAAATTGAACGATTTCAATCTTCAAGCGTTTAAAACTGATTTCAAAATAGAAATCAAGACAATTTGCACTTTTTTTTCTTCCATTTCAAAACACACAGCCAGTGCAACTTCAAGTCACAGAATCATTCGCAACTTAATTATGTTGTTTTCAAAGGAAATAAGACGATACGTATTTTACCGTTTTGAGAAAAAGAAATTTCGCGAAGTGATAAGTATTTGAAATTCTAGGGTAGTTTAAAAAATGTTTCTTTGAACCTTTATATCTTTTGACCTAATAAAAAGTCGATTTTCTCAAAAAAAAAACCTCGCCTTTTTCTTGGAAAAATTTTTTTGCTGAATTGGTACTTGAATGACGAAGAAATCTTGTGAGTTTCATGCGGGCTTAACTATTTTTCTGGCCAAGAGAATTTTGCTTCAAAAACAAAACAAAAAATTTTGCTCATTTTACAAATTTCTACAAATGTACCTCTTACTTTTCCATTATATCATGCATCGTTCACGAAAAAAATTAAAAAATTTAATTCACGAAAAAAATTTCTTGTTGCCGCAAAAGTAATTTGGTCGACATAAAATTCACAAAATGTCTTCTTTATGTAAGCACAAATTTTAAAAAATATTGGATAAAAGGAAGTCGGATTTTCTATCAAGTTCGACTTTACCTTCCTGGGTGAATTCTGAAAACATGGAAAGTTGATTTTATGAAAAACCCCATTTTTTCATTTTATCAAATTTTTTTTTAACTCGAGCTTATATAAAAAAGATATTCTGCAAGTTTTATTTACAGCAAATCATTTTTGTGGTCACTAGAATTTTTTAATTTTTCTTGCAAACGATGCAAGATATCATAAAAGAGTGAAAGGTATTTTTTGTAGAACTTTTTACAACGAGCAAACTTTTTTTCGCATTTTGTCAAATCTCAAATCTATTATTGTTCGTAAGAAAAATGGGAAAACTCAATTTTTCGAAACAAAATTCTCTTGACCAGAAAAATATTTTAGCCCGCATGAAACTTACAAGATATCTTCGTCATTTGAGTAGTGATTCATAAAAAAATATATATAAATTAGGTCAAAAGTTAAAAGGCTTAAATTGAAAATTGGTATATTTTTGAAAATAAGCCTCACTTTCAAATACTCATCACTTCGTGAAAAAGATTTTTTTCTCAAAACGCTAAAATACTTGTCGTCTTATTTCCTTTGGAAAAGGAAATGTTTGATACACAATTCTGTGACTTGAAGTTGCACTGCCTGTCTGATTTCAAATAGATCAATTTTTAAAATTTTTAAATTGAAGCTTTCAAAATGGAACACTTTGAAGATTTAATAATTTTTTATTGAAATGGTTTACAATTGAAAATATACAAATTGAATGTAAAAAATTTGTCTGGTTTCAAATCCAAATATTCAAAAATTTCAAAATGGTACAATTTCAATATTTATTTTGTATTTTTTACAACTGAATGTTCTCAATGGAGCTTTAGTAAATGTGCATAATGATAAAAAGATCAAAATTGAATAATCTTAGATTTAAATTCAAACAATTCATAATTAAGCTTATTCCGATTGTTTAGTATGCAAAAATTTGAAAACTTATATTTCGAAGTCTTAAAAATTTAATAAATTGGCTCTCAAATATTTGAAATTAAACGAAGCGAAATTTTATGTTTTCATAGTCATACAAATTCTAAAATTTCAAATTTAAGTTTCAAAAGAGGAACGTTTTTAACTAGAACTTTGCTAATTAAACTAGTATTTCTTCTCGTCAATATTATTAAATAAACTCGGGAAAATTTACGTTGATTTAATGTCATAGTATTGACTGTTATGTCGTGACATTAGCAAATTCTGCCTCTCTCTTATTGTTAAAAGATTTTTAGAATCGGTAATATTTTGTACCCTCTTAGAGAAATTCAATGTTTGCTAACTTTCAAGCTGAATCTTTGTCCATCGCACGTTCCTGCAATTTAAGCCATACTGGCAAGTGTTAAACAACAAATGGTTTTTGAAAAGAACTCGACAATGGTTGGTTCTGGCTGAAATATGGTTATGTTAAAAAATGTTTAGAATTTAGTAGTACACAAAAAAGTTTCTAACTGTTGTAGTCATATTATCAACAGTTTCCCTATAAAATTCAATTAACTAAAAAACCGTCCGATTAAAAAAAAAAATTAAATACAAAGAGAAAATATTCCGGAACGATCTTTGGAAATAGATCAGGCGGTTCGAAATCGAGCTCGTGCAACTTCCTGAGCAAAAAAAAATCCACCAACTCATTTGCATTAAAAATTAGAAGTAAAAAATTACCTCATTTTTGGCATAAAATTTGATATACTTAAGAGAACGTATGTGTAAAAAAAATCTACTATGTTGGATTTTCCACTCAAATCCTTCATTGACTAGACTATTCACCGGGCCGCCTAAACTCTGATTGCTGACCCTACCTTAAACACTGACAACTTTTTTTATGTCAGTATATAACCAATTCAAAAAAACAAAACAATCGTGTAAAATAAAAATCCATAAAAGCGAATAAATTCGTATAAAGTGTAGCTCATATCAAACTTGGTACTACAAAAAAAAAGACTTCCTGCCCTTGGGCAAAGAAATTTGCGAGATGATGAACATCAGATCCTCTTGAGTATTGAGTTTGAAAGAGTCGAACGTCAGAGGCTGAAAACAGAACAAATAAAGAACAAAGAGAGAACCCATTGTCATCTCAACCCCGGGGACGAAGCCTACCAAAAGTTTTCTACTAACGACCGATTTCTTACCGGCGACCTGTACTCATTAACGCAAACAAAGCATCCCCAATGGAGCCCCTCGTTCCATGGATTCCGGGGACACCTTTCCAAAAGACAAGAGCAGTGAAGAAGTAGGGATTGTCGACTGAGCGTATAATAAGGGCTTTTCGCCCAAACTTCAAAATTTACCGAATTAACTCAGGCTGAATAAAAGTTGAAGATTATCATCTTAATTCTGGAATACAATCTTTGATTCCATTTGCTTCAAAACCTCCTTAAGGAGAGGGTTTATTCATTATTTATTCATAATGAACAACTGATGATTTTGTAAATAGTATAATCAGGGGCGGACTATAGTCCAGTCAACAGTGGTGGATTTAAAAAAAAGGTTCAAGCGGAAATTCTTTCATGGGGCCCGACTTTGTGGTACAATTAAATAAGTAATATCGTCGTAATATAAACGATTCTTTATTGAATAAAGTAAGATTATATTATGTAACTTTAAATCCTCATCTTGCTTTTTGTTCAGCAAATACATCCATCGCATAATCCAAATTTATTGAGTTTGCTACTGATCTTTCAATGTAAAAGATACAATAATTATCGAGCGCGTCTTCAGTTAAAGAAGCTCGGCGATATTCTTCCACAATTTTCAAAGAACTCATGACTCGTTCAGCACTAGCTGAACTTACAGGCAAAGTCAAAAACAATCTAAATAAAGTGAAACACTCGAGGAAACTGTCCATTAAATTGTTTTTAATTTAATGTAATGGACTGTCATTCGAAAAATCATGATTTCCCCAGAAATACATGCCAGCAAACCCGATCAGTCCTGAAAAATTGTGAGTATTTTTTCATCAGTGTTCTAAGACTTGTTTCCCAATCATCTTCTACATTTTTCAAAGTCTCGGGCATCAAAAAACCGAAAACGTCGTTTATTTTTCCGTTTCCTGCTCGTTCTTACAATTCGTTTGTCATTGTATCGAAAACTTCGTAGTAACTAATTCGATGTTTTTCATGCGTTGCCAAACGCGAATCAGCAGCTTTTTCGTCGAACATTTTCTTGATTCTTCGTTTTCTGATGATATTAAAATCAGCATTTTCCCAGCCCAGTTCTTCCCATTTGTTTTTCGCTTTCAGCACGAAATTATTGTAAGTGCCTTCCTTTTCTGAAGCCTTTCAATTTTTCCAATTCGGTTAAAATGCACCTTTGAGCCATAATCAAATCCAATCCTTTTTTGTGCAATTGAACTTGCACAGTATTTATCAAGCTGAGTACTGAATGTCACTAAAACAAGTTGAGGAAACACAAGCGATTCATCGAGAAAAGTAACGATCAAGCAGTCATATCTTCTCAAGAAGTTCCAGCTCTTGAAATTTCATCTTCTATGCAATTGTCCTGTTCATGGAGTGCATCCTTTCTAGTTTGAATTTTTGATTCGAAAATTTCTTTCCTCAATTCTTTGAGAAGCTGAATTCCAAAACTGCTCGGGTTCAATGAGGGTCTTTTCCTTTCCTCTAGAATTGCATCCCACCGTCGATGAGATTGCGAGAAATATTTGAAGATCTCCGAACAACCAACAACGTTTGTTGGTTCTAAGTCAAATATGGTGATGTTCAAAAAGATTCAGAATTTTGTAGTACACAAAAAAGGTTCGCAATGTTGTAATAATATTATCAACGGTTTCGCTATTAAATTCGATTACTGAAAAATTGTGCAATTTGAAAAAAAATCAAATAAAAGGAGAAAATATTCCGGAAAGAACTTCGGAAAAAGATCAGGCGATTCGAACTCGAGGTCATGCAACTTCCTGCGCAAAAAAAAATCGAACAACTCATTTGCATTAAGAATTAGCAGTAAAAATTTACCTCAACTTTGGCATGCAATTAGAGACACTTAAGAAAACATTTTCGAGGTAAAACTTTTTTCAATTGTTCCTCTATATTTGTGCAATATATTTCAAAATTTTTAGGTCAGAATAATAATATTTAAGGCCTCTTTTGAACCATCAAATAAGTAAATTTCAAAATTGAGGCTAGAATGCATGTAGCAGAGGTGATTATGAGTTCTAATGGCAACATTGGCGACGGGGGCGAGAGCGGCTACCACGGTCCATCATACTGAAACCTTCGAAATTGGTATTGCTCGCTTTCTTCAACAATGGGCTCTGTCTTCGAAGGACCTTGGGTAGCAGTCCTCGCCCCTGCCAACAATATTACCATCAGTACTCATAATCACTTCTGCTACCTATAATCTCGACTCAATTTTGAAACTTACATATTTGGTGCTTTAAAAGAGGCCTTAAATATTATTATTATAATTGCATGAAGCAAATATATTTCAAAATTGAGGCTAGAATGCATATAGCAGAGGTGATTATGAGTTCTAATGGCAACATTGGCGACGGGGCGAGAGCGGATACCTCGGTCTAACATAGTGAACCTTTTGAAATTTGTTTGGCTCGCTTTCTCCAACACTAGACTCTGTCTTCAAAGGACTTTGGGTAGCAGTCCTCTCCCCGGACAGCAATATTAAAATTAGTACTCATAATCACCTCTGCCATCTACATTCTCGACTCAATTTGGAAATTTGCTTGTTTGGTGCTTTAGAAGAGGCCCTAAATATTATTATTCTGACCTAAAAATTTGGAAATATATTGTATCAATATGGAGGAATAATCGAAATATATTTCACCTCAAAAACTTCTCCTTAAGTGAAAACCCGTGAAATTTCATGAAATCTGATGATATTTTTCGATTTTTTTTTCAAATACCTAAAAATCATTCAGATCCTTGGGAATTTCCGAAATTTTTTAAATCTCTTGAAAATTTCTTGGAATCTTCCAAAGTCCAAGAAAATTTTTTAAAACTGTATGAAAATTTTTTAAATATCTAAAAATTACCAAATTACTTGAAACCTTTTGAAAGTAACATCAAATCTTTAATATCCTTCGAAAACCCTTTAAATTCTTGAGATCTATTGAAATCTATTGGAAACTCCTTGGAATATTTTAATGTACCCTAAAGTCTTCAAAAATCCTTTGAAATCCCTTCGAATTCTTGAAATCTATTGGAAACTCCTTAGAATCATTTAAAATATCCTCAAATCTTTAAAATATTTTCAAATCCCTTCAAATCACTCTAAATTCTTGAAATTTATTGAAAACTTTTTGGAATCTTTTGAAATATCCTAATATCTTATAGGTCATAAACATTTATAGAATCCTTTCAAATTTTTCGAAATTCTTGGAAATTCTTTAAAACTGTATGAAATTTTTCTAAATACCTAAAAATTACTAAAATCCTTGGAAATTTATTTCTTGACATTTTTCAAATCTCTTGAAAATATCTTGAAATCTTTTAAAATACCCTAAAACCTTTGAAATCCTATTAAATCCGTTCAAATTATTAAAAATTATTGAAAATTTCTTGAAATCTTTTGAAATGTCCTAAAGTATTCAAAATTCTTTAGAATCTCTTGAAATTTCTTAAAAATCGTTTGAAATATTTTGAAATCGTCTGAAATCCTTTGGAATCTTTTAAAGTATCCTACAATCCTTCAAAATCATTCGAAATTGTAGAAAATTCTTTAAAACTGTATGAGATTTTTTCAAATACTAAAAAATTATAAATTCTTTGGCAATTTTTCTTTATTTTTTAATGTCTTGAAAATTCCCTGGGATCTTTCGAACTTTTATAATACCCTAAAATTTATAAAATCCTTTGAAGTTCCTTGAAATCCCTTCAATTTTTGAAATCTATTAAAAAGTCTTTGGGATCTTTTAAAATATCCTAAAATCATATGGATCCTATAAAATCGTTTCAATTCTTTGGAAATTGTAGGAAGTTCTTTAGAACTGTATGCAATTTTTTTAAATACCTGAAAATTAATAAAATCCTTGGAAATTTATTTCTTGTCATTTTTTAAATCTCTTGAAAAATTTTTTAAATATTTTAAAATACCCTACATTTTTTGAAATTCTATAAAATCCTTGAAATCTTTTGAAATATCCTAAAATCAAATTGCTCGTATAAAATTCTTTCAAATCGTCCTAAATTGTAGGAGGTTCTTTAAAACTGTATGATTTTTTTTTAAATATTTAAAAATTACTAAAATGGTTGGAATTTTCTTGAAATTTTTTGAATATCTTGAAAATTCCTTGGAATCTTTTATAATATCCTAAAATTTTTAAAATACTTTGAAGTCCCTTGAAATTCCTCCAATTCTTAAATTCTTTTCAAAATTCTTTAGAATTTTTTAAAATATCCTAAAATCATATAGATCCTATAAAATACTTCCAAATCTTCCAAAATTGTAGGAAATTCTTTAAAACTGTATGCAATTTTTTTAATTACCTAAAAATTACTAAAATCCTTGGAAATTTCTTGACATGTTTTAAATCTCTTGTAAATTTCTTGAAATCTTTTTAAAAATTACCCTAAAATCTTTAAAGTCCTTCAAGATCCCTTGAAATTCTTGAAATCTATTGAAAAGTTCTTGGAATATTTTATAATATCCTAAAATATTTAAAATTCTCCAAACTCTCTGGAAATACCTTGAAATATTTGAAAATCTCTTCAAATCTTTGAAATCCCTCAGTTCTTGTTAATGAGTTCATTGAAATCCATTAAAATATTTGAAGTTTTAAGGAATCCTTTGAGATCCAGGAAAATTTCTTAAATTACCTTACTGAGTGCCTCTAAACTCCTTCAAAATGATTGAAATTGTTGGATATTTCATCAAATCTCTTGGAAACCCAAGAAATTAGATGAAATCTGATAGTATTCATTGAAATCCCTTGAAATATTTGAAGTCTTATGAAATCCTTCGTGATTCGGTAAGATTGATTAAAATACCTTATTGAGTGCCTTTAAAATTCCTCAAAAGGATTGAAAGCCTCGGCAATTTGATAAAGTCCCCTGAAATATTTTAAAAATCCTTTGAAATATTTGACATTATCTAAAATCCCTTGGAATCCTTAAAAATACCCTAAAACCTTTTTAAATTCTATGAAATCCTTCAAGATCCTTTGAAAGTTTAGGAAATTCTTTGCAAACCCATAACAATTTTTTAAATCTCCTAAAACACCTTGAGATCTTTGCAATATGCTCAATTCTCCATTTAACGGGCCTCGGTATACCACCTTCCCAGAATTTCCACCGGCTCGCATTCGTTGATGAGGGAGTCCAAGGAGTCGAGAGAGAGGCGCGTGAGCTCAGCGGAGTTCAGTAGCACCCCCTGACTGTTGACATCGTAGGAATTATTGGAAGAGCCTCATGGTCATAGCAGGCCATACCGGAGACTCCAGTTAAATGGAGAGTTGAGTGTAATATCAAATCCCTTAATTAATTCTTTTTAAATTCCTTGAACTGTCTTAAAATCTTTTAAATCCTTTTAAATTTCTTAAATCGATTGAAAGCTTTGAATATTCCCTAACTTAAAATAATTAAAATCCTGAGGAATCCGAGTGGGAATCCTATCAATTCCCTTGAAATCTGTTGAAATCTTTTGCAATACAATCAAATCCCTTGAAATCCTTTGAAATCCCTGGAAGGCTTTAAAATCTTTTGAAATATTTTGAACTCTTTCAAAAAATGTGTAAAACCGCTTTTAGGGCCTTTCTGCAATACACTCAGCTCTCGTTACTGTGGCGGCCTTGGGTCTGGTCGGTACAGTAACGGGCGCTATTTAAATTTAGTTTCAACCTGATTTAAAGCAACAAGTGAGAAATTTTACTTCAACACTCAGGACCGTACATATAGTATCTGAACGTACAAAATTATACGCCCAGAGAGTCGAGGGACGCTCAGGGGGTGAGATAGAAGCAGTCAAGCGTTAACCGTGAAGCCGGCACAAGAACGGGCGGCGCATTAACGCGATATGAGTGTATTTTCATCGGGCCGGTTGGTGAATCCCAGTCCGCTTCTGAGTATAATATAGACTCATAATTAGATGAAATTAATACTTCTTTATAAAAATAATTGAGGTTTTTCGTGATGTACTTCAGTTTTTTAGAGATAAGATTCTAAGAGAAGGGAAGACAAATGCAGGAATAAAAGAAAGTGGCGAGTCGTGATTCTTGGACGCTCCTAAATGCGCTTTTAATTGTCAGAGAGCACTAAAAGTCCTCGTCAGCAAGATGCACTCGAGTAATTTTTAAAGAAGAAAGGTTCACCTGCCGTGAATCTGGCCTTGCTTAACGAGCTACGTGCACCTGTCTCTTTAAAATTAATCGAAAGGCAATTGAGAATTCGTACTGCTATACTGGTTCACGTAATTATCTGCATGTCATTTAAGTATTTTGTGTAAAAAGTTTCACACAGGAAAATATGATTTAAAGGGCGATAGAAGTGGGCCCTAATCTCAAAATTGCATTCCCTCATTTTACTTCATGAATACTAGAATTACATATTTATTAAGTACTCAGAGCCTACTCTTGTTTTGAGTCAAGTATGTATTTGGAGTGAAAAAATGGCTAATTTAAATACTTTTTTTGTAAAACGATTTTTTCGAATGCTCGGGTTAGAATCCGAAAAAAACGTTTTACACTAAAAGTATCGAAATTAGCCTATTATTCACTCCGAATAAAGATTGGATTCGAAAAAGGAGTAGGCCCTAAGTATCTAACAAAGATGTAATTCTAGTATTTATAGGGTAAAATGAGGAAATTCAATTTTGAGGTTAGGGACTGGTTCCATCGCCCTCAAATTCTTTTGTCTAAAATTACATACTTTATTATAGGCAACGTTGAATAAAATATTACAGATGCAGTGGCTATATACACATTCTTATATAATAAGTATTTTGAAATCATTTCTCATTTTTTAAACAACAATAAAATAATAGTTTAAATTTCTCCTGGCTTATAGGCTTATAGATCAGAAATGACCTCTTTCCAATATATTTTTTTAAAAGCTAAATACAAATTTCTATAATTAATACAAAATTTCATCTGAGAAATCTTCTTTCCTGGAACCTCGATACAAGACATATTTCAGATTTTATATCCCTACATTTTTACTTTACATCCAGTTGCATATTATCCTCTAGAGTCTAGGATGTTACATTTTTATTCCCAAGTCTCCTTTTCAATCGTTACTGACGGCCATAAATCCCTCGGTTACGTACTTCTTTGCTTCAAAGACACCCGGACCCGTTAAGAAATCCTATCCGCTCTCCTTCCTCTTTTTCCCTTTTTCCCTTCTGCCTCTTTTCTCCTTTTTTCTCTCCTTTTTACTCGGCAGCTTTAAACATCCTCTGTTCAGAGCCACCTTTCCTCGAATATATATATTTTTTATGCACCTCATTTTTTGTACTACTATATAAAAGTGTACCCGAGCAACATTTCTTAGGACTCAAAAATTGGGAACGCGTCGTGAAGAGCTCTTTAAAAATTTGCGAGCAGATCTCGGATATTCGTTTCATTTAAAGTCAACTCCAAGTACTAGGATTACAATATCGACTTTACGATTTGCATTAAGTTTACATGTAAAATGCAACGACTCGCTATCCCCGAGAGAAGTTGCAGCGCTTAATCAATTCAAGTTTTAAGGATTGTGGAAAAAATTTCTTGTAAGGAGAAATTGTATATCTTTATGAGCTGGATTGCTTCATGATTTGAATAAAGTTGACACTCACGTTTTCTGCGGAAAATCTTGATTCGGAAGCATTACTTACAAATCACCGTGAGAAGTGAAAACTTCTTTTTTTTGGGAGGAGAAAAAATGGCGAAATCTTTGATAGACGTAGTATTGGGTTCTCCTAGGACGCGTCTAAGCATACCAATTAAAACTAAAGACCTCCTTTATCGAACCCCAGTACTGCGCGGAACCGCTTTTCGGCTCCAAACTTCGCGGGGAGAAGTAAAAACTTAATTTGGTCCTTTGAGCCGAATCAATCAGTTCCGTGAATTCATAGCGTATAGCTTTTTTTAGTGAATCAATTTCAGGATATTGCTTTTATTGCTTTTAGAAGCCAACAATCCACTCCATAATCTTTCAGGACTTCCCAAAGTTTAGATCTGTTCACCTTATCGAAAGCTTTTTCGAGATTAACAAATGCACGGAAGACTCTTTTGTTCACTCTCAAACTTTTATCTATGATTTGTCTCAAGGCAAATATCTGATCCGCACATGATCTCCTGGCATAAATCCACATTGGCCTTCCCAAATCCTTTCCTTAGTTATTCCCATGACCTTCCCAATAATCGCCTTTCTCCAATCATTTGAAACTTCACCATTCACAGCACACATGTTTATAAATTCGCTCAGCCACACAAATATCCGCCACCGCTTTGAAGCATTTCAGCAGTGATACCATCCACACGAGTAGCCTTACCATTCTTTAGTTTCTTCATCACTGATACCATACAATTTCTTGTAAAAATCACTTACGCAGTCTTTCACTTTGGCCGAATCCCATACCCTTTCACCATCAGCATTCTTAATTCCGACTAACTCAGTGCTAGTACTTTCTTTCCTAATCTTTCAAAGTTGTAACAAGAACAGATAACCATAAATAGAATTGGAAGAATGATATTCAATTTCACTTTCTCGATTTTACCCCTTGATTTCTGAAACTCGAAGAATGGATTTGAAAGGTATTCGGTTTCCTGAGTATCTTGGGAGGTAAGGGACCATGTATGGGAGATATGTCTCTATCTTCTTCATTTTTTATATCCTGCCCTCTCCATTTCTTCCGCCGTCAGCCACAGAGAGGATTTTAAGAGCAAAGGCACTCGTTGTCGTTTCTTTAGAAATCTCTGAATTTCACATACTCACGGAAAACCTTAGGTTCACCTAACGTAGGATGACATGTATGGCTATATATGTGTGTGTTTATAGCGTGTATAAATACATTATTACAGTACCGCTTAAACGTATAGAGGGATGCCTTCTTTTTGAACAGTACTTTTTAACAAGAAGTATATTTTTTATCATTTCCGTAGGTTAAAAGATCATCACATTCTGAACCGAATGAGACCAAGTTGAAAGGATTTCATTATTTCTATATACTAATTACTTGAAATCTGTCAGGGGCAAAAGGTGTACTTAGAAAAATGATACATGCCTCCTAAACTGCGACAAAAAGACAGACTTATGTGTAAACTTCATCGATAAACATTTAATTAAACTAAAATCTTACATAAATCAAGGAATGAATAAATCTTTGTGAAATCTTCAAAAGATTTCAAAATATTTCACAAAGGTTTCAAATAAACGTTACCTCAAACTAAAATCTTACATAAATGAAAGAATTCACAAAAATGTGAAAGATTTCAATGATTTCAAGAAATCCTTTGCGATTTCAAAAGATGTCACAAAGATTTCAAAATATTGCAAGATATTGCAAAAATTTCAAACAAACGTTTACTCAAACTAAAATCTTACATAAATGAAAGAATTCACAAAAATGTGAAAGATTTCAATGATTTGAAGAAATCCTTTGCGATTTCAAAAGATTTCACAAAGATTTTAAAAGATTGCAAGATACTTTAGAAATTTCAAACAAACGTTAACGTAAACTAAAATTAACATAAATGAAATAATTCAGAAAAATATTAAAGATTTTAGAAAGATTTCAAAGGATTGCAAAATATTTCGAAGATTTCAAATAAACGTTAACTTAAACTAAAATCTTACATAAATGAAAGAATTCACAAAAATATCAAAGATTTTACAAAGATTTCAAAGGATTGCAAAATACTTCAAAGATTTCGAACGAACGTTAAACAAAAATCTTACATAAATCAAAGAATAAATCAATCTTTGTAAAATCTTCAAAAGATTTCAAAATCTTTCACAAAGATTTCAAAGATTTCACAAAGATTTCAAAAGATTGCAAAATACTTTGAAGATTTCAAATAAATGTTAACTCAAACTAAAATCTTACATGAATGAAACAATTCACAAAAATGTGAAAGATCTGAATGATTTCAAGAAACCCTTTGCGATTTCAAAAGATTTCACAAAGATTTCAAAAGATTGCAAAATACTCCGAAGATTTCAAACAAACGTTAACTTAAACTAAAATCTTACATAAATCAAAGAATAAATCAATCTTTGTAAAATCTTCAAAAGATTTCAAAATTTTTCACAAAGATTTCAAAGATTTCACAAAGATTTCAAAAGATTGCAAAATACTTCGAAGATTTCAAATAAACGTTAACTCAGACTGAAATCTTACATAAATGAAAGAATTCCCAAATATGTGAAAGATTTTAATGATTTCAAGAAATCCTTTGCGATTTCGAAAAATTCCAAAATACTTCGAAGCTTTCAAACAAACGTTATCTTAAACTAAAATCGGACATAAATCAAGGAATTCACATAAATGTGAAGGATTTCAATAATTTTAAGAAATCCTTTGCGATTTCAAAAGATTTCACAAAGATTTCAAAAGATTGCAAGATACTTTAAAAATTTCAAACAAACGTTAACGTAAACTAAAATTGACATAAATGAAAGAATTCAGAAAAATATTAAAGATTTTAGAAAGATTTCAAAGGATTGCAAAATACTTCAAAGATTTCAAACAAACGTTAACTTATACTAAAATCTTATATAAATCAAAGCATTCGCAAAAAGTTCTAAGACTTTAGAAAGATTTTAAAGATTTTTCAAAGATTAAAAAAAATATTTTTTCATCTTTTTTGGTCAAAAATTCAACTACTTGGCTGAAAGTTTGACTACTTTGTTGAAAATTGAATTTTTTGGTTGAAGATTGATCTCTTTGGTTGAAAATTTAACTATTGTGTTAAAAATTCGTCTTATTTTTTGTTGAATATCAATTTTTTCAGCCAAAAGTTTAACTAAACTATTTTTGGTTGAAAATTGATCTTGTTTAGTTAAAAATTCAACTATCTGGTTGATAATTCAACTATTTGGTTTAAAATTCATATATTTTGTTAAAAATTCATATTTTTTGTTAGAAAGTTAATCTCCTTGGTTGAAATATCATAGTTTTTTTTTTTAAATGAAACTGTTTGGATAAAAGATGAATTTTTAATTGAGAAGATTAATTTCCTATCAAAAAGACGAATTTTCAACAAAATAGTTGAATTTTTATCTAAAAAAGATCAATTTTCAATCAAATAGTTAAATTTTCAACCAAAAAAATTTAGTTGAATTTTCAACCGAAAACGTAAATTTTAACACACCACTGGAGACTTGAAAAAAAACAATTAATTTTCAACCAAAAATAGTTGGATATTCAATCAAATAGTTGAGTTGTCAATTAAAAAAGAAAAATTTTCAACCAAAAATGAAACAGTTAGGTTTTCAATTAAAAAATTAATTTTCATTTGAAAAAAGAAGATTTTTTCAACAAAATAGCTAAATTCTGAACCAAAGAGATGAATTTGCAACAAAGGAGTAATGAATTTTGAGCAAAGTAGTTCAACTTTCTACGAACTAGTTGAATTCTCTACAAAAATGATGAATTCTTAGCGATAAATGTATTAATTAATATTTCAACCAAAAAAGGTTTTAATTTCAAATCAAAAACAATTGGATTCAACCAAAAAAGACGAAATTCCAGCAAAAAAATGTTGAATCCCCAACCAAGTCGGATGAATTTTTACCCAAAGAGAATGAGTTTCTGTCAAAAAAGACAAATTTTCAACAAAATGAATGAACATGTAACCAAATAGTTGAATTTTCAACTAAAAAATATCAATTTTCAACCAAGAAAGATTTTTTAGTCAAGAAAGAAAAAAAGTGTGAACCAAATTGTTGAATTTTCGAGCTCAAAACCTAATTTTTCACAAAATGGTTGAACTTTTAATCGGCAAATATGAATTCCCGACAAAACGTTGACTTTCAACGAAATAGTTCAATTTTCAACTTAAAAAGGCGAATTTTCAAGAAAACAGTGGAATTTTCAAACCGAAAAGAATTAATTTTCAATCAAAAATAGTTGGATTTTGAACCAAAAAGATGAATTTTCAATCAAGAGGATTAAGTTTCTACCAAAAAGACGAATTTCAACAAAATAAATGAATATTCAACCACAGAAGATAAATTCGTAGTGATTAATGTAATATTTGATATTTCAGTCAAAAATGATTTCAATTGCAAATCAGAAACTGTTGGATTGTGCCAAAAAAGACGAATTAAAAAAAAGTTGACTCCTTATCCAAATTGTACGAAACTTTACCCCAAAAGATTCATTTTCAAACGAGAATAATAATTTTTTTACCAAAAAAGATGAATTATCAACCAAAAATATTAAAGTTGACTATGTAACCAAATAGATGAATTTTCAACTAAAATTTGGAAAATTTAAAACTTCCTGGGACCAACAAGGAATGTTTCAGAAAATTTTAAACATCAGGGCGGGAGAAAAATTGCAAGTTTCCAGTATTGGGATATATATCTCTTGGCTCTGGAAATTATTTTATTTACCTTCAAAAAGTGTTTCTTCAGATTTACTTATTGATCTTGAGAATCGGATTATTGTGATGTGCAATTTGTTGATCAAATAAGAAATCCAGAATCTGTATAGAAGCGTTGCATATCAAATTGATCCAATTTCGGAATCAAATTTTTCCAAGAAAGATATTTCATATCAACAAGAGAATATGTTTTGATTTTGATAAGAAATAAAACAAATGAACCTTTTATAAGAATACCAACAAATTTAAGAAATCTACCTTAAATTTAGTTTAAAATGTTGTCATGCACAGATACATTGAACTTTCTGGCGTTTTGGAATTTTTTTGAATTTAATAAGAAAATGGAAAGAAAGATTGACCAAACAACATTTGGCAATACAAATATTCAATTTTATTTTCAGGTAATATTTAAATTTAATTAATATATGCAATTTTTTATTGTAGTAGAATGATGGCACTTTAAATGAAATAACTTTTGTAAGGTTACCCATAAAAATATTTTCTAATAATAACCTACATATTAAACAGTGGCGTAATTAGAAACGCGGAGGCCCCCTGCAAAATCTTTTAGGAGGCCCCTTGAAAAAAAGAACAGTTCATATAATACCGCAAGATTTCATCCG
>JAUMHM010000085.1:27811212-27821945 GCA_032362435.1 Melikaiella ostensackeni
ATTTCGATTTTTAGTTGCCAGGGGCCAACCTCCCCTCAACTTTACCGAGTTATGTCCCGTTCTGGAATCGGGGCGCTCAATTGTAGATTTCCGGCGATTTCAAAACATGAGCTTGCTTCTCCTTGGGTGCCCTAGCACGAGTCCCGTTAGCTTCCCTGGCGTCAGCCTTGATTCACGGCCTTGAGTCTGTCTCTTTTTTCCACACGTGCGCTTACCTCCCGCCACAACTATCACTCTGTCCTTTTCCAACACACTATGTTTTTCCTCACTCAGGCTCATAGGCCAAGCCGGGGAGCTCAACCTACCGTATGCTCACTGCCAGTGAAACAAAATTACCGGATAGTCTTGATGACTAAAGATGACCGAAAATGTTTCATGCACCTAGTATTTCTAGAACAACCCAGTTTTCTACCCCTAATATTTAAAAAAATCGCAAAAGAAGCTAAAAGTTGCCCAAACTTCCGGACCTAAAATTTTATTCTCAAAAGTCTTTACATTTGACGGCAAAGTTACCCAAAAAAGTTTCATCCACCTAGATATTCTGGAAAACCCCCGTTTTCTACCCCTAAGATTTAAAAAATTCGAAAAAAAAGTTTTAAAATGCCCTAACGTCCAGACCTAAAATTTTATGATTAAAAATGGTTCCACTTGATGACTAAAGATACCTAAAAATGTTTCATCCATCTAGCACTTTTGGACCACCCCCGTTTTCTACCCCTAGGATTTCAAAAATCGAAAAAAATCTAAAATTGCACAAATTTCCGGACCTAAAATTTTATGGCTCAAAATGTTTCCATTTGATGTAAAAAGATATCAAAAAAAGCTTCATCCACCTAGCTCTTCTGGAACACCCCTCTTTTTCTACTCTTAAGATTTAAAAAAATCGAAGAAAAGTTTAAAAATGCTAAATCTTTCAGGCCTAAAATTTTATGATGAAGAATCGTTTCATTAGATGTCTCAAGAAAACAAAAAAAATTGCATCCACCTATCTCTTCTGAAAGATCCCCGTTTTCTACCCCTAAGATTTAGAAAATTCTAAAAAAAAAGATTAAAAATGCCCAAACTTCCAGACCTAAAATTTTATAATTAAAAGTGGTTCCAATTGATGACTAAAGATACCCAAAAATGTTTCATCCTGCTAGCCCTTCTGGAACACCCCCGTTTTCTATCCCTAATATTTTAAAAAATCGCAAGAAAAAGCTAAAAGTTGCCCAAACTCCCGGATCTAAAATTTTATGATCAAAAGTCGTTACGTTTGATGGTATAGTCACCCGAAAAAGTTTCATTCACCTAGCTCTCCTGGAACACCGCCGTTTTCTACCCCTAATATTTAAAAAAATCGAAAAAAACTAAAAATTGCTCAAACTTCCGGACCCAAAAATTTTATGATTAAAAGTTGTTCCACTTCATGTCCAACGATATCCAAAGAAGTTTCATCCACCTACCTCAGGCCTGTCCAACGAGAATCAATTGATTATTAGAAAAATAATCCTAGAAATATATAAGCAGTAAAAAAATCAATTATCCTTATAAATAAAAAGGGTATAGAATATGTGGTATAAGGTAGGTGAACAATAAATCTTCAAAAATATTGCGAAGAAACGAAAACTAATGAAATTAAGGGTAGCAGTACAGAACTAGATTAACCAAAAATTTTATTAAAAATAGATTTATTCTATACAAAATTCTTCAAAAATCCAATACCCACTGTGGTAACAGGGTTTTTTCCAAATATATATAATTTTCTGATACAATAATAAAAATAAATTCTGTACATAAAATTTTACTTGAAATTTACTTAAAATTTAAACATAGTAATAGTTTTGCTCAATCTTTTGGCAGAGACATTTCTGAAAATTATTAACATTTAATCAAACAGAAGTACATATTTGCGAAAAAATGTCTGTCATACTGTTATATCGCGATTTTCAATTTTAAGCAAATATAGAAATTATATTTGCTAATAAGTCATAATGAGGAAGAGAAGTGCTCATTAAAAACGAGCACCATATAGTACAATTATAAATACAAACAAAGTGGAAACACCCGAGATCAAATTCACAGCTAATATAGGGAAGCATGTAAGTGAACATTTCTGTTTCATCTGAGGTACATTTTACAACATTGAAATAAAAAAAATTAAATTTTAACTTAGTCGCCCCGAAGCACCCAAGTCGAAACGTTTCTGCGGTACTGAACCTCCTAATTTACGTCACGAGAGCACGCGACACGAGCCACCACCACGACTCTCTTCTAGCGAGCTCAGGCCAGTGGAGGTGGAAAACTAACATCTGGAAAATGAGCCGTTTCGAAGAAAATTCCTGGAATTTCCCCTTGTTGGACAGGCCTGACCTAGCTCTATTGGAACACGCCCGTTTTCTACCCTTGATATATTGAAGAATCGAAAAAAAAGCTGAAATTGCCCTAACTTTCGGACCTGAATTTTATGATTAAAAACCGTTTCCTTTGATGACTAAAGTTACCCAAAAAATCTGCAGACACGTATCTCTTCTAGAACACCCCCGTTTTCTACCCCTAATATTTAAAAAAATCGAAAAGAAGCTGAAAGTTGCCCAAACTTTCGGAAATAAAATTTTATGATCGAATGTCGTGACATTTGATGGTAAAGTTACCCAAAAAAGTTCCATCCACCTAGCTCTTCTGGAACACCCCCGTTTTCTACCTCTAATATTTAAAAAATCGAAAGGAGCTAAAAATTTCCCAAACTTCTGCACCTAAAATTTTATGATTAAAAATATTTCCATTTTATGTCTAAAGATACTCGAAGAAGTTTCATCCACCTAGCTCTTCCGGAACACCCCCGTTTTCTACGCCTAGTATTTAAAAAATCGAAAGGAGCTAAAAATTTCCCAAACTTCTGCACCTCAAATTTTATGGATAAAAATAGTTCCATTTTATGTCCAAAGATACTCAAAGAAGTTTTATCTGCCTATCTCATCTGGAACAACCCCGTTTCCTACCCCCAACATTTCAAAAAACCGAAAAAAGCTAAAAATTGCCAAAACTTCCGGAACTACAATTTTATGATGAAAAATAGTTCCATTTTATTACTAAAGATACTCGAAGAAGTTTTATCCACCTTGCTCTTCCGGAACACCCCCGTTTTCTACCCCTAATATTTCAGAAAATCGAAAAAAGCTCAAAATCGCCAAAACTTCTGCACCTAAAATTTTATGATTAAAAATAGTTCCATGTTTTGTCTAAAGATACTCAAAGAAGTTTTATCCACCTAGCTCATCTGGAACAATCCCGTTTCCTACCCCTAATATTTCAAAAAACCGAAAAAAGCTAAAAATTGCCCAAACTTCCGGACCTACAATTTTATGATTAAAAATAGTTCCATGTTTTTTCTAAAGATACGCAAAGAAGTTTTATCCACCTAGCTCATCTGGAGCAACCCCGTTTCCTTCCTCCAACATTTCAAAAAACCGAAAAAGCTAAAAATTGCCCAAACTTCCGGACCTACAATTTTATGATTAAAAATAGTTCCATTTTATGTCTAAAGATACTTGAAGAAGTTTTATCCACCTAGCTCTTCTGGAACACCCCCGTTTTCTACCCCTGATATTTAAAAAATCGGAAGGAGCTAAAAATTGCTCAAACTTCTGCACCTGAAATTTTATAATTAAAAATAGTTCCATTTTAGGTTTAAAGATACTCAAAAAAGTTTTATCCACCTAGCTCCTCTGGAACAACCCCGTTTCCTACCCCTAACATTTCAAGAAACCGAAAAAAGCTAAAAATTGCCCAAACTTCCGGACCTACAATTTTATGATTAAAAATAGTTCCATTTTATGTGCAAAGATACTCAAAGAAGTTTCATCCACCTAGCTCTGCCGGAACACCCCCGTTTTCAACCCCTAATATTTCAAAAAATCGAAAAAAGCTCAAAATTGCCTAAACATCCCAACCTGAAATTTTATGATTAAAAACAGTTCCATTTTATGTCTGAAGATACTCAAAGAAGTTTTATCCACGTAGCTCCTCTGAAACATCTCGGTTTTTACCGCTAAGATTTCAAAAATCGAAAAAAATAGCTAAAATTGACCAAACTTCCGAGCCTAAAATTTTGTGAGTGAAAATCGTTCCATTTTATGATTAAAGATACTCTAAGAAGTTTTATCCACCTAGCTCTTCTGGAACAGCTCCGTTTCCTACCCCTACCCCGTTTTTTACCGCTAAGATTTCAAAAATCGAAAAAAGCTAAAATTTGCCCAAACTTCCGTACCTAAAATTTTGTGACTAAAAATAGTTCCATTTTATGTCTGACGATACTCAAAGAAGCCTTATCCACCTAGCTCTTCTGGAACACCCCGTTTTCCACCCTTAATATTTGAAAAAACCGAAGAAAGCTAAAAATTGCCCAAACTGCCTGACCTGAAATTTTATGATTAAAAATCGTTTTATTTGATGACTAAAGATACTCAAAAAAGTTTCAGCCACCTAGCTCTTCTGGAACACTCCCGTTTTTTAACGCTAATATTTCAAAAATCGAAAAAATGGCTGAAATTGGCCAAATTTCCGAGCCTGAAATTTTGTGATTAAAAATAGTTCCATTTTATATGCGACGATACTCAAAGAAGTCTTATCCACCTAGCTCTCCTAGAACACCCCGTTTTCCACCACTAATATTAAAAAACCGAAAAAAGCTAAAAATTGCCCAAACTTCCGGACCTAAAATTTTATGATCAAAAGTAGTTCCATTTCATGTCTCAAGATACTCAAAGAAGTTTTATCCAAATAGCTTTCCTGGAACACCCCTGTTTTCTACCTCTCATACTTTACAAAATTGAAAAAGGCTAAAAATTTTCCAAACTTCCGGACCTAAAACTTTGCGACTGAAAATCGTTTCATTTGATGACTGTAGATACTTGAAGAAGTCGTATCCACCTAGCTCTTCTGGAACACCCCCGTTTCCTACCTCTAATATTTCAAAAAATCGAAAGAAAAAAAAATTAAATTGAGCAAATTTCTAGACCTACAATTTTATGATTGAAAATAGTTTCATTTTATGTCTATAGTAAAGATACTCAAAGCAGTTTCATCCACCTAGTTCTTCTGCAAAACCCGCGTTTCCTACCCCTAATATTAAAAAAAAATCGAAAAAAGCTGAAAATTTCCCAAACTTCCGGACCTAAAATTTTATGGTTAAAAATAGTTCCATTTTATGTCTAAAGATATCCGAATAAGGTTCACCCAGCTAGGTCATCTGGAACACCCCAGTTTTCAACCCCAGATTTTAAAAAATCCAAAAAAAAGCCAAAAGTGCCCAAACTTCCGGACCTAAAATTTTATGACTGAAAATCGTTCCATTTGATGACTGAAGATACTCAAGAAAGTTTAATTCACCTGGCTCTCATAAGAGTTTACTCCACCAAGCTCTTCTGGAACACACTCGTTTCCTAGACCCAATATTTTTAAAAATCGTAAAAAAGCTAAAAATTGCACAAACTTCCAGACCTGAAATTTTATGATTAAAAATCGTTCCAATTGATAATTAAAGATACTCGAAGAAGTTTCATCCACCTAGCTCTTCTGGAACACCCCTGTTTTCTACCCCTAATATTTTACAAAATCGAAAAATGGTAAATATTGCCCAAACTTCCGGGCCTAAAATTGTATGACTTTAAATGGTTCCATTTGATGTCCAAAGATTCACAAGAGTTTCATCCACCTAGCACTATTAGAAGGTCCCTTTTCCACCGTTAGAGGTATTATCTCTGAAATGAAAAAATTAGGTGTACTTAACTCTTGTCCAAAAAGAAGGTACATCATTTTTTTCTTTGCTATACACACTGCTTTCATTATTATTGCTAGGAAATAACAAAAATTATGTTTACTTTGCTCTATATTTTACTTTTAGTTTACTGTATATTACTCCAGTTCACAGGTAAGGTACAATATTTATTTTCTGTTCATTTAACAATAGTGATTCAGACTTTCATGTTTTTGCTTTCTCTTTAAGTGAAGTTGCAATTCTTATTTGATCCTAATGTTGTAGGGCTCATTTCATTCCTTGAAGGATTCTCAACGAATCCCTTTGGTACGTTTCAATTAACAACATTTTATAAGAGAATAATGTTGTGTATAAAATTAACAATTGTATAATTCCTAAATTATATTTTTCAAACAAAAACGTACCCAAGAGGTTTGCAGAAAATCTTTCAAGGAATAAAATAAGCCCAACAACATTAGTATTGCATAATATTTGCAACTTTCACCTAAAGAGAGAGCAAAAATATGAAACTCTAAATAACTTTTGTTAAATAAACGATTTTAGCCTAAAAGATATTTCTCTTAAGTTCACCTTTAGTTCTTTTCCGCAATTAGTTACAATTAACAATGGGAATATTTTACTCAATTTTATGCATCATTTTTAACAATGCTGATTTTTGAACATGAGATAACTTTAGTACATCCTTAATATAATAAAATGTATCACATGATAATAAAGATTTTTTAAATACAAAAATATTTAAAAGTGAATAAATATTATTTTCATACGTTTATGAAAATTGGATATAAACTGACTGTCACTGAAAAACCTTACAATTATATTCGCATTTTTCTTCGAGAGATTCTCAGTGTTTTGGAAATATGTATGTTTTGGATACCGCGGCGCTTCGTTCTTTTTGACCTTCAAGAGCAACGTGTCGCTAGATGCACGGGGTTCATGATTTTTGTTTTTCTTTCTCCAAATAAAAATTAATTCCATCTCTTTTCTCGGGGATATTTTGTCTCACTTTGTGGACAGAAAGAGAATACTCGTTCGTACTTATTTGATAACAACTTTTTGGTGTAGTTTGCTTGTCATTAGTGCAGTTTTTGCTTGTTTGTTTATAATCTTTCTATTCGTGTATTTAATGTATAATTAATTAACATTATTATTGTATTAAATTCTAAGGCAATCGTGAAGGCAAGTTCTGAATTGAATTTTCAGATCGGTAACAACCCTCAAGTTGCGGTTTCATGATAAAGCACGGTGTGGCTGAACCAAGTTTAAATGAAAGTTCTAAGTAAATTGGACTTTTTGATTGTTTTATATCAATATGGGATCCCACGAAAATTTCAAGATGAAAATAAAAATAGTCGGTCGGGCGCTTTTTGAGAAAAGTCGATTTTTGTATTTAATTACTAAGAAAAGGAGAAATATTAATAAGATTATTTGGTAAATATTGGTTAACATTTTGGTAATAGATTTATTGATTGATTATGGCTATCTGTCACCCCACGACCATTTTAAGATAAAAATGAAAATAATCGGAAGGGCGCTTTGTGAAAAAAATTAGGTTTGTGTTTTTAATTAATGTGGAATGAGAAAATTTGCGTAAGACAAAATATTTTATTGTGGAATTTTTTGGGGAAGATACGAAAGCGAAAAAAGTCTATATGTAATTTTTTAAAATAATGTGTATACTTATTGAATAATGTTTGAAAGTGTTACTTACCTTTAGGTTTACTCGAAGTTGCGATGCAAACATCATTCGGAGATGTTAAGGCATAGTTTTGAATTAAATGTGCAGAATGATTTCATTTAAATTAAATACAAAAATCGACTTTACTCAAAAAGCGCCCGACCGACTATTTTCATCTTAAAATATTCGTGGGATGCCACATTACCATAAACAATAAAAAAATGCCATTTACCTGAAGCTTTTATTTCATCTCGGTTCAGCTGCACCGTGAAAGTTGAGATTAGAAACTCAAATTCATCCCTAAGATTTTTTCAAAAATTATGAAACTTTCAGGAAATATTACTGACTTTTCTGACAATAATTTATGGTATTTTAAAATAATTTTTAAGCAATGCACTATTATGAAATAAATTTTGCAAAAAATTGGTATACATATTCTCGTAAAAGGAAAGTCAATGATATCTTATTATTTTACATTTAATCGAAACAAAAAATAATTTTTGAACTAAGAAATAATATATGTTGCGCAATGGGGTAAACCAAGGTTTTATTAAACTCTTCGTATTGCAGTACCGAAGTTTAATATTTTCACAACAGTCTTTAATACATGAAGAATATAAATTAGAATTTTAATACGAAATATTTTGAATCTCCATTCCAACAATTAAGATTACGGAAAATCAATGTATAATATTATTTTATTTTTTTCCTCTACTTCAAAACCTGCTAAGGTTTGTCAAAAGAAGAAGCTTTTTCTCACACCAAAAATTATAAAAACAGCATTTAATGTCGTTATTTTTCAAAAAGCCATTTCTTTTTCAAATAGTCGCCAACTTTTTAGTACTACAATCTTCCAATTGGAAATGCTTAGCTTCACAAAAACTTTTTAGATAAGACACTTTCTATTTTCAATTTTACTCATTTACTACGATTCAAAGAATTGAGAATTCGTCTTTACGAGATTTATATACCATGAAAATTTAAGAAGTTATAGAAACATAAGTTATTAACAGGATACTACATAAATTAATATTTCTATAATATATAAATATATTTAATAGATAATGTTTCTGATACAAAAATGTTATCAGTTTCTTTCGAAAATACTTTATTTTATATAAAATCAATTTAATCATTGAAAGTTAAAAATTGTAAACCCACCTATTGACAAAATGTCTAAAGCAAAAAATTGTAGGTGAAGCGGGGCCTAGACATTTGGCATACGGCACTGTATTTTTGAGCTACGGCGTTTTGCCGAGATATTCGCCGGATCTTCGTAGAATTAGAGCTAGGTAGATGAAACTTTTTTGGGTATCTTTAGACATTAAATGGAACTATTTTCAATCATAAAATTTTAGGTCCGGAAGTTTGTGGACTTTTAGTTTTTTTCGATTTTTTTAAATCTTAGGTGTAAAAACGAGGGTGTTCCAGAAGAGCTAGGTGGATGAAACTTTTTTGGGTATCTTTCCACATCGTATGGAAAGATTTTTAATCATGAAATTTTAGGTCTGGAAGTTTGGGCACTTTGAGCTTTTTTTCGATTTTTTAAATCTTAGGGGTAGAAAACGGGGGTGTTTCAGAAAAGCTAGATGGATGAAACTTTTTCGGGTATCTTTAGCCATCAAATGAAACGATTTTCAATTATAAAATTTTAGGTCCGGAAGTTTGGACACTTTTGGTTTTTTTTTTCGATTTTTTTTAATCTTGGTGGTAGAAAACGGGGGTGTTCCAGAAGAGCTAGGTGGCTGAAACTTTTTTGGGTAACTTTAGTCCTCAAAGGGAACGATTTTTAATCATAAAATTTTAGGTCCATAGTTTGGGCAATTTTTAGCTTGTTTTTTCGATTTTTTAAAATATAAGGGGTAGAAAACGGGAGTGTTCCAGAAGAGCTAGGTGGCTGAAACTTTTTTGGGCAACTTTAGTCATCAAATGGAACGATTTTTAATCATCAAATTTTAGGTCTGGAAGTTTAGGCATTTTTAAACTTTTTTTTCGATTTTTTTAAATCTTACGGGTAGACAAAGGGGGTTTTCCGGAAGAGCTAGATGGCTGAAACTTTTTTGGGTAACTTTAGTCATCAAATGGAACGATTTTTAATCATAAAATTTTAGGTCCGGAAGTGTGGGCAATTTTTAGCTTTTTTTCGATTTTTGAAATCTTGGGGGTAGAAAACGGGGGTGTTCCAGAAGAGCTAGGTGGATGAAACTTTTTTGGATACCTTTGGACATGAAGTGGAACTATTTTTAATCATAAAATTTTATGTCCGGAAGTTTGGGCAATTTTTAGCTTCTTTCGATTTTTGAAATTTTAAGGGTAGAAAACGGGAGTAAAATTTTAGGCCCGGAGCTTAGGTCATTTTTTATGATCCTCCATTCTTAGGGGTTTAATTGGGGTGTATTCCGGAAATCCTAGGGGTTTGAAACTTTTTTGGTGATTTTGGAACATTAAATGGAGCTATTTCGAGCAATAAAATTTTAGGTCTCGCGTGAAATTTTTTTTTCATTATTCGCTTTTTGTAAACGTTGGAAACTTCAGCCAGGTTCGACTTGATTCGTCTTCAGTCGACTTCAAGACGGCGATATCTAGCTACGTCTCAAAACTGAGACGAGACATAACACATCGTCTTACCGTTATGGTCACGAGAGGTTTTACTTGTCTCAAGACGAAAAAGTTTGTCTTAAGACGACGAAACTTGTCTCAAGACGAGCCTTGTCTTGGTTAAAATACCAAAGTTCTTGGGAAGGAAATTTCATTATCTACTGACTTTGACGCACCGAAAAACTGTATTTTATAACATTTTAAAGAAAATTTTATATATTTTTAATCGTGAAAGTACGTAGATTTTGATTTTTCAACTATCAATTTGCTAATTGCAAAACTGCAAAAATGTTTTTCTTTAATTTTAGTCCTCTATACCTGGTCAATGTTTTATGACAGCCTTAGCCTCGACCAAGTCCCAGACGAGGAACGTTTCCACAAACTCTGCAGTAAAGCAATGGCGAGGTGAAGAGGATTAAAATTCATACACTGAAAGTCCCATATAAGTCCAACTTTGGTTCTTGCCTAAAATGGCCTTGGACATATAGCGGACCGACTCCACTGTCAACAATCAGGTCCGTATGAACCATTTCTATGTGATTTTCGTTCGCAGTAAAACATATTTTTTAAATTTCTTTAAATGTTTGTTTGTTTTCAAGGATAAACGGTGCCTTCTGTTTTGCTGCGACATTTTTGTAACACATAACGTAAACACTGAAAGCGAATGAAGCGAAGTGCGGACCGTGCGAACTGACGAAA
>JAUMHM010000085.1:27831728-27844085 GCA_032362435.1 Melikaiella ostensackeni
TGCGTTGTAGTAAGTACTCGTGCGCGAGCCGGATTGTAAACACGTCCTATCTCGCTGAAGATTCAGACGAGACTCCACACATTTAATTGATTGTGTTAAGGAAACTAAATCTATCTACCAAAACATGGCTAAATTATGCATTTCTTTATTACATTTTTTAACAACAATTACTAATTGTTCAGTATTTATAAAAAATAACTGTAGAGAGCTACTAGCAAGACATTAGGATTTTATTTCTCTGAAAAAACGAAATCTATATGTTGAAAAATGTCAAAACAATGAATTTGTTTATTTAATTTGTTTAAACAAATAACACTAATTGTCTGAAATCAAAGAATCGCACAAAAAAGCTATAAGAAAGATATTTGTTGTCCTTCCTGTTAAAAAAACGAAACAAATCTATTTGAAAATGACGAATTTATGCATTTGTTTATAAAATTTGTTTAAATAATTAACAAATGGTCCCTATTTTTTCATAAGTCATATAGAAATTTTTTTTTCTTCAGATTTCCACTTGAAAACACACATCTGAAGTAGCTATATATTATTTCTACTAAAAATCTAACTTTTATTGATTAATTTGTTTATAAAAATTGCCCACTAATTCTGTGTATTTTCGCATAAATTGGATAAATTCCCACAAAATGGTATCTTCGAAATTAAAAAAAAATGAATTTTCATTGTTAAATAAAGAAAATTAAAAAACTTTTTTAAAAATATGCCTCGACAACTTTGTTAGAAATTTCACAAGCTTTAATTTAAAAAAAAAATCAAAATCGGTCGAATAGTTTGGGCTAAAAGTTAATTTGTCCACGGACACCTCATTTGACCCCACTGTGCGGCTGCTCCTCCTGAAAACATCACTCGAGCCAGAAAATTTTACGCGCCCGCCCCATACATTATTTTTCCGAAATTGATCTGAAGAAAAATGAAATAAAAATTTGGTAATTTTGGAAATTTTTGGTAATTTGGGTCATTTTGGAAATTTTGGAATTTCAAGGTAATTTATGGTAATTAGTGGTAATTGATGGTAATTTGTCGATAATTTGTAATAATTTATCAGTAATTCATGGTATCTTATCACTTCGTGTCGGTCCAATCACAAGAGGGTGAAGAGGGACTTTTTGGACGAGTGTATGTTTTCAGTATGAGTCGTGGAGACGAGTACTGAAATAATAAACGCCACATAAAAAGTCCCCTCCCCATTGATGCATACGATTTTTTTATAACACACGCATGATTTCAGCCCTCTGCAATGCGTATGAAGCGGAGCTAAAGCTCCACTTTTTAGTCCCTAGGGAGTAAAAGGTACTTTTTACTCCCTAGGGATTGAAAAGTGACGTTGGAGATGAATAATGAAAATTATCAAGCGATCAGTTGATCATGTTGACAGATTGGACTAAACCGAAGCGATAAGTTGAAAAAGTCCCTCTTCTACCCTTTGGTGCATAATATACTATTTTATAACAAATGCACGATTTCACACACGATTGGAGCACATGCATGATTGCTGCTCATACGGAGGAATTTTTGATACTTTATTTTAATATGAATTTAGGAGATTAATTTTTTTTTAAATTTCAGAAATATTGAAAATTTTGTAAATTTTCAAAAAATTTCAAAAATTCTCAAAATTTTTTGATATTTCAAAAATTTTAAAAATTTGCGTAAAGTTTAGGTAATTCATAGTAATTTATGGTAAACTCTGGTAATTTATCGGTAATTTATGGAAACTTATCGCTTCGGGTTAGTCTAATCTGTCAACGCGATCAACTAATCGCTTGATAATTTTTATTATTCACGTGTGACGTCACTTTTCACTCCCTAGGGACTAGAAAGTAGAACTTTAGCCCCGCTTCATAGGTATTGCAAAGGTCCGAAATCATGCATGTGTTTTGAAAAGTTTTGTTTTGAGGCAGCCGTGAAGATTAGCCATATAAAGTGTCACTTTATGGAACGGAAAAAGGCGCCGAAAAGCGACTTTTTCCTGCCTATATCGAAAAAAAGAATTTAAAAGGATTTAAAAACAGGTGTACACCTGAATTCATCATTGGTTATACCCTCGTCAAAAATCAGAATAAAAATCTCGGGGATCTTTCGTTTAAATAATTATCCCAACTTTGAATCGTCGAAATATTTTGTATTTACAGTTATTTTGTAACTTTTAATTTTTCTTCAATATTGCAAATGATCAGAAATTCATTTTTAAAAACAGAAGCAGATTGACGTGAATGGGTAGAAAAGTTAGAAGCAGAATTATATTGACTAAAGCTAAAGGAGACGCCTAAATCGCCTTTCTCATTGGTTACTATAAATCGCCCCTAGTTTGAAAACTTATACTAATCGGGGAAAATTTTCTTATGAGAAAAACTTTTTCACTCCTTCATAGCTTACACTTCTACACAGTGGAAAATACTGAACTCCTTAATCCCTCATAATACACTCTCACCGCAGGCGCCGCTAATGTATGTACATATACATTTATCAGGTACAATATACACCACGTGCGTGCATTATGTATCGAGTCAAGAACTTATGGCCTGCTCCACACCTTAGCTTACCATTTCCCCTTTCTCGCCCAGTCCCACATAAGAAATTGCAATTTAAACGTTAAATTTAAATTCCCCCCTCGTGGTGTATGTTCACCTCTCAGAAGAAGTTTTTTTTTTCTATGTGTTGAGCGTTTCTTTTCCCGAGCACCGATTCAGGGATGCATGATGTAGCCGCGGGAAAAGTTTGTAATGAATTCTTCGTAAAGCCCCGCAAAGAAACCTGTGCCAGCAATCGCTGGAAATTATTATACCGCTGGACAGAGTTAAGTCGAGAACCTCGCTACGAAGTGAGCTACTGAGGAAGGTGAGAGGTTATAGTTATACGATATAGGTAACTTTTGCATCCTATCCGCCATTTTCCGACCCGAGAGCAAGAAAAAATTGAGGCCGGGAAACGAGGAAGATAGATTTACTGCTAATGGACACAAGACTGCTCTTTAATGTTGAGAGATTAAACCAAGTGTGAAGTATGATTAGCAAGTCTGGGTGGTACCGAATTATCTGGTCGAATTGGTTCCTCAAATTCGAAATCTTCAACTGGGATTAGGGATAGGAATTAGTATGAGGAGAGCTGTTAAAGGAAATCAATTGGAATTTGTAAGCTTTCGATGAGCTCGGGTAAAGTTCACCAAGAGTTTGGTGGTTTGATCTATTATTTGGGGTTAGATATTATTCATCAGTTAAGGAATTACAAATGTGGTATAGACTATTATGTTTCTTAATAGGGAAACTATTCTTGTGTGGATAATTGTCATCCGTTTGGTATCAACTTCGATATAAAATCCATGGTGTTTGTCTATAAAACAAGGACAATGATTTGCTGCTATCTTTGTTAATATTTGTCAACCGATATTGAGTTTTTAATTAGGGATGACTTGCTGTATCCATTTTAAAGTCTAATTTCAAAATATACCATCCTCCACAATAAGGATATCCATCTGCTAATATCTCTTTAGGAAATCTTTCGAATGAAACAAGGATGGTATCCTTTGTGATTAGGTGTGGTAGATTGTACCACGTAGATATATAGTCGGCATTGGTGCAAAGGATGATGATAGCTCTCCAAATAAAGACACATGTCTCTTACTATTGTGATAAAAATCTGAGACTATTGATATTAAAACTAGTATCTAATGTGGAAGTTTTAGAAATAAGGAATGTTAAATTTTTAATTATTCATTTCTCTAAATTCATTAACCTTAATTCATTAAACATTTAACTTAATCAACACTGTAAATACTATTTTTACTACACAGGAAGGCTCTCTGATACCATCTCTAACTTGCATTTCAGGAATATTATCGATTTTAATGCCAGCTTCCATCCAATTAGTGTCCTTATCAGATGAATTATTTAGATGGAAGATTAGACAAATGTTTCTAATCGCAATGGTACTATATTTAATCTTATATAAATTCTTAAAGACAAAACTTCAAACAATAAAGAGCGATCATTTTTTGAAAATTTAACTTTCCTAATATGGAACTTAGCTTCATTCAATTCTGAATCTAAATTTTGTCTCCATCAAAAACTTCATTACCCTCCCTTGTTTTTATTTACCGAACATAGTACGAAAAGGGGTTGACAAGGTTCAAGCTCCTTCCTTGTCCATTTATCCCCAGGGAACCGACAAGCCAGGAAATACAATAAAAATCATTCAGCTTGTTGCCGCAAGCGAGTTAGCGTCTTCTCTTTTTTTCTGTCATTTTCGTCGACGATGGTTTAAGCAAGTTTTCGTGTAAACTTGTTAAAGTCCAGCCTAAAGGACAGCTCGTTTCTGTCAACGATAAGAGAAGACAATAAAGAAATATAGACTGCAGACTACAAAGACCATAGAGTTGTGAGAGGTCAGGAAGGAAGGATGAAAGTTTTAAAGGAGTGTCTTTCAGGAATTATTTTATTGTGAGTGTCTTGTACTACTGAAGGTGACGTGACTTTACTATGTTATTACAATAAACCAGTTCTTTCTTATCTGCTCGTTTTTGGCGAAAAAATCTTGCCTCAAAGATGTTCCTTGGGCTGTAGACGAAAAATAGGTCAGATCCTGCAGTAGCATTTTAGATTTCTATTCGATAATTCTGCAGATCAGATCTACGCGACTGGAGCTTCTATGTTTTAGGATTCTGAAGAGATTCTTGATATGATGAAAGTAGGTTTTGTGTTGGGCACAGGGACAAATGTCGTTATTTAGAAGAAAACGTAAATGACGGAAATTTCAGGGAATTCAACCAAAGTTGAATAAATGATGATGACTTTATTTCTCACAAATTCTGTTCTCTGAATTCAAGATTTTTGTAAGATATTTAAGGCCTACGTGTTATGTTTTATGGAACACCTGATTATTTTACGCAGTAAAGTATAAAATCAAGTGTAAAATGTAATAATTTGTACGAAATAAGTAAAAGCTTGTACGTGAAATATACATGGAGAATGAATTGAATTAAATTGAATATAGGGTATCATGTTATCAAATAACTCAATTATTGCGGAACAACGACCATAGTTTAACACTACTGGGAAAATAATCATGTCAATCGATAATGTAACCTTTACATAAACCTACACGGAAATAAGCAGAGGTTGAAAATGAAACTTGTTGGGTATACATATAATATATTCGTGCATGTAATGTGTATCAATATGAGAAAAGGTAACTCAATCGTTTATTCTATTACAACTTATCTAAAGAACTTATAGTTCAGAAGAGATTGTAACTTGTTTCAAGTATTTATGATATTTAAAACAAAAATTTCATATGAAGGAACAATATTTTAAGGAATGCATTTTTTTGTGGTAAAACATTAACTAAATTGAAGACAAGTTTAAAAAGAGAATGGCTCAACATTTTGGGTAGGATTTTTCATTAATGCACCTGCTCATAGAACCCGTTGATGTGTATCCCACATTGTTTTGATCCCTTCTACTATCTATAAAAAGGAATGAACCCAGTTTTTCGAACCAGATGAATAGAAATTGATTCCGTGAGATCCAGCCTTCATTACCCGATTTCATTGATTTCAAAGAAAGTTTGGTTTTCGAATGCATGTTCTGGGAAGAGGAACAGTGGAAAAGGTTGTTGGACAGAAACGGTATACCTTAAACGGAAAATGAATGAAAAATATTGTCTCGGACACAATGGCCCTGCATCCCACAGAAGAGTACCGATACTCTTACACTCGCCACGTCTTGATATGAAGGAAAGAGGGCGAGTTATACGAAGGATTACGAGATTGCCACGACGGGATTACGAAGATGGCTCCTGGGGACGTCCAATCTCAAGGATAAACACTTTCTGACGTTCTTACCGCGGCTAACCCGCCACTCTTTTACCATCCGACGATTTTCTTCCGTTCATTCTTTTCTTTCTTGATCTCGTACTCTCAATCTTTCTCGTTTCCTTCTTTGTATAAAGCAGGCAAACGGAAATGCTCTTGAAAACTCATTTTCCCTGGTCCAAAGCACAGCAGAATATTAAAAATTTAATTAAAAAAATACGTATCAGGATGAGAATTCTTGTTTTTTTTCCACTACACGGAAAACGTTTTACTGTTTCTTTTATCAAATTGGCTGTGAAGAACTTCACTATTATTTCCTGTTTCATCCAGATACTTTCTTGCTCAGGAAAATTGTGAAAAATATTTAATAAAAAAAACATATTTTTCAGACTGCTTAGGTCTACTTTGTGACTTTTTGAAGTGGGTAGAGGAATAAAGGATTTAAAAATTAGAAATTGTGCATGGAATAGACGTGTGCAAAAAAAATCAATTCGATTTCAAGCCGACATTGGACGTGCATCGAATGTCGAAAAACCGACATTTGACACGTGCTGCAGTCGAATCGATTTTCTAGATTTGATCGGCCCGTGCATCGAATTCGAAAAACCGACATTTGACGCGTGCTACCCTCGGATCGGCTCTTTTTTTCGATTCCGTGCCAATCTGGCTGTTAATATTACGTGACATATATATAGTCCAACAATAAATAGAAACGTGTCGTTAGATTTTAATTTGTCAGTTCGAATTTTTTATAGGACATTTGATATTGTCAAGCGAGAATTAAAAGGCAAGGCCCACCACTGAAGGGTAGCACAATATTGGTAATATTACCCTAGCACTGTTTAATTTTTTTTCGAAGAAAAACTTTTAAAAATTTTTATTATACATTTTTGGCATTTGGATATACAATTGTGGAACGGGAATTTAGTGTATTATATGTACCTCCAATTTCCTTTAATTTTTATAGTATATAATCGAAATTCGTAATCTATAATATTTTTATATAATATTATAAAAAGCGAAGTGGAACCGACTTTAACTGAACTTGAAACTTGAAACTAAATTTGAAATAATCCATCTGGCAGTTTTGGAAAAAGATCGATTTTTCCTCGGATTTTTCTGTTGAATAAATTTTCAAGGAAAAAATTTGCCGAAAATATCATTATAATTTATAACCATATTTTAAAATTCCTTTTCTTAATATAATTTGAATTTCAGAAATTCGCAAGTTCGAATATTATTATTATTTTCCAATTAGTCGCTTACAAAGTCGAACTTGTTTATACTGGGCCTTACCATTCATACTCTTACTTGAGGTTTGTGATTAAGTTGGATAAATTTCTCAAATTGTGTTTAGTAAGAAATAGTAAATTCAATAGTATTTAATCTCATGATATCTTAGAAACTATCAAATTTATAATTTATTACTAAACAGAATTTCAGAAATTTATTGATTTTAATTACAAATCTACAATTAAGGATGTGAACTGAAAAGCCCAACATTGACAAGTTCGACTTTATAAACAACTAATAAGCAAATAACAATCTTAGGTTGAACTTTCGAGTTTCACAAATTAAAATTATATTTAAAAAAAATTGAAAAATGTGGTTATGATAATATTTTTGGCCAACTTGTTGTTAAAAATTAGTTAAACAGAAAAATAGATTTTTCTGTTATTCGCAAAAAAGTGATGGTTTTTCCACCTGTTTTCTGTGTAAAAAGTGACCGATTTGTTGTCGATGACGTGGCGCATGCGCAGTATCGACCTTTCCGGGCAACAGTGAAAAAAGTAGACGGACGCAGCGAAAAAAGTGCCGTACAGTGAAAAAAGTAAATGAAGTGCGAACTACTGAACGAACCCTGAAGTGGATGTGAACTCACAACTACATATTGCGTTGTATCTAATTCTACCACTCCTAACCTTTTTGACCTAACATTGCTACCAACTTATACTTAAGGCCATATTATTGCCATGGTTTTGACAATTGCCATTGTTATTGTTGCGTCAATCGACAACAAATCGCCTCCTTTTTAAACAAAAAACAGGTAAAAATTACTATCACTTTTTAAACAAATCATAGAAAAAGCATCGTGTCCCACATGTTGAAAAAGCGACGATTTAAAACTCGTGTGATAGCCACCCCAGCGAAGCGAGGGTGGCTAACTTCACACTCGTCTTAAACCTCTCGCTTCTTCAACTTGTCGCACAATATAATATTACTTAAAATTAAAATCTTTCCTGGTTGAAATATCAAGTATTACATTTTTTATTCAGAATTCGACTTTTTTGGTTGAAAAATGAACTACTGGATTGAAAATTCAACAATTTGGTTTTTTTTCTTTCTTGGCTGAAAATCTGTTTTGGTTGAAAATTCTACTTTTTTGTTGAAAATTCCTTTCTATGGTTTGGAAATTCATCTTTTTTGGTTAAAAATGCAACTGTTGGGTTGAGAGTTAATTTTTTTATTGTCAATTTAATTATTTTGTTGAAAATTAAACAATTTTGTTAAAAAGTCATCCTTTTTGGTTGAAAATTTGTTTTTTTTTTCGGTTTCAAATTCAACTGTTTTGTTGAAAATTCGTCTTTTTTGGTTGAATTCAAGTATATTTTATCAAAAATTGATATCTTCTTTTGTTAACATAACAACTGTTATATTTTTTATTAAAAATTCATTTTTTTATTGAAAATTCATCTTTTTGTTTGAAAATTCAACTTTCTGGTAAAAAATGTATCTATGGTTTAAAATTCCACAGTTTTCTTGAAAATTGAAATCTTTTTTGGTTGAAATATCAACTACAGGTATTACATTTTTTGTTCAGAATTCATCCTTTTTGGTTAAAAATTCAAACTCAATTGAAAATTCAACAATTTGATTGAAAGATCAACTGTTTTATTACAAATTCATCTCTTTGGTCAAGAATGTAGCTATTTGGTTGAGAATTCATCTTTTTTGGTTACGTATTTAATTATTTCGTTGAAAATTTGATTATTTTTTTGAAAATTCAATAATTTTGTTAGAAAGTCATCTATTTCGATTGGAAATTTGTCTTTTTGGGTTGAAAATTCTAATATTTGGTTAAAAATTAATTTTTTCGCTGAAAATTCATATTTTCGTTTCAAAGTTTGAATGTTATGTAGAAAGTTCTTTTTTTTTTACTTGAAAATGCATCTATTTGGTTGAAAATTAATCTGTTTTGGTTGAGGATTCAACTATTTTGTTGAAAATCCAATTACTTGGTTGAAAGTTGAACTACTTCCTTAAAAACTAATTTTTTTGGTTGGAGATTTATCTCTTTGGTTAAAAATTTAACTTTTTTGTTGTAACATTTAGGTGTTTTTTTGTTGAAAATTTATTTTTTCTACTGAAAATTTATTTTTTCTACTGAAAATTTCGACTATTCCATTTTTGGTAGAAACTTGATCGTTTTTAGTTTAAAATTCTTGCATTTTGTTGAAAGTTCTTCTTTTTTGGTATAAAATAAATCTTTCTAGTTGAAAATTCAAATATTCTGCTTAAGAATTCATATATTTTGTTGCAAATGCAAAATTTTTGCTTGAAATATTAGGAATTTAAAGCGGTTCGAATTCGGTTTTATGATTCTTGAAAAATGAATTGAAAATTTCTAATAAAGGGGAAAACTGAGCCAAAATTCTCGATTTTAGGTGTTTTAGGGATATTTTCAAATTCAAGGGGAAAAACGGAAAAAAACAGCAAAAAAACGGATTAGGTAAAATAAGGGACGGACTCTGATCCACGTAATGTTTAGAAATTTTTGTGCATTTAATTATAAAGTCAGCAATCTTGAGATAACAGTAAATTCATATCTGTACTGCAACGTTTCTCTACCTTTAATTATATTACGAAGGTTCATGACTAGTCGTAACCACAAGGCATAGCAAAAACAACTCTTTGCATGTCAGCTGGTTAAAGGTACCGCTAAGCGAAATTTTATAAACTTTCCGTGAGGTCGTTCAGAACAAGTATTCAGTTCTGACCCAACACTTCGAAAATTCTCTTTTTTCACGCATACCTTGAGTGGTACCGTTATCAAGATTACCGTATGCCCTACCCAGACCTACAAATATTATACACTCATTGGAAATACCTCCGTAATTAAAATGCACAATAACCTGTCTTTCGTTTTCATATAAATTACCTTGAATATTACCAAGATCTCCAATAAATAAATCATTTTTGAAACAGGCCAATAAAATAAAGAATTTAACTGTTTAAAAAATCCAAGATTGAAGGGAATAAAAATTGATTAAAAACAATTTTCTGATTACAGAGCGATTATTTCCTTCCGCCGAGATCAGCATGGTCGAGGGTGCCTCCACAGACTTCGAAAAAGAAGAAAAACGATTCATCATGGAAAATTGGAAACACTATGCTAATTATAATAGGCATGCTAGTTTTTACTGCCGTTTTAGCAATAGGAGGTCTAGCTTTATGGATGGGAGGTGCGTTTTAAAAACATTACTCAAATCTTTCCTCAAAATTAAATCTTTCTTCCATCTACTATGCTACTTATTATTCTTGTTTCAGCTTTCAGGACAGACTCAAAAACTGGTGAGTATTCTTACCGAAATCTTCACTAATCAGAACATCCATTCCAACACATGTAAATGTACTTCATAGACATCAAATTTTGTCTTACGTTTATGGTTATAGCTCACAGTGGCAAGACGAATTGAACTTGTCTCAAAACATGAAGATTTTTGGCATGTCTTGGCTAAAAGCCAATAAAAAAAGAACCAGATAATCCGAACCCAAATTTGAAATGAATTTTCTGTTTAATTTTAAAAATAGCTATTTAAAAGTAAAAAGATCAAAGTTTGTGGGTCTTGATGACTATTGCTATCTAAAATTTGCTCCAAAAGGTTAATATTGTACTTTTCTATAAGGCTCTCCTAATCCGTAAGAAAGACGGAAAGACGGACAACATTTTCGGAATTTTCGCCAAACAAGTGTAATAGTATCAACAAATGGAATCAAATGGATTCATTCAATAAGCATATTTTATAATAAATTCATAAAATTGTTTAAACATAAATAAAGATTAGCTTTTATGATGGTATAAGGATGACCCTTTTCGCCAGAGTAGGTAGGCATTGGAAATCTTTTTCCTGGTTCAAGAGATAAATAAAGTCTGGGTCCGTCTCATAAGCTAGACTTTCAAAACGTCTTCAACAAGTCTTGAAAATGCCTTGATTGACTGTCATCAAGACAAAACCCAAGACGAAATATTTTTACACGAAATCAGTCGCGTACTTGAAAAATGCGATGTCGTATATGATATCGTAATTTGGGATAGTGTGCGATGTCATATACTATTAGAAATTTTTTAATTAACAAAATTTAAACGCATACTTGAAGGAAATTAGAACGGTATAACTACACGGTCTTTGTTTCTCTTTAAAAAAAAAACAGTTTGTAAACATTGAATGTACATACCTGGAGTTTCTCAATAAATGTACTCATCTAATACATATCTATTATAAATGGTATTATTTGCTTACGTAATAATTTAAACCTTTGATATCTTTGCCTGACTTCCCGCGAATTTTCTCAGATAATTGAATATTTACATTATTTAAATTCTCTTAACTAACAAATTGCTAAAAATCGTAAACGACATCGTATACGATATCGTAATTTGGGATAGTATACGTCACCGTAAACGACATTATATACTATCCCAAATTACGATATCGTACATGATGTCATAATTTGGGATAGAATACGATGTTGTTTACGATTTGTAGAAATTTTTCAATTAATAAAATTTATATAATGTAAGTATTTAATTGCCTGTGCAAACTTGCGGGATATTAGAACGGCATGACTTTACGGTCTTTGTATCTCTTTTAAAAAAAAAACAGTTTGTAAACATTAAATGTAGGTACATGCCTGATGAAGTTTCTCAAAAAATGTACTTCTCTAATACACATCTATTATAAATGGTATTATTTGCTCATTTATTAATTTCAATCTTTGATATCTTTGCTGATTTCCCCCAAATCTGCACGGAAATTTAAATATTTACATCATTTTAATTTTCTTAATTAACAAATTTCTACAAATCGTAAACGACATTGTATACTATCCCAAATTACGATATCGCATAGGACATCTTAAACGACATCGTAGACTTTCCCAAATTACGATATCGATACATGATGTCATAATTTGGGATAGTATACAATGTTGTTTACGATTTATAAACATTTGTTGATTAAAAAAATTTGAAAAAAATTTTTAAAAAAATTTGAACAAGCAATTAAGTATTTACATTATTTAAATTATGTTAATTAACAAATTTTTACAAATCTTAAACATCATTGTATACTATCCCAAATTATTATATCGTATACGATGCCGTCATACCGTTCTAATTTCCCCCAAATTTGCACAGGCAATTAAATATTTACATTATTCGAATTTTGGCCATTAAGGCCATGTTATACATAGGTCACGTGACAAAGCTAGTCCTGAAATCGATATTTTTTGTCCCATATTTAAAGATA
>JAUMHM010000085.1:27866546-27878981 GCA_032362435.1 Melikaiella ostensackeni
GTTCCAATCTGCAGGGTTGCCTATGAATACTTAAGATTTCTTTTAATTGAGGTGTTAATGGTTAACTCAATTTACCAGAAGATATCTATTTTACTCAAATATAGTTTACAAATTTGAGGAAGTTAGCATTCTTTTACAAATGTATTATTAGTTTGGATATTACCTTTTTCATTTTTTAAGAATGGAATAATTCGAATAGTGGGTTGATTTAGAACCAATCTATTTATACTATTCCATTTTTCGAAAGGAAAAAGGTGATAATCTAAACCCATAATACATTTCTAAAAAATTACTAACATTCTCAAATTTTTCAAATATATTTAAGTTAACTAGATATCATTTGGTGAATTGAGTTAATTATTGACAACCTGAATTAAGAGAAATCATAAGTAATCATAAGAAACCTGCAGATTGGAACTAATCTTTGCTCAATGTCTCTCTTAAAATTTCTCAAAAATCGAAATAAAATCTATTTTCTTACGAAAATTTTTTGTGCACTGAAAAAGAACACCCAAAAAGTTCACAATTCAAAAATAGACTTAGAGACTACCTGTTTTTTTGGCTCATCAGAGACATATGTACAATGAATGTACCCAATAGGAAGAAAAAAGAGTGAGAAGAAAGAAAGAGTCAACCAAAAGCTTTCCCAAAACAGAAATTTCATATTAATAGGAAGATATGTTTTGACTTCAACAAGAAAAGATAATAAAGTAACTTTAAATGAGAATATCAATAAATTGAATAAATATATTTGAATTTAGTTATAAAGAAAAGCTGCCATGCACATATACACAATTATTACATGTTTCATTATCCGTAAGTGTAGTGTAGTTATCTGTGTACATAAATCTTGTAATAATTTTTCCAGGTTTTTCAACTGTACAACTAATTCGAATGTTAACCTGGTACTTACCAAAAAATAAGGTTGACATAAGGTTGACATAAGGTTTGACATACAATTTTTAATTTCATAACTAATTTCAATGTTAACCTGCTACTTATCAAAAAATAAGGTTGCCGGAGGTGTTACATACATTCAGGTAAAAAAAGTTATACACTCGTTGCCCACGAGGAAGATGCCATACTAACAATATGTGCATACCTGTATTATGTACCATTGAGTACTTTATTACATGGTTTCTAATCTTATGACTTTTTACAGACCTTTTTGATTTCAAATATATTTAATATACCTTCAGTCTACTATATTCTTGAGTTTTTCTGAGGATACTGTTAATATAATTAAAATGTCATCCTGGTACCTATTATAAATATAATAATGTTGCCAGAAGGATGTACATAATTCCAGATATAGTATTTGTTTTCAATTAAAATTAAATTTCGTACTTCAATGTTTAAAATATTTCACTATCTTACTATTTCCTCTTTGGGATAAATTCTAAATCTTGCTAATTGGGGCTAAAGACCTTCTGTATAGTTTCCTATTTTACTTAAATATATTTCAAAAATTTGAGAACGTTAGTAACTTTTTAGAAATGTGTTATTGGTTTGGATTATTACCTTTTCTCTCTCGAAAAATGAAATAATCTGAATAGATTGGTTCTAAATCAACCCACAAAAGTTTGATCTTGGCACTAAGATCTCTTTCCTTCATTTCCCATGTTCTGTGTACATAAGTCTGGTAATAAATATTTTCAGGTTTTTCAATTGCACAACTAATGTGAATGGTAACCTGTTACTCATCAAAAAATAATGTTGACATAGGTGTTACATACATTCAGATAAAAGACATTATACCCTCGTTGCCTATAAGGAAGATGCCACACTAACAATATGTATATATTATGTACCATTGAGTACTTTATTACATTGTCTCTAATCTTATGACTTTTTACAGATATTTTTGATTTCAAATATATTTAATATACCTTCAGTCTACTATATTTTTGAGTTTTTCTAAGTATACTGTTAATATAATTAAAATGTCATCCTGGCACCTATTATGAATATAATAATGTTGCCAGAAGTATGTATATAATTTGAGATATAGTATTTGTTTTCAATTAAAATTAAATTTCGTATTTTAATGTTTAAAATATTTTGCTATCTTATTATTGTCTCTTTGCAATAAATTCTGAATCTTGATATTTGGGGCTGAAGACTTTCTGGATAGTTTTCTAAAATCTATTGGCATTCTTCGAATGATTTTTACGAGGGTCTAGGACTGGTTATTTTCTCTCTCAAAAAAACGTTTTTGCTTGTCTAAGTGGCTATACAGGAAGTTTTGTTTAAAAATAATTTCATTTTATCTTAGTTTCATGTTTTTGCTAATATAATTTTCAGTATAATTGAGAAAAAAAAATTTGGCGGAATGTGATTATTGATAGAATACAAGTTGCTTGTTTTTTCCAAAACAGATATTTCATATTAATAAGAAAGTATGTTTTGACTTTAACAAAGAAAGTTAACAAAGTAACTTTAAATGAAAATATCAATAAATTGAATCAATATATTTTAATTTTGTTACAAAGAAAAGCTGACATGCACATATACACAATTATTATATGTTTCATTATTCGTAAGTGTAGTTATCCTATAAATCACCCCTGATGAGGAAGTCTAAATTGGCTTCGAAACATGTTGGTCCCCAGTAGTATAAAAAAGACGGACAAATGAAAGAGTGTGAGGATGGTTTTGGTTGACTCTTTCTTTTTTCTTCCTGTTGTGTACATTTATTGTACATCTGTCTCTAATGAGCCGAAAAAACAGGTAGTCTCAATGTCTATTTTTGAATGTTTCTGAAGCAATTTCAATTGTATTCAATCATTGGACCCTAAAGCCAATTCGATCACCAAAAGTTTCAAAATAATTTTACGATTCAGGGTCAATATAATCCCCCCTGTACACAATAATTAAAATGTATGTTCTATAAGTGTTGTGGTGCAGTGTTTCTAAGGCATGAATTACAATTTTTTGGATTTTATACGCAGGAAGTTTTATACAAAATTATTTCATCTATTCTTATTTTCCTGTTTTTGTTAACATGGTTCTCAGTGTAATTGATGAAAATTTGAACAAATGTGATTTGATGATTGATGTTACTGAAAGTCCGGTATAGGGGTTTAAAGAATTTATTCAATTCGTAAAAACTTAGATTAGATGCATTACAGAAGGAACTATTGATAGAATGCAAGTTTCATGGATTTTTTCCAAATAAGATATTTCATATTAGCAAGAAAATATGTTTTGACTTCAGCAAAAAAAGATAACAGAGAAACTTTTAATGAGAATATCAATAAATTCAATAAATTTATTCGAATTTGGTTAAAAAAGGCTGTCATGCACAGATGGACATAACTTTACAGTGTTTTCTATTTTAGAATAATAAAAGTATCCTCATATGAAAGTGAATTTCACATTGATTTCCAAGATTTTTTATTTTGATTAGAAAATGTAAAGATTGACCAAACAACATTTGATAACAAAAAATGTTTTATTTATACTTTCAGGTTATATTTGAATTTGATCAATATATGTTTCATTACTTATGGATATACTTCTGAAAAGCGCATACCTCCGATTAATTTGAAACTTCGTATACTTACGTATTTTGATGCGCAGATAAGAAAATTATAGTGAAAATAGGCGCAAATTCTATTTTCACGGTGGAAACCATAAAAACCCATCAAAATCATTTTTTTGCTTCTACGGAAGAAAAGAGTGTGAGATTGGTTTTGGTTGACTCTTTCCTTTTTCTCCCTCCGTTTTCTTTTTATTTGTAATTTATTGTACATTTGTCTCAAATAAGCCGGAGAATCGGGTAGCCTCGAAGTCTAATTTTTATTTGTGATCTTTTTGGGTGTTCCTTTTTCAGTACACAACAAATTTCTATGAGAAAGTAGATTTCCTTTCGATCTTTAAGAAATGCCACAATTCATATTTAAAGAGATTAGAATTAATATGTGGCGTAGTTCTAAAAACTATTCATCACAGTGCTTGTAAGTATTCAGGAAATGTATATCTTATTAGTTCGATCTGGTTCAGTTTATCATGTACAGAGCATACCGAACAGTTTGCAGGTATCTACAGTAGTTATACCTGCTACTTGACAAGGGTTAAGTTTACTATGTGAACAAGTACAAATAACTCTTACTGCGTATTTTAAATTACTTCAGTGAAACATTACAAACTACTACAAAACTCCATGTGTCAGCAGTTTACTATGTCAAACAGTGGAAACTTCTAAAATTCTTAGCACAAATAACCAACCATATATTTCTCCGTGCATGATGTATTAAAAGTTATTACTTTAAAACCGATAAACGAGAATTATTTATATAGGTGACCACAGACTTGAATTTATTTCATCTATTTTATCTTACTTCATTCACGGTAAAAAAGCCCCTTTAATGCGTGTTAAAACACAACAGCATACATTGAGAGAACCAAGCATTTTAAATTGAGAAGTTCAAATTTGAAATGTAAAAAGTGAGACTCTTCAAATTTTACCTTTCAATATTCAAAAATATGAAATTTGAACAATTCATCTAGAATATTGAGCACAATATACAAATGATCAATTATGTAAGTACTGAAAATTTTCAAACTTAAACGTAAAAAATGGTTAAATTTCAAATTTGAACTCTCTAAATCTGAATTAGTGAGATTTCACTAATCATCAGTAAAATTTCACTAATTCAATTAGAGAAAAGTTGTTCACTGAGGATTAATAGAAAATAACTGATTCAATTAGTCCAAATATTTACTAATTCTGTAGTGAAAGGGTACTAATTGATTAGTCTAAACATGAATTTATTTAGGTATTCTTTTAGTTTGTCCTTGTTATGTTTAACTCTCTGCGCTCTACTCGTTCTGAAATATAAATAGGAAACGTGACATATAAAAAAAGTTTGATATAAGAACGCGATTGTTTAGCATTTTCAACTTTATTGAAACAATAAGTCAATAACAAGGCATGCGCTAAAACTTGTAAAAAGGCTGCATTACATGATCCTGGATTATATTACGTCAGTTACACCAATCATAATGTATTTATAAGTTATTACTTCAAAATGGAAAAACAAGAATTATTTGGATAGGTGACTATACAGACTTAGCAATTTTACCTCTTTTTATTCACGTTCAAAATAATCCCTTTAACGCGTATTGAAAGACAACAGCACACATTGAGAGAACCAAGTTTTCCATGTTTCGTAATTGCAAAGTGACAAGCAAAATCACAAATAATACAAAAAATATCAGTTTTTCTTCGACCCATCAGAAGTCTTTTACTTCATTTGTAAGAAAAAAATGTATTAGCACTTCGATCCTAAAGTCAGTGTAATCAAAATCTGTTGTACTTTTTAAGGAGATTTATCCAAAGTCAAATGCTTTTAATCGCTGGAACATCCTTTGGACACTAACAGAATAAATTTTACTATAAAATTACGTGATTTGTTACAAAATTACATATGAAGTACTAATTACCTTTCTAATTACTATATGTACAATTCACTTTCTGTTAAATTTCTTTCTGTGAAAATTACTTTCATCTATAAATATTTATAATGCAGGGGAGAGTTCAAAATTCTTCAAAAATTCTGTAATTTAGATTTCAACATCTTTTTTAGATCTCGTTCTCGGTCGACACTAATGAATGGAATTATTCATTTATTAATTGCCTCTCATACACTCTCGCTATTAAAGAAAATCAGCGAACATAAAACGAACTTGTAAACCATTGATTTTGCCATTATGGTCCCTTCATCATATATTGCCTTCGGTCTAACTAACAGGGGTTAGCTCGCTACAAGGTCTTTCTTTCAGCTCGCGTTTTGCACACTTACACAGCAACACGATTAATTGGAAACGAGGACGCGAACACCTCTATCGTATAGGTATACTACAAACATCACACACACATACTTAAGTGCCATGTTGCACAGTTGCACTTGAAGCATGTGTTTGTATGTGCACAAGCTGCAAAGCAAAGCGTACGACTTAAGCTTCAATATCTAACGCAAATAAGAAGCACTCTCGAGACTCTGATGGCAGCTGAAGGGGACTCATCTCACGAAGTCAAATGGTCCTTCTTTTAGTTCATCTTTAGAGATTTATATGCTAACCATAGTCACGTCTGGTTGCAATTTCGAGATATGCCCCTGAACATCGTTACGAACTTAACGCTTCAAACTCAGACTTTCAAACGTTTCGCATCACGCATTAGAACCAGGAGCCCAAGAGAGTATACCATGTGACCTCGAGGTACATAGCTACATACGTCTTAAAGTCTGCAAAACATGTGGACTTCATGGAGAGAATGATGCTGGAACTCTGGAGCGCAACACAAAACCCGACATGGAAAAAACGAGTAAGACCCACATACCAATGAGAACGTTTCTTTTAAAAATGTATGCCACTTTTGGAACAAAAAATGAGGGAAAAGAAAGAAATTCTTGGCAGAGGCTCCCTCTCCTAGAGGGCACAGTGTGGGAAAGGCTTGACTTATTTCAAGCTTCTTTAGCAATGCACGTATGTCTGAGAACAAATGTGCGACATCCAGAGACAGGAAAGGGTACCAGATGTTTGCAAGTCTTGTGCCTGCAAAGAAAATTTATTAAAATTGAGGCGAGGCTTGTTAAAGAATGTCAACAACTCAAAGAAGAATAATCAAGTTGTATAGACAGTTCTTTAGTGTTTTTCGAACCAGAATTTTTTGTCTGGTATATGTAACAATAAAAAAATTACATGTAATACATATAAAAAATTGATAAGTTTAAGACTTTGAATAAAGAAAGTTGTAAGCTTTGCAAAAAATCAGTCATTTTTTAGGGTTTCGTAGGAAGTTGTCTGTTGTTTACCACTCCCAGCTTCTACAATATTTGTGCTAGAGGGTTGATATTTGGTTTGGATATTAACCCGCCGTTGTATACTCGAGGAAAAATATTTCCATCCACTTACCTATTATGGTTTTCTTTTAAACAGTGGTCAAAGACTAGAAAAAATGAAGAATTTTCAAAGTTTGGTTTATTAGACCCCTATGCTGGGAGCTTTTCTTTTAGTCCAATTTCCTCGGGATGGCTCAAATTAAAGCTTTTGGTATGTAGAATTGCGAAGAAGAATAAAATTCGCTATGTTATGTTCTCCTTTTTCCTGATATCAGTGGTGAAAAAATGAGGAAAATGAAGAAATTATAATAAATGAATATGAAAACTTTTTATCCTGTAGCCTAGGAAACCCTTTTTTGAGGACGCTTGTTAACCTCTTTGGCTTAACTTTATCTTTGGAAAACTTACCATATTCGCAAGTATGTAATAGGTGTGATACAGATGTGCCTTGAAGTTAACAGTTGCAGACGACGAAGCTATTTTCCAGCACGTTAGCTATATAGCTATGTATAGCACCTTGGCAATATTCCCGAACAGGGCAATACAGGATAATCGAGGAATTAAAGTTACAGGCAGTGATTTTCTTAGAGTGCCACGTTTAGAGCTTTCTATACATATATGCATAGCGTTGAGACACCAAAGATATTGTACGGAACATCACTTCTGATTTTCTCAAGAAATCATTGCCACTGTTCTATTTGCGCACGACTATTTCCTGAAATACCTGAAAAATGAAGGCACCAGACAAACTGTTCTTAGAGATGTGAAAATCCTGCTATCTCGATTCAGTTCCAATTCAAAATGACAGCCGTAGTTTAGAGAAATATTAAAAAATACAAGAGTGGCCTAAGTTTTTGGTCCAATCTCTGCAAAACAGTAATTTTGTACTACGAAATGTTAATAGTGCAGAAGACTAAAACATCCCATTTTTTATAAATCACAAATATTTTCTGTTTCCCCTTCATGGTGAATCCCAACTATCTTCAGCCTAAAAGTTGTTGAACTCAATAAGTTTCTTTACAGGAAGTATCTTTTTATTATTTATGAGTAGTTTAAAGGTAAATTGAAAACCTTGGAGAGGTTTAAATATTTTCGAAAAGCCAAAAAATTGTTCTCTGAATGTTTTAAAATTTTATGACTATGTTATATTACGTCAAGCAGAAAATTAAATCAAATTCTTACGAAATACTTTTTGAGCATAATAACGCCCCCTCCTATGGGGATATATATATATATATATATATATATATATATATGTTTCTTGTAAGAATAGAATAGAATTTCATTTATTTCGAAAAGGGCTAGGTACATCTTTTTATTGATTTAAAACATTTGAAAACTGTCTAACAGTAATGAACAATGAAGAAAAGTGGAGAGCAAAAACGCTTTGATAACCTCAATGACAAAAAAAATTTCTATGATGATTAATGTAATATGTCTTACTTTTCACCTAATAGAAACAGTAGAGTGAATAGTATTTATTTTTGTTATCCCCGACAATCGTACATTGAAAAAAAAATTATATTTTGAAACTGATCTCTGTTGTGTACTCTTAAGGATCGTAATCCGTGCAAATTGTATAGAATAACAGCATCTTATTACTGAGATATTTAATATTTTTTATTATTTAAAAAAATGTACATATCTACAATGCTGAATGAAAAATTAGACAATTAATTTTAAAATTAACGACCTAGTTTCGACTGAAATTGGCTTTCCAATTACTGGTGTAATGTCTCCGACGGTGATAAAAATATCTGCATGCTTCAGCTTGGCAACATATTGACAAGAATATCTCTTTAAATTAAAAACCGATAAAAGAACGGGGATTACGACTGAATCAATTTTTTCCAGCATCAAGTAAAACGTGTTATAAGCGATGTCAAACGTCAGTTGCCGACTCGACGAACTGGCTTTTATCGTTCCTAGAGGCGAATAAACGTTTTATATCACCGACGGCAAAACTTGCCCCTCGATAAAATGACGAATCTGTTGTCGACAGGCGGAAGGGGCCAAGAAAGAAAGAGGAAGTGGTCTCAAAATAGTCGCGTATTGCGAAGGATTTAAAAGCCTTTTGTAATTATTTCCCCTTCTTAACCAGCAAAAAGGAAGGGTGACATCACATTAAATATTTGACAAGGCATCATATCAATATGTCACTGCAGACATATCTCAAAATGAATAATCAAGTGACATAATTACTTATATTCAAGAATACATTTTCTCAATAGCCGAGTCACGTCATGTATTTTTAAACAGGAGAAAATTTAGGTCTCTTAGAAGCTCTGAAGCTTCACGTATTTGGATACGCTCGACTTCAGCTGCATTTGAAATTTAAAACGGTTAGACTCAATATTCGAAAACAGTTTTAATCTATTTTAGTTTTTGGAAATTTTTTTATTTAAATGCATCCAAAATAAGGGACTCCAAAGCCCAATTCTTTATTTTGCTTATACTTCCTCCCTTTTATGGGTTTAAGAATTTTCACAGAACCATTACATGTTTTCTTATCGACAATCCTTATATACCACCTTACCAACTATTTCTTACATATCGCCTTAACTACTATTCTCAATCCTAGATGCTTGCAACTTTGCCCGGGGCTTCCATTTCCTCTTACAACTACCAATCGAAAAATTATGGCTCTATTTCGCAACACTAATTCCTTATTCTCCTTCTTTAGGAGTCATTTTTGGCTTTTCTCTACCCCGTGCAACCAGCTCGTCGATTCGTGACTGTGGGCGAAAACTGGATCCACCACTATACACCCGAGACAAAGCAGCAGTCAAAGCAGTGTATACTGTGTGGTGAAAGTCTGCCAAAGAAGGCGAACTGTTTTGTCAGCTGGAAAGGTAATGGCCACAGTAATTTGGGATTCCCAAAGAATCATCCTCATTGATCACTTAGAGAAGGGCAAAACCATAAAAAGAACGTACTATGCATCATTATTGGACCGTTTGAAAGCCGAGCTAGGAAAAAAATCGTCCAAGGCGCACAAGAAAGTGTTGTTTCATCACGACAACGCACCGGCTCACACCTCCGCAATCGCAATAGCAAAAATACACCAAATGGACTTCGAATTTATTCCTCATCCACCCCATTCTCCAAACTTGGCACCGTGCGACTTCTTTCTGTTCCCCAACTTGAAGACCTGGCTCGGTGTGAAAAGATTCTCGTCCAATGAAGAAGTAATTTAAAAGTAATCTAAATTTTTGCTTTTTACATTCGGATACTTTGAACGTGAGGTGTGTACTCAGGCATTTTGATGCCTTCATAAATAATATTTCAGTACAAAAATGTGAACGAGCGTGTTTTAAAATTTTCAGCGAAATATCCACTGATGCGAATCCTCTCGGCGTTTGTTAGTATCTTTGCTGTGTTTCATTTTTCTTGGAGACGCGTGTTTTTGATAGGTGCGCTGTTCGTTAATAGGTTTTTTAGGAACCACCGTACAAAGTATATGAGCTTCACCTAATGGGTTGAGAGGTTAAACGAGCTGGCTTTTGGCTCCGGATGAAATGTATCAATAGTTCAGTAAGGACTTTTTTTCTCACGTAATCTTGTTTTCATTCCTTCAACAAAAGTTCGAAGATATGAATTAACCCACAGAAATAAGTAAATTTTTATTGAACTCTGGTCACTGAGATATTTATAATTGCAAACAAAATTCAAGCTTGAAATCAAAGAAAATTTGAAGTCCAAGCGAAAAAGGAAATTAAAAGTCGAATTTGAAGTATGTCAATCAAAAACTCTCTTTGTCTTTTTTAAGTTTGCGGGACTTGAGCTAGGGGTTTTATTTCTTATGTGGGTATAAAAAAATTAAAGTATTAAACTTGTAAAGATAATAATTCAACCAATAAACAAAATTCGTACGAGAAATAAAAAAGTCAGCAATGATTGTTTCAAGAACATTAAAATTTTCACATTTTTTCCCTATTTTATATTAAATGCACTTGTAATACTGACTATTTTAAAAAGGTGAGTATTTTTACCTTGGTGTTGATAAGAACTTTTCTGAATGCTGACATTTGTAATTGACAAAAGCGAAATACAATATTGTATTAAATATATATTATCAATTTCTTAAGTGGATTAAGAATTAATGATATTAATGAAATCTTTTTGCAGTGAAAACTATTGTTTAAATGAAAATAAGAGGCTGAAAAACACAAACAGATAGTTTTGAATTTGAAGAGTATAATAATTCTCTCCTGGTTTTTTGGTCCTGTTTTAGAAAAAAGTTGCTATTCAGATCGCTGACATAATGACGAAGAGTAAACTGGAAACTAAAATGAGACATCGGCTAATTCGGGTGTTGAATTGCAGAATAATTTTGCAAAACATGTTTTGGCAGACCCGTGACTCAAGCTGGAAGACCTTATGTAAGAAGTTCCGTTTGTTTAAAATTACGCAATTTCCAATTTCTCTCAAATTCTATATGCTAATTCCAAAACGGAAGAGGCAGGTGGATAACAGGTTCGTAGTTTGCAACAACTCTACTTGCACTAGAACTTTCAATGCGAATTGTAAATCTCTTGATAGTCGTAATTGTAAATTTGAGTTGTTTTAATCTTTTATGTCAGCGAAATGCTTTCCATTATTTTCTATTGTGCTTTCCATGATGGTAACGTAATAATAGAATTGAATACTGCATTCGTTCCAGAGAAAGTAATGAGAACGAATTCATTTTCACGCCCTCAGCTTAGTGATTAAAATTTATATTTGTCAAATGTGAAGAGAAAATTCTAATTTTATGGTTTTGATATACTTTTTATGTCGAAATTGTAATTTTTAAGTCAGTGAACTCAATGAACAATTCCAAGAATTAAGAAGTTAAATTCATGGCAGTCTATTTCTTTTTCATTTGATTCTTACTATTTTAGTATATCCACGGATTTTAGAGGATTTTGTAGGATTTTAAGCTATTTACCGGAATTTCAAAGTATTTCCACGTATTCTAAGGGACTTCAAGGCATTTTAAATCAAGATTTTGCTAGTAATTTTTTATCTTTTGCAAAACGGGAGCCGATGAATTCACGGGATGATTTAAAAATATTGTAAGACATTCTAAAAGATTCCAAAGTATATCCACGGATTTTAAAGGATTTTGTAGTATTTCAAGCAATTTACCGGAATTTCAAAGTATTTCCGAATATTTTGAAGGACCCCAAGGCATTTTAAATCAGTATTGTACTCGTAATATTTCATCTAATGCAAAACATAAACCGGTGAATTCGCGCGATGATTTTAAAAGATTGTAAGACATTTTAGAAGATTCCAAAGTTTATCCACGGATTTTAAAGGATTTTGTAGGATTTCAAGCGTTTTACCGGAATTTCGAAGTATTTCCGAATATTCTAAAGGATCTCAAGGCATTTTAAATCAGTATTGTACTCGTAATATTTCATCTAATGCAAAACATAAACCAATGAATTCGCGCGATGATTTTAAAAGATTGTAAGACATTTTGAAACATTCCAAAGTATATCCACGGATTTTAGAGGATTTTGAAGGATTTCAAGGGATTTTAAATCAGTATTTCACTCGTAATTTTTATCTTATGCAAAACATAAGCCGATGAATTCAC
>JAUMHM010000085.1:27879081-27892061 GCA_032362435.1 Melikaiella ostensackeni
TAATAATATATTAATTAATATAAATAATAATTTAATTAATTACAATTTAACTATAAAATTATTATTTATTAATTTAATAATAATTTTAATTTTTTATTGAATACTTGATTGTTTATATTTAAGTGTCTAAAGCACAAAAATTTTTGAAATTTTACACACATTTTAAACACATTCAGGTAAAAGAAATTATACCGCCGTTGCCTACAAAAATGGTATTCTGAGGAAGATGCCATATTAACAATATGTGCATTCTATTATTATGTATCATTGAGTACTTCATTTACATTTTTCTCTACACTTATGATTTTTTACAGATGTTTTTGTTTTCAAATATATTTAATATACTTTCAGTCTTCTATAGTCCTTATGCCATCACTCATCTAAAAAATGGGAAAAATTGTTCAAAATTTTTCTCGAAACTTTTTCTCAATCTTAAGTGCACTCATCCTTGAGGATTTAAAGAATCAAAGTGTTCTTTTTTAGTACACCAAAAATTTTTATAAAAAAATAGATTTTATTTCGATCTTTGAGAAATTTTGAAAGAGGAACATTAAACAAAGATTGGTTCCTATCTGTAGGGTTGCCTATGAATACTTAAGATTTCTTTTAATTGAGGTTGTTGAATAATTAACTCAATTTACCAAAAGATATCTATTTTACTTGAATATTAAACAAAAATTTTTTGAGAACGCTAGTAATTTTTTAGAAGTGTGTTATTGGTTTGGATTATTACTTTTTCTTTCAGAAAAATGGAATAATCTGAATAGATTGGTTCTAAATCAACCCACAAAAGCCATCTTGGTGATTCCCATTGATGTGCCACTATCTCCGACACTTCGCCGCACCTTCGATACAAGAGACTCACTCAGGACCGCAGACCAAAGATTCAAAGTACAGATAATTTTAAATGTCAATGAATACATTTCCATGAGCGGAAAGGCAACAGAACACGAAAAAATTTCTATTTATTTATGACTGATTGTACTCTCCTCCACAGGCAAATGTCATATTTACAAGTGTAATGTAGGATTGTAGGGTGCCAATTAGAGGTTTGTGTCTATTGTGCAACAGATTGCCTAACAAATGTATGCAAAGGTTGCAGCATTGTCTCTCGCATATTACGGATGTAAAGTAATATAGATGAGAATTGCCAAGGTGGTTTTAAGTATGGTAATTATTTTCACACATTAGAGTTCAGACTGTTCAGAGGAGCACGTGTTGTCGAAGAATATTTCTGAAGAAATCTACTTTTATTTCAAAATATAGACCTAATAATATTCGAAATTTACAAGTGCCTATAGTAAATTTGTCGATGCACTCATTCTTTCACAAAAATAATGATAGAAATCTAAAGCAATAATGTTAAGCAGTTTTAAAAATATCATCCAGTACACCCATTCTTTAATCCTCTATACCTAACGGAAGTTTCGGATGCCCTTTCAGGCAAAGGTTTTCCAACAAAGTATAATGGTTCATTATTATTTAAATTCGGCGCGAGAATTCGATACATATGTATGTATTTTATGATGGATATGTAGAAGCATAAATCAGATAATGTAGGTCTATGAATGTTAATGAACTCATAACATCTTCCTACTTCCCTAAGCGATACATTGAGACATGTAGTATATCAACAGTAATTTAAAGTGAGGATGTGTACCTTCTTTAAAGTTTACAAAATAACGTATCAGTTACTTACAATGGGACTTTTGGAATGGCCTGAAAAGAGGATTAGGGCACATGACTAATGTAGAATGGCGTAACGGTTAGAACAACTATATCTGCGATCTATTAGAATAAAATCGTGATCTTGCTCCACGTCTTGCAGCGGCCATGTAAGTTGTAGGACAGAGTGCTCCTCAAGAACCGATAGGTTCGATTAAAATGGATTCAAAAACTGTTTGGATAGGTTTTTAGATGACTATTCATAGTTTCAAAAACTACTTACCGTGAAATCGTGGCTGAATTTTACGGTATTTTTTAAAGCTATGAATAGTCACCTAAAAACCTATCCAAACCGTTTTTGGATCGGTGCTTAAGGAGCACTGTGAGGACGTAATCACATACGTGGTACGTATATACGGTAGCGAGTAAAAGAAACCGGTTTTCAGATTCGAACTGTTCCTTGTTGCACGAGCGATGACGAGGCTGGAGTTGGTCTACCCACATCTTGTATCTTGCATGCTGTATGGTGTACGAATGTATGCTGCACATTGTATAGTGTAGGGTATATGACTATATGTATGTACATTGTAGAATGTATATTGTGGGTGATTTTACCGTGAAAATACGACGATAGTAAATTAGAAAGCACCAGGAACGACGGCACATGTACTCGGGCCCGGATTTGGGAAAGTTAAAGGCGACCCAGGTCCCAGGCGGTCTTTGAGTTCTAGAATGGTTCTAGGTCCTAGGACACTCTATGTTGTAGAACCGGGCTTTTCAAGCAGTAAATCTTCCAACATACGAAATTTCGGGATCTTAACACGTGTGAGGTATTCCTCAAGGACAACTATAAACCACAATATGCTGGTAGTTAGTCATTTCGGAGAGAAATTCGTAATTTAGTTATTTAGCTTTAGCTGCACATCATGGTTATGTTTAAAATCTCGAACTGTCAGATTTTAGAAAAGACAAATCTTTTTAAATCATCTAACGACTGAAGTTTCTTCTTTGCTTGGTCTTACTTAATAGAATACGGAAATGCAAAATTCGGAGGTCCAGCAACATATTTTTGAGAAGGACCAATTATGAGAATGTACCATGAATAAAAAAAACTTTTTCCCAGTTTACTGCTTATTTTTTAGGCATAAAACAGTTATGTTTTGCAAAATTTTTCGTAGAGGGTAAAGAAACAATATACCGAATTAATTCAACCATTTGTTGAGTAAGCGGATGATTCATTATAATCTTAACTTTTGATATGACTTTTTCTAAGCGAAACACATTAAGTAAGTCTCAAGTAATTATCTGAATTACAAAAATGAGGTACAAATGCCAAAATAGTGAAAATAGGAAGAGTTCAATCTTTGAAATCGACTCGATGCTTGATGCCTTTACCCTATATAACCTAATTTTTAATATCATTAGGAGAATGGTTGCATTCTTGGTATAAAACTGAATTATTCGAAGCAAGAAAGGAGTCGGTAGTGTTAGCAAGCCCTGTTTTTTGGCCCATCACAGATTTCGTTATCATTTCGTGTATGTACATTATTACAGTCAAATTTAACCGAAAAAATTAGTAAAAGTAGGCGGCAGGCACCTACCAAAAAGGGTTTCGTAGCCTATTAAGTCCTTAATAAAGTCATTCAAATCTCTCCCTCCCCATCCCTCATATCGTTTGCCCACAACTCCCCTCATTCCTCCTACCACCCTTTTCCCATTTCCCCTTACTTCTCCTCATTACCTCTCCTTCTTCTCTTCCGATTTATCCTTACTGCCCTGCACTTCCCCTCAATTACTGTTAACTCACACCTCTTACTTTCCATCACTTCCCCTTGCTTCCACGACCGAAACAATAAAGGTTTCTGTCCGGGGCTACGAAACCCTAAAACTAGCACATTTTCAGTCATTCTCGAAATTCACATATTTTATTTAATTTTTGAAACAGAAACTTTACAAAAAGCGTCACGGTTGTGGTTGCAAGGAAGTGAACAAGATCCTCTTTTTGGCACTCCTTCCCTTTAGAATATGTATATTATATAACTCCAAGATTTATTTTCATTAAAAGCTACTTCCGGATGTTTCAGTTTGCCCCGATCGCAATTTTCCGAGGCGGACCTCTCAAAAAGCTTCAGTTCCTGTTGACAACGTATTTACTCTTTGCTCGAACCACTTGAATAGTATTTTCAAAAGGAAAAGCAATTTTGACTTAAATCCAACAAAAGGAGCAATTGATTTAGTAGAAAGGGGTAAAACCGTCTCTTCAAGGCGCGACGGTGATGATGCTGATAATCATGCATTGTTGGATGAACAGGGTTATGTGATTGTACCACAATCCGGGCTTATATCAAGTGAATTACAGATGATAAAATAAGAGCATATAATACAATAAAACCTGTGCCACCACCATCATCATCACCAAATCATCAGCTTCATCGGCCCAGAAGACCCATAAAAAAATTGAAATTACGTCCAAAAGTAAATTCAGTCTAAAAATTATATTTTGCAATAAGAAAAATATAAGAAGTGGATCAAATAAATATATGAAAACATGTGCTTTTATTTCTTGCCCTATTGATTCAACTAGAATTTTATTGAAGCACATAGTTTCACTCGCGGAAAGAGACATTTCGAATTTTTTTTTTCTCAACAAATGAATATATGTCGCACTTTTTGTTGTATACCGCACCGAAATTAATTTTTGAGATTTATTCTATCGAAGAGTCTCTTAGTGATACTTTCTTACTGGCCTTGAAACTTTTTTTCAGATTTCAGAAATATGGATTTTACTTTTTTTTCATTCAACCCCAGACACCCAAAAATGTAATTTAAAAAAAATGTCCATGTGTGTATATGTGTGTGTGTGTAACTTTTTTCTGTTCATCATATCTCGAAAAGTGAAAGAGTTATGATCATGAAATCTGGTTGACTTGTAGATCCAATTGATATCCAGGTTGGATAAGATTTTGAGCTGGATCAGTCAATCAGAAGTGTTTTTTTGCGTTAAAAAATTTTCAAAAAATTTTTACCTCATTCATAAGTCTCAAAATGCATGTAATGATAGTCGGATTGACATAGGCACATGAAGATTTTCGTTTGTCAATCACAATGAAGTAGAACCTCGAAAATGTTAATCACAAATAGATTTTTCATTTATGTTTTTGTTAATGCTCCACCATAACTTTGGGCAGGATTGACGTATCCGGATGATTTTTTTCTCAAACTGTAGGTGATGATAGTCAGAGTAACATAGGTACATAACGATTTGAATCTCTTAAACACAGCTAGGTACAAGCATGTAGATGTTACATTTAAAATTAATTTTTGACCTGCATTGGATATCTTGGTCACTTATTGAATGACTTGCATATAATATCGCAAATTCATTTTGCAGGTCAAAATTTGAAGAAATACATTTTTTTTCAATAATGTGAAGTTTTTTCATTCTTTTCGAGACGCTGATCACGAATATGACCGTGGAAATACTTGCAAATGTCATTGTCAAGGTCAAAAGTTGAAAAATACTTTTCTTCATTCTTGGCCATACCCCAACTCGGCGACATCCATCCCTGACTCACATTCGACCCCATTTCTAGTATTAAAAAAGAATTCCCCCTTTATAGTTGGCCATACCTCAACTCGGCAAAATCTGCCATTTAACTATATTTGACCCCATTTCCAGTATTGAAAGAAAAACATTTGTGAGTGGCAATATCCTAACTCGGGAAAATCTACCTCTCAATTAGGTTTGACACCATTTCCAGTATTTAAAAATAACACCCGATTATAGTTGGCCATACCGCAACTTGGCACAATCTATCTCTTAGATATATTTGATCCCATATTCACCATTAAAAAAAACATCCGTTCATAGTTGGCCACAGAATAACTTGGTGATGTATTTTGATATACTGGTGACTAATATGATTATTCAAATACCACTTTTAGTCAAATTATTTTTGGCGTAATTGTAAAGTTTAGTTATAATTATTTTTACAAATAAATAATGAAAAATTGTATTCACTCCATTGTATGTAAATGTAAATATATGTAGCGACGAAATTCCTACACTACCCTGATACAGATTTTTTCAAATAAATTAAGTGAAAGGTACACATAGAATTAAGAGAATTAAAAAAAAAAGAAGTTGAATACGCCAGTAACTCTAAGGTAGGAAACAATTATATGCAAGAAGGGCCTGAATTGGCCATCATTCAATTTATTGAATTGAATGATTATTATTATTAATATATTATTAAGCCAAATCCGTTTAGGGAAAGCTCTTTCAGTTTTAGCCTCGTTATACTACCGGGAATCAAGGAATCTACATGGTAAGGGTGAGTAAGCAATGTGTAGGAGAAGAGATAGGTTTCAGATCAATCTAGAATTTACGTGTCATTCATTCAAACGGCACACTCGTCTTACAACACCGCTCCGACAGGGGTCGCTGATCAACCTCTCTAGCAATCACCCGAGGTGAAGAGCTTCTCAAATCCATTCTACTAATCCACCAAGAAAATCTTTTCACACGGGTGCATCCCTTCAACATGACCAAAACATCTCAGCTAATTTATTTCACGCTTGTCAAACAATGTTTTTTCTACACCACATTCTTTGAGAACCCACTCATTACTGACTTTGTCCATTAGCGCTTTACTGCACATATTCGGCAGGAAATGCATGCCAACCGTGTTCACTTCACTCCTATCCTTTCTTTGATACGTCTAGGTGTCGCTACCATACAGCACAGTGGATGCAAGCACATAATTAAATATTGCACTTTCAGCTGTGTTCGTTACATTTTTACTTCTACTAATAGCTTAAACACTGCCGATAATCTTTCCACCCTTGTTTATACGTCTGGATATTTATGCTGATGGATATCAGCAATAAATGAACGTCCAAGATGCACGAAATCATCAACTTGTCCTGTCTTCTCTTCATTCAAGGCAATGTTGCGCTTTGTTTTCTCACCCCTTCTTTCAAACACGATAATTTTTGTTTTATATGCGTTAATCTTAAGACACATACTCGCCATGCTGGTATCTAGTCTGCTCATCATTCTCTGCAAGTCATCGACTAATTCTGCCAGAACAATCTTATCATTTGCAAACGCCAATCCACGCACTTTCACTGTTCCCAGATCAAAACCTTCTTTGTCTAAGAGAGCCACTCTAAGACATTTGTCCGTGTATGTATTGAACATCCAGGAGGACATATCGTGGCCTTGCCGAACATTCTGCTTAATGTCAAATCAATCGCTCAGTTGTAAATTTACTCTTACACTCGCTTTGCTACCTTTATATATTGCTTTTATTACTTTCAGAGGCCAACCACTTACTTCATACACTTTCAGGACTTCCCAAAGTTTAAATCTATTCACCTTACCCAAAGATTTTTCCAGATCAACAAAAGCAAAGAAAACTCATTTGTTAACTCTCAAACTTTTTTCTATAATTTGTCTCCAGCTAAATATCTGATCTGTGCATGATCTTCCTGACATAAATCTACATTGGACTTCCCAGATCCTTTCCTTAGCTATTCACATGACCTTTCCAATAAGTATTTTGGTAAATATTCTGCCCACGGTACTCAATAGATTAATCGCTCTATAATTAGTACAGTCACCTTTATCACCATTTCCGTTGTAGATTGGGACGATAATCGCCTTTTTCCAATTAATTGGAACTTCACCATTCACAGCACACATATTTATAAATTCGCTCAGCTACACAAACAGATATCCGCCACCGCTCTCAAGTATTTCAGCGGTGATACCATCCACACCCGGAGCCTTACCATTCTTTAGTTTCTTCATAACTTATATAATATCGTCGATATCGATTCTTCTACCGCTGCCTACAACGGGATTGTCTAACGTATCCTCTGCAGTTTCACGGTTGTTATGCTACATAACTTGAGCTCCATATATTTCCTTGAAAAAATCAGCATTCTTAATTCCGACTACCTCATTGCTATTACTTCCTCTCCTCATCTTCTTAACCCATTTCCAAAATAATGTTTTATCTATTCAAAATCATTTTGCATTTTTTTATCTTCTTCTGCTTTGAATCCTTGCTTTCCTTGACTAGTATCTTGGCTCTTTTGTTTTTATCCCTACAGTCCTCATCTAATCTAGTCATTTTCTCATCGTTAAGATCTTTGATATTCAACATTCTCGAGTACGCTTGCTCTTTCTTGTTGACAGCCACGCGGGTTTTATTATTCCACCAAGCATTTCCAGTCTTGCTTCCTACATCTGCTTTATCGCACAGTTCAACTGCATTCTTGAAGATGGTATCCCGTAGTAAAATCCATGCACCTGTCAGTGATCCGGAAGTATATAAAATCCTTTGCTCTTGTGGCAAAGTCTACATTGGAGAAACCGGGAGAGCGGTGGGCCAACGTGTAAAAGAACATGAGAGTATAGTAAAGTCAGGCTAAAACATTTCACGCAATCAGCACTACCTGAGCATCATATCGAAACAGGACATAGGATATTATTTGACAGAACAACCAACATTGCAAGAACATACAATATTATTTAAGAAAACATAGAGAAGCAGTCGAAATCCTAAAATACCCTAATAACATCAATAGGGACAATGGATATAATACCAATCCGCTTTGGCTTTCCGTCTGCCCGGTTTTTTGAAAAAGACTTGATTGGCCAATCAAGTTTGACCAGTCCCCACAGTGGGCGCTCTGGCCAATCGCAGGCGTCTTCAACAGGAGCTTGGACTATGGCTTTTTTTAAAAAGAAGCTTCAAAAAACCGACTGAATTATTTCTTTTCCATTACTTCACGCTTAAAATAGAATCAAAATACCAATCATAAGAAATTATTTTATGACCTTAAAAGGTATGAAATCTGAAAGTGTACATCTGAAAATAAGAAATAATTATGCAATTTTTAGTCGTAATATAGGAAATGCATTTCAGATTGGAAGTTTGGTGGAAAAAATCGTAAATTTAAATGATCCAAACATGATAAAATTTTCAAAAATGAAAGAAATCATAAATGAATTATAAATTCTTGAAAATAAAAAATTTATGTAAAAACGTGCCTCATTATACAATAGACGCTACTCCATTCAAGACATAGTCATTTATAATAAACATAATTTCTTCAAACCTCCAGACATTTCTGACATTTCCTTAAAGGCTGAAAAATAATAAATGAACAAATATTCAAATAAACGATCGATCGATGCACATGCGCAGAAATGTGTATATAAGCTCTCGGGCGGGATTGAATAGACAAAAACGCGTAAATGAAACATTTTTTAATATTTAAAAAAAATGAACACTTTCCAATTATGAAAAGTCACCTGAAGGACTTCGCTGAGAAGGTAATATAATGGTTTCTATCATTTTTTTCCATCTAAAATTGGTTTTTTAACTTGCGCACGGTATTGAATTTCGTTTTGTCCAAATGCATTGATAAGTTTCAATATCAAATTCTAAAAAAAGAAGTCAACATTATAAATCTAATTTTATGGAATCTTGGAGTAAACAATATGCTTAATATTTCTCTGTTTATAATTCAATTTAAACTACATTTTTTATTTAAAAAAAGTTTTATATCGTGATGAAGAAGAAAATAAGGAAAATCGAGGGAAAGGCTTTAAAACTTTTATAACAATATTCATTCGAATTAAAAAATTGACACGAATCATAGTGTAATGAAGAAAACTCAGTTCAGATATTTTCAACACTAATTAAATATTTTCTTATCAATCAAAGTAAACTATGTGGCAAAACCCAGTTATAACCTTTTAATCCCTGAAATATACAGAGCGCCGTCGTGTCCCGTATGTGATGTTGCAAGATTTAATTCATTTTAATATATTTAAAACGTTTATAGAACCAATTTATGATACCAGAAATTGAGAAAAATGCTTCGCCTTTAAAAAAAAACATTTTTACGGTTCAATTCATTCAAAATATGTTGTAAGTATACTTAATTTCTGCCAAAAATTTTTCCATGTGTTTTCGAAAAAATTTTGTTTTCACAAATACTCTTTTGACATGCATTCCAAAACAGAAATTCGTTGCAGCACTATTGTTCTCAAATAGAAAAGCGAGTTTATGTAAAAAATTAATATAAAAATCAATAAACACGGGTGTTATTTTTAATATCCGCAGTGCCTCGCATCGCCACCATAGTCGACTCTTCCCTACCGTTTTTGCTAACAAACAATAATCTCAAACTAAAAATTAGAAAAATTTTGATTATTATTTCCTAGATTTGGTATATTGCACATTTACAGGAAATCTCGGAACATGGATTTCTCCATAGAATTTCTCCAACTGGAATCCATGAAACGTGCCATGCTGTTTTACCTTCTAAAAAATGAAATGTTGGTTGTGAATTTCAAAGGTTTTCGAAAAATTTGAAAATTGAGTTTAGAAATTCTACAAGAAATATTAAATTTTGATATGAGCATTGAAGTCAGCTATTTTTATATCTGTTGGCAAACATTCATATCTAATTTAAATGTATTTTCTGAAGAAAAATAGAATAATTAATTTGATCGACATTTGAGCAATTAAACTAATTTAGGGTCTTAATGGAATGATACTTAAAACAATTACAATAAGTACCGCAGTAACAATAACTGCTGATTAATTTATGAGCCTTAAAGCTAAAAAAATACTTTGTAAAAATGATGAAATACCATGACATAGAAGTCATTACAGATTCTCTGAATTGTGAATGTATTATGAATCTGTGATATTTTTATTACTTGAAAGAGAAAGAAACAAAGTAATGAAATATAAATATCTTAGAAAAATGAGCTTCTCCCCTCCAAACAATCTAACAAATAGGGTGATAATTGAAGAGGAAGAGTGGGATGGTGAATAGTATATATGTTGAAATATCTTGGAGAATATTCATTAGTTATACTACAATTACAAATTTCTACGTACATATCAGTCTTCTGTAGCTAGAGAATATGAGAGTTGTTGGTACTTGGGTCTTTGCTTTAGTGGTTCTCGTTAATTCTATTGGTGAATATATCATTTTTAATCATTTTTTATTTGTAGCTTAAGTGCTGCCTTTCATTAATTCTTAAAATTATTGTTTACAACTTTGTCCCAGTTGACTGCTCATTTTCTAATCGTGAAACAGTTATGTTCTGCAAAATTTTTCCTATAGGGTTAAGAAACCATTACCATTACTTCCCCTCGATTAATGTTAACCCGCCCCCTTACTTCCCATCACTTCTCCTTACTTCCCCGACCGAAACAATAAAGTTTTCTGTCCGAGGGTACAAAACTCTAAAAATAGCATATTATCAGTGTTACGGTTGTGGTTGCATGAGGTGAACAAGATCCTCTTTTTGGCAACCCTTCCTTTTAGAATATGTATATTATATAACTCAAAGATTTATTTTTATTAAAAACTTTTCCCGGATGTTTCAGTTTGCCCCGATCGCAATTTTCCGAGGCGGACCTCTCAAGATGCTTCAGTTCCTGTTGACAATGTATTTACTCTTGACTCAAACCGCTTTAATGATATTTTCTACAGGAACAAAAAGTTTATCTTAAAACCAATAAAGGGAGTTATAAGTTTCATAGAAAGGGGTAATACAGTCTTTGCAAGGCGCGTCAATGATGATAATGATAATCATGCATTGTTGGATCATCAGGGTCATGTGATTGTATCACAGTCCGGGCTAATCAAGCGAATTACAGATGATGAAATAAGGGCATATAAGATAAAAATACCTGTGCCACCACCACGATCATCACAAAATCTTCAGCTTCCTCGGACCGAAAGTCCCACCAGAAGAAATTGAAATTACATCAAAAAGTAAATTCAGTCTAAAAATTATATTTTGCAATTACGAAAATATAAGAAGTGAATCAAATAAATATATGAAAACATGTGTTTTTATTTCTTGCCCGTTTGAATCAACTAGAACTTTATTGAAGCATACAGTTTCACTCGCGGGAAGAGACATTCAGACATTTTTTATTTAAATTAACAAATGAATCCATTTCGCACTTTTTGTTTTATACCGCACGGAAATTAATTTTTAAGATTTATTCTTTCGAAAAGTCTCTTAGTGATATTTTCTTGCTGGCCTTGAAACTCTTATCTGATTCCAGAAATGTATTTTACTTTTTTTTTCATTTTTGTTTCCTCATAGAAGGAGGTTTGTATTGACCCTAATTTTCAAATCTTCTATCCTGACATATTTCGATATGATTCAACCCCAGAAATCCGCAAATACAATTTTTTCAAAATGTCCATGTGTGTATCAGTGTGTGTAATTTTTTTCTGTTCACCATATCTCGAAAAGTAAAAGAGCTATGACCATGAAATTTGGTCGATATGTAGCTCCAATTGATGTCCATGTCGGATAAGATTTTGAGCTAGATCAGCCAATCAGAAGTGGTTTTTTTTTGCGTTCAGAAATTTAAAATAAATTTTACTTCATTCATATGTCTCAAAATGCATATGATGATAGTCGTAGTGACACAGGCACATAAAGATTTGCGTTTATCAATCACAATCAGGTATAACATCGAAAATGTTAATCACAAATAGATTCTTAATTAATGTTTTTATTTATGTTCCCCCATAACTTTGGACAAGATTGACTTATTGGCGTGATTTTTTTCTCAAACTGCACGTAATGGTAGCCAGAGTAACATAGGTATATAATGATTTGAATCTCCTAATCACAGCCAAATACAAGCACGTTAATGTTACATTGAAAATTGATTTTCCGTCTTGCATTGGACATCTCGGTCAATCATTCAATAATTTGCATAAAACATCGGAAATTCATTTCGAAGGTCAAAATTTGAGGAAAGACAATTCTTTTTTAATAATGTGAAGCTTTTTCATCCTTTTTTTTTGAACGTATATCGATGTATTTTAAATCAGTGATCACAAATATTTATATATAAATAAATATATATATAATATATTATTATTTGACCTCATTTCTAGTGTTCAAAAAAAACTCCCCGTTTATAGTTGGTCACATTCCAACTCGGGAAAATCTACCTTTCAATTATGTTTGACCCCACTTCCAGTATTTAAGAAAAACAGCCGTTTATAGTTGGCCATACACTAACTCGGGAAAATCTACCTCTCAATTATGTTTGACCCCACTTCCAGTAATTAAGAAAAACAGTCGTTTATAGTTGGCCATACACTAACTCGGGAAAATCTACCTCTCAATTATGTTTGACCCCACTTCCAGTAATTAAGAAAAACAGTCGTTTATAGTTGGCCATACACTAACTCGGGAAAATCTACCTCTCAATTATGTTTGACCCCACTTCCAGTAATTAAGA
>JAUMHM010000085.1:27921626-27932591 GCA_032362435.1 Melikaiella ostensackeni
GACGTCGACCGTCTCGCCGATCCGTCATCGTGTCTCCATCCAAATTATCTGCAGCACCCCGAACTCTAGGGTGGTCGGCACTGCTTGCCGCCCCATTGTCGGGTGCTCTGCGCGTTCGATCATTTTGAACCGCATTCACAACTGGATTTGGTTCTTTTATAGTTGTTCCCACGAGAAGCTAGGGAAGGGGTTCGTCATAGGCCCTTCGGTTCGACTCCAAAGGAACCGAACCGAATATATATATTTGTTTAAACAATAAATGCTTAAAATTCTCTTAAATGCTCTGTAAGTGCTGTGTTCGAGCTTAAATGCTGATCATATTGGTGCACACGATATTTTTTACAATATGTGCATGAAAAAGTGCGACTTTGTGATGCGTGTAAGAGTAAGTCGCAAGATAACACAGAAATATTGAGGTAAGGTTGTTGCAGTTCGAAGTTATTCTCACCTTATGACGTCATTTAATTTCGTCCAATCACATATTGCGAATCGTCAAACCACGAACTGCGCATGTGCCACAGTAGTTTTTCGCCGATCGCTCTGAAATCAACTGTTTTACGTCCACTCTACAGACATAGGAAAGTCGCAATTTTCATGCAGGTGTTGAAAAAAATAATTTTTTCCGATTTTTGAACAGGTACTTAAAAGAAAAATGAATCGAGCGGATTTTCAGATTTTATTCAAATAATAAAATAACTGGATTGTTTCAATAATTTCTGTAAGAAGTTCATAATTTCTTCTTTTTTTATCACGCCATACCACTAAATTTTAAATTTTCAAGTTATTATTGATTAAGGTTCATTTTCATATCTTATATTTCATATTTCATGCTGCAGATTCGCCGGCTGTGAATTCTGACCCTTCTATCGGTTCACCACATCCAATTATAATGCAGCACAGTCGAAAGATGCTGGAATTAATCCAAGTAAAGTTCATAATAACTGTAGAAGTGAAATACTAGAAATAGCAAAAATAATACCGCAGAGAGATTTATTTCTGTGGAATCTGGGTACGAATCATTATCCAAAATAGGAGGTATTTTTAATTTTTTGTTGCTAATCAAATACTAAAAAAATATATTATTTCTGAAGTATAAAACAAAATATTTTCAAACATCACTAAAATCAGAAGTTAGTCTTCAGAAACCATCTCATGATGAACCATGTGTTAATCCGAGATACACAAAATTTTGACAAAATTTAAGATGGCGGTTTGTTATTAATATTCCAAAAAAATTTATTTCTACAATTTTCATCAAAAAATTTTCAAACTTCGGCATAAAGTGAATTTTTGCTTCAGAAAGTTATATGCGACGATCCGTGATGAAATAAAAATAGTTGAACTCAAAACAATCCAAGCAGTCAGATTCAAGAAAGAAACTGTGTGTATTGTCCAAATTTGATCGTCAAGATTCTTGGTTTTATTTTTTCTTCTTAATTTCTAAGAATTTCTTGATTTAATTTATATTTGCTACAATGTTCATTTTTGTAATATCAGGCTGGCCGCAATTTTTGTTTATTACAATATTTTCTTTACCTCGGATTAACATATAGTTGATAGGAAAAGATTGATTTATATGGGTGTAATTTGAGGTTTCGTTGAAAATTTTCAAATTTTAAAATCCAATTGTGCGCCATTGTGAATATGTTTAAAATTTTGTTTCTAAAGCCTAAGCGAAGTTTGAAAATATAACATAAAAAATTAGAGAAATGAGCTATTTTTCATTATTCAATCAGCTGCTGATAAAAATGTATGATCTGGCGTTTTGGGATTTTTAAAATTTTCAAGTTTTGCAAAATTAATACGTTTTAGTCATCACATCGACGTGTCCAAATGACAAGCGTTAATCTCGCAGAAACCAAATGAGTGCTCACTCGTAGAGACAAAATGAAAAAGTGCTAGCTCGCGTGGCAAAATCTTGAATCTCAACATCTCAATATTCCATATAAAATGTATTGAAAACATTAGTGACCTCAACTCTGTAGCACATTTTCATTTGGTCTCCTCGAGTTAGCACCTTTTTATTTGGTCTCTCCGAGATTGTTCTTGTCATTCGGACAAGTCGACATGCAGATTTCTGTCCTCTAGATAGAATATTGATCTTAATAATTCGAGAAGCTTCTTAAAGTCAAGAGACACATAATCTGCAAACAAAAAATACTTCCTCCAAAAATTTAAATTATCTGCAGTATACGTTGAGCTTTGCATGCAGGAAATATTAACGGATGACTAAATCGCGTAAACCGTAAAGGAAACCACTCGCTCGAAAAGATAGGACGAATATACCGGATGTTCCGGGCCTGGCAGGTGTCTCAACCTAAAAGGGGTTAAACGTTAGACGAGCGATATTAAAATTCGAGTCCTCTCGATTGCTCCCAATCGAGGAAGCGAATTTGAAAAGGACAGGGTGCCTTTGGAAGGTTATAGGCAAGCCCCTGGAGTGTAGACTCTAAACTCTCCAGAATTCCAGACCTTAGAAGCTTTCATAGGTCTGTTTTCGATGGGACATAAAGACACTCGCTTCACTGAACAGATAGACAGTCAGTCAGTCGGAGAGTCTCGAAGAGAGAGGATCTGCCTCTTGTCCCCTTTTTACTCCCTTTTTCCTTTTTATCCCCTTTTAACCCCTTTCATCCTCTTCACTTTCGTCATAGGGCTACATGATAAACGTCATTTATATTGCGCTCTTTGATCTCAAGAAAATTCAATTTGCCCGGAGATTGGGACGCGAGGCAGTCAACCGCGTTCCCGGAAAACCTCACCAAAATATATCTCCCCTTCCACAAATCTCATGAGCCATATATACCCTTAAACCCAAAGAAAAAAGCATAGGTATGGGTTCAGATCTTTAGAAATTGAAAAACGTTTTGTTAGGGTGTGAATTTCTTATTTCAATGATGGTGAATTTCTATTCAAGATTCATCCACCTCTTCCGAAACCCCAGACCCTTAATTAAACCCAGAATTCAATTTCCTCACATTCGGGGTCTTCACTTTGTCGATGTATAGATACTACATCGTACGTCTTCGTGAACATGACGAAGCCTGTCTGAAACTGAACTAAACAGGTAGAGTATATACTATAGATTGGCATGCGATAATTGTCTCTAATGAAAAGACTTTAACTGTAGTCAACAAATTATTGTGGCGAAATCCAACTTTTCGATATATAAAGGATGTACTGGAACTTCTTAGAATGCTCGAGACTGGGAAACAAAATTAGGCGATAAAAATGTAGAGGATGCATGGATTATACTACGGCGTAGCATCTTCAAGAGTGAATCTGAAGTGTGCGGTACTGTGTTTATAAAAAAAGCCTGGAGATGCTTGCTGGAGATTTTTGCAAGAAATTGTATGGAGATTTTCTTTTAAAGAAGCTTTTCTGGAACTGAACTAAACAGGTAGAGTATATAGATTGGCATGTGATAATTGTCTTTAATGGAAAGACTTTAGTTTTAGTTAAAAAATTATTTGTGGTGAAATCCAATTTTTGGATATATAAAGGATGTATTGGAACTTCTGAGAATGCACGATTTCCGAAATAGAACACACTTAAGTCTATATTTCATTGCAGACCCGAGTTAAAAGAGAGGATTTGCAGAAACTGGATGTAAAAATAGTATATAGTGAAAAGCTAAATAAATATGTGCGTCATCACAGATAAGACTGGAAAGCAAAATTAGTCAATAAAAATCTAGTGGGTGAATGGATAATACTACGGGATAGCATCTTCAAGAGTGAATCTAAAGTATGCGGTACTGCGGTTGTAAAAAAAGCTTGAAGATGGGTGCTGGTGATTTTTGCAAGAAATTTTAAGGAGATTTATTTTCAAAGAAGCCTTTTTGATGATCTAAACAGGTAGAGTATATAGAATGACATGCGATGATTGTATGTAATGAAAAGACTTTAGTTTTAGTTAACAAATTATTTGTGGTGAAATCCAACTTTTGGATATATAAAGATCGTATTGGAACTTCTAAGAATGCATGATTTGCGAAATGGAACACACCCAAGTCTATATTTCATTGCAGGTCCGACTTAAAATAGAGAATTTGCAGAAGCCAGAAGTAGTAGTAAAAAGCTAAATAAATATTTAGGTCATCACAGAGAGGACTGGAAAACAAAATTACTTGATGAAAATGTAGAAGCTGCATGTATAATACTACGGGATAGCATCTTCATGAGTGTATCTGAAGTGTGCGGTACTGCGATTGTAAAAAAAAGCCTGAAGATGCTTGGTCGTGATTTTTGCAAGAAATTGTATGTAGGTTTTTTTTTAAAGAAGCATTTCCGAAACTGAACTCTACAAGTAGAGTATATAGAATGGCATACGATAATTATCTCTGATAAAAAGACTTTAGTTTCAGTTAACAAATTATTTGTGGTGAAATCCAACTTTTGGATATATAAAGGCCGTATTGAAACTCCTTAGAATGCATGATTTGCGAAATGGAACACACTCAAGTTTATATATCATTGCAGACCCGAGTTTAAATAGAGAATTTGCAGAAACCAGAAGTAAAAATAGTATATCGTGAAAAGCTAAATAAATATTTAGGTCATCACAGAGAAAACTGGAAAACAAAATCAGTCAATAAAATTGTAGAGGGTGCATGGATAATACTACGGGATAGCATCGTTAAGAGTGATTCTGAAGTGCGCGGTACTGCGATTATAAAAAAAGGCTGGACACGCTTGGTGGTGATTGTTGCAAGAAATTGTATGGAGGTCAAGTTACGCAGCATAACAACTGTGACACAGAAGAGAATACGCTAGACAATCGCGTTACAAGTGGTGAAATAAGAGTCTATATCCGCGAAATTATATCCGCTATTTACAAACTACTCTAATAACGCGGAACGTTCCAAGAACGTTCCTGGATCGTTCCGCAAGTACCTTTGGAACGTTCAAGCGGAATGTTATAGGCACCAAAATACGCAAAACTTATGCAGCTTTTTCTGCGTCAGGTACGGCGTTTTTTGAAAAATGTTGTTCCTGTTATATTGATTTTTTCGGAGGTGGTTACTTTTTCTAAAGTTTCCATTCACGATTCGATGCAGCCTAATAATACTTCAAAATTGGTTTTTAGTTTTTTATTTAAATTATATGAGCAAAAGCTAATCAGCTTTTTCTTCTTCCTGTAAAATCCTGATTTTGTCACTTACGCCCTTATACCGTCCGTGCGGTGTCACACCCCATATATTAACACAAAAGAGTTTTCTCTGCATTTTTCGATCTGGGAAAAGCTTTCAATAGCTGAATAGATTTGAACTTTGGGAAGGTCTGAAAGAGTCTGAAGTGACTGGTTGGCTACTAAAAGCAATAAAAGCAAAATATACTAGTAGTAAAGCGAGTTTAAGGGGGTCCCTGCCTTTTTGGGTTTTGAAAAATTGATTTTTTATTTATATTTTCTAAGAGTGTAACATTTCAAAAGTATTCCCTGAAAATTTTATGAAGATCCGAGCATTATTTACGGAGACCATTCGAAGTGAAGCGGCTTCGAGCGTGAACACCGAGCCATGCATACGTCGAATTCACTAGTTGCTGTTGTAGTGTTAATTTCCGTATAAAATGCCTCGAAAAATCACAAGAAAAAAAAGAAGTTCTGACTTCAATCAGTGGTCTATGTAGGTAAAGATTTTGAAATGATATATACATTTTTTCTACACGTTTTCAACTTTTCTTATTGAAACGTGTTTTTCTCGAAACAAGGTTTCCAAAGTCGGTGCGTAAGATATCTCAAGAACGGCTTCGCCGATTGCTTTCAAATCTTTATCAGTTATTTAAGATATAAAAATCGTGGGATTGAACGATCGTTTTTTTAAAATAAACTTTTGTTTTGGTCAAAAAGGAGCGTTTTTTCAGCAAAAAATTGACTTTTGACATGAAAAGTCCGCCATTTCGTAAAAAATATATATTTTCACATCTAGTCTCGTTCACTCCCAGGCAAAAACTGTTTAGCAACGAGTGCCGTTGGATTTTTTGATTTCAGATTATCCAGACTTGAGCCACTTTACTCACCGCAAAACGCCTTTTTTTGGATCCCTCGTAGATTGGCTGTAACGCGCTTGTTCATCACTCTTTTATTATCTGAAAATTATTGTAACTTCTTGAAATATATGGTAATTGAATATTAGAACATTGGTCATAAAATAAATAAACCTGCCTTCATAAAAAATTGTTACGGCAGAATTAGTCGATGATTTACAGAGAATGGCGAGCAGACTGGATACCAACATGAAGAGTATGGGTCTTAAGATTAACGTGAATGCAACAAAAATTATTGTGTTTGAACAAAGGGGTGAGAAAACAGTATGCAACATTGCCTCAAACGAAGAGAGGATAAAACAAGTTGATTATTTCGTGTATCTTGGAAGTGTATTTACTGCTGACAAAAAGATAGATGCAGAGATATTTAGAGGTATAAACGAGGGTAGAAAGATTGTCGGCAAAATATGATCTATTGTTAGAAGCAAACATATAACGAATAAAACTAAAATTGCAATATGTAATTCCGTGCAATTCCTGAGAAACATGTTAGGTGAAACGCTAACGGACAAAGTTAATAATGAGTGGGATCTCAAAAAATGTGGTGTAGAAGAAACGTTGATCAACAAATTGAAAGAAACTTCATGAGATGGTTTGATCATGTAGAGAAAATGGTTAAAGGATATTAAGCGAAGCAAGTGTATCATATTTAGGTGAGGTGAATGGTAGCATACCCAGATGTAGTCCGAAGAAAGAATGGTTGAAAAGTGTGAATGAGACTCTAAAGCGAAGAGATATAAAAAATCGTAAAAGAATTTTGAAAAGCAATAATAAATTTTGAGATGTCCAGGAATAAGAATCTAAGCTGTTAACTATCGTAAGAAATATTGTTGGAATTGATGGTGTTTTAATTTGAGAATTAAACAATTATCTTGTCATTAGCAGATACATATATTATTCCTGTTTTCATGTTTTCATTGCTCATAATAATATAATTTCAAACTGAAAATTAATTCTTGATACTCATTCGAGCTTATATTTTCGACATTCAATTTGCAACCGATATGAGATAGAAACTCGATTAGCATTAATTCCCATGATATATCAATAACATTGCACTAATTAAATGGCTGCTATTTCATGAGTTGTGTCTAATTGTTCTTAATTTTTAAAAAAATTTCATCTGAAATGACTTCGATCAAATTATCACTATTCTTTCTATTGTATTAAGTATTTAGCTGCCGTTAATCACGCCCGCGGTAACAAAATTTTGCTATGGTTCTCTTCATTCAGGAATTTAATTCATAATATGGAACAAAGGATCGCTAATTATTTCATATCTCTTCTAATTTACAGTCCACGTTTCATCCAGTTTCTGGACATAAGAATAAGTTAAAAATAATTAGAAATACTAAATTTCCAAAAATATTCCAATCAAACGAATGTACGAAAATCCAATCTGGCAAAAATCTATTCATTCGTTTAATGATATTTTGAAGGACCGAACCATATCATTGCAAGCTATTCTCTCTTTTCAAAGTCGATAGAATATCAATAGGTAGCACTTTCATCAACGACATTTGAAACTCATGACACGTGATGAATACAAAAACGAGCCTGTATTTCGACTCACTGTCAGTGACGAAAAAAATTCACAACGTTGAAAATTGGTTCTCGTGGCATACAGTGCGTCATTTTTCAAAGGTTAATGAAAAAATTTGGATTCAAATGAGAAACGAAATGAAACATGCAATCCTGGTGCAAATTTTCTAAGCGTTGAGACGAGCCGTGCTCAGTTATCATAACAGGTGAACCTAAAAGAGCAATACAGGTATTTCAACTCGAAGATAGATATAAGCTCGAGTTGTGACAACAGGCTTCGTCGTGCAATTGCGCACGCAATGTGATCTCAAGAACAAATGAAACTTGGAGAATTGCGCACGTGCCTGGAAAGACTGCCTAAATGAAGTGCAGGTGCTGCATAAGCAGAATAAGTAGAATCTTAAGTCTGATTCCATTTGAAATTATGCAAAATTTCTTAAGAATTCTAGCTTCAGGTTTCAGAATAAATTTGCTACATGGAAATATGTTATTCTACAAGGAAAAGCTATTAAAGTGAGTTTTAAGATATAGTAGCTTCTGGGAAATTTTCATTATCTTCATCCGAAACCATTCTCCCTTATTACGACATACTCAGAATTGAATAAAATGTATCGTGCAACATCAATATTTCAGAATAATTGAAATGGCAAGAAAATAAACGGTGAGTATTTTATTTGTACCAAAAAAAGGGAATGGAAATTTATCATTTTCGGGAAATTGCCGGAAATTTATGTAAAGTTTTGGGAACTTATGAATAGTAACTTGTGGGAAGTTTTGAAAACTGTAAAGCCTGTGGAAATTTGTCAAATTGATAGAAATGTTTGAAACTTTTGGGAACTTGTGGAAATTTTTAAAAGTTGATAGAAATGTTTGGGAATGTTTTAAGCTTTTGGAAATCTGGGAACCTTTCGAAAGGTAATGGAAATTTATGGCCGATTCTAAGCTTGTCAAGTTTTATTCAGGCTTGAGAATTTTTATCACATTTATGAAGTAATGAATAGTCTTTTTCCATATTAAAGACCAAACTGCACGAGGCTTGTGCCCTCCTCAGTATACAACACAAACCGATCATAACTCCTTTGGTGCTGGCTTTATCTTTATACTTTCATTCGAATGACTGAAATTTTGTGGGACTGACATTATACCCAAAAAAATGTTCTTCATTCGATAAAATCGTTTTATTGACCGCAATTGGTTGATTTTAGAAAACATTTTAGTTGAGTTAACAAAATTTTTGTTAAGATGACCAGATTCGTGTGCTTCAATCAATAAAATTTTTTGGTTGAATCGTTTTGTTGATTTAAGAAAATATTTTATTGATTGAACAAGATTTTTTGGATTAATCTACCAAATACTTCAAGAGAGCGAAAAAAACTTGAAAATGTAATCTGTTCACATCTCAGTGATCCTTATCAAAATGAGTGATCCGGAAACAGAATCGAATATGGGTTCAAGAATTGTACATTCCTCTGCAATTATTCCGAAGATTAGTCATTCATAAAATAATAAATCGAACGCGTTTTCTATAAGAGAGAGACGCTTTTCGTATATTTATTCTTTCACATCTTATCTTGTGATATTTAGTAGTTCAATAAACTACTGAATAATTAATTAATTGTTGGCACAAGATGAGACAGTTTCACGGTGAGCCATTTATAACGTAAATTGTGCGGGGTCTTTCATAGTTAGATGAACTGAAAGTTTTGGTTAAATCAACCAAAATTTTTTCTTAGGCCAAGAAAAACCCTTACTTGAATCAACTAAAATATTCCCTTGGATCAACCAAAATATTTGCTTTGATTTACCAAAATTTTTACTTGGATCAATCAAAAGATATGGTATAATCAAGCAAATTTTACTAACCAACAAATTTTCTTGGGTCAACCAAATATTTTGTTGACCATGCAATAACCATATTCTAGAGTTGAATCAACCAAAATTTTGTCAATTCAACTAAATCTCATTCCAGGTGTATGAATGGATACACCACCTTATAGCGAGTTAGCTGCTTAGCTTGAGCATGATTTTATACTTACGGAAAACGTTTCTCGCATAAAATTGGTAGTTTGGTATATACTTTAAATGATAAACAATTCAAATAATCATGTAGCCGCGTATAAGATTGACACGTCTGTTGACAAAAGGCTTGTCATCGAAGAAGTTTCAGGAGATGAATGAAGACTGGGTACTTGGAATGCTAGAGGTGTAAATGATCTTAAGAGAATGGAATTGCGGGATACAACGCGCAGAAGGAAGCTGTACATTTTATGTGTACCGGAAACAAAGACGAAGGGACGTGAGATGAGAAGGGAAGAAAATGGACTCGAACTCTGGTTAGGAGTAGACAATGAATCACATGGTAGCCAAGAAATCGGTCTGATTATGAATAAGAGAGCAAAACAGCATGTCAAAAAGTATAAATGTCTGTCTCCTAGATTATAAGGGTTAAGAATGAAAGTGGGAACCAGAAGGCTCTTTATGCATACATCTTTAGGCATGCTGAACTCCAGTTGATGGTGACAGTAGTGATGTAAAAGATACCTTCAGGAGTCGTTAAAAAATACTATAGGTATTTCCGATCCTAGGAAAAGAATCATTGTACTCGGAGATATGAATAGTTAGGTTGGTGTGCAACGCGAAGTTACCAACAGGACAATTCGTCATTTTGGGGACTCAGAAACGAACGGTAGGGAGGAGAAATTGATTAGATTTTGCTCAGAAAGAGGCTTGTTTGTTACAAATACTTAGTTCAGGCATGAAATTATGCACATGTATACTTGGTGTAGAGGCGAAAGCCACAGTATGGTCGACTTGGTTGTAGCGGATGAGAGATTGAAAGGGTTAGAGGAGATAAAGGGTTATGAGAGGCTTTCAGTGTGGAATGGATCACTGCCTCATAGTTTCAAAAACGAACCTTGATCAAAGATGGAGGAGAAGAATAATAAATAATAAGTCGAAGCAGAAGCGAGTAAAAATAGAGAATTCGCAGATACCAGAAGTATAAGTCTTATATCATGAAAAGCTGAATAAATATCTAGGACATCATAGAGAAGAATGTAAGACGGAATTATGTAATAAAAATGTAGAGAATGCATGGATAATGCTAAGGGATTGCAGTTTTAAGAGCGTATCTCAAATGTGCGCGACTGCGACGCTATGAAGAGAAACTGGAGATGCTTGGTGGAATGATGAAATCCGCGTGGCTGCTAACGAGAAGAACCAAGGATAGAATACATAAAAGAAATGCAAAATTATTTTGAAGGAAATAAGAAACCATCTTGGAATTGGGTTAAGAAGATTAAGAAAGGAAGTAGTAGCACTGAGTTAGTCGAAATTGAGAATGCTGATGGTGCAATGGTGTGGTATGATTGACGAG
>JAUMHM010000085.1:28010698-28028377 GCA_032362435.1 Melikaiella ostensackeni
GGTTAGGTCGAGATTTTGAATTCTATCTGCATTATTCTGCGGAATTTATATTTTCAAATATCTGTGGATTATAATATAATAGAAATTACCCATTTTGTTCATGAAAATAAATTAAAAATAGAAGTTTAACGTATAAAAAATAAGATAAAAAAGATTTTTAAAAATGAATTTACAGTTGCAAGTGCAGATTGGAACCAATCTTTGCTTAATGTCCCTCTTTTAAAATTTCTTAAAGGTCGAAATAAAATCTCTTTCCTTATGATTATTTGTTTATTACTTTAGAGAAGAAATAGGACTTGTTGGGTTGAATTACTCTTGTTTGGATTCACTTTCAAATCTTTGAAGTGAGTTTGGGAGTAAGGTAATTATGTAACCAAGGAAGTTTTGATTTAAAAGCTCCTGAATAAATAAAGTCGGAGCTGGAAGTAAATTAAATTTAAATGTACTTAATTTGAAAAATTACAAGATGTCTTCATGTTGAAAGATTGGTTCGAAAAGGTAAAAAATAAACTGGGATTGGTTAAGATGGTTTGGTCATTTCGAGAGAATGAATGGAGAACGTTTAGCGACGCAAGTGTGTTTAGGTAAGGTGAATGGTAGCGTACCCAGAGGTAGTCCGAAGAAAGAATGGTTGGAAAGTGTGAATAAGACTCTGAAGAAAGAGATATAAAGAGTTGTAGAAACACAAAAGCTTTTATGAAAATATGTATGTATTCAAAGGAATCAAAAGATGCATGAAGGATGGGGATGTCTGAAGGACAATAGTTTATAAGAAGAAGAGTTATGCCTTTAACAAAAGATTTTCAATAATAATTGACCCTTGTGGAGAGCTTTGCTTAATGGATGTGGATGGAGTAAAAAGTGTGGATCTTCCTATGGGTTAATTAGTCAGTTTACTTCTTTGTGTGAATCGTGATGTACGATGGCTTTGTGAAGAGCTTCAACTGGGGTGGTTGCTAGAGAGACTGAACAGCAACCCGTGTTGGAGTGGTGTTGTGTAAAAAATGTAAAGAATCTTGAGCCCGTAAAAGGGTGAGAGAATAAGCAAATAAAGAAGAATAAAAGTGTTCTTGTTTTATTTTTTCAGATTTCGTAGCTCTTAGAATCTTTGACATTCGCAGTTAGTGAATTTACTTTAGTTTGGATGCAGTCAATTCTACGAAAATATTTCATGTTTACTCAAAATAAATGGGTCAGAAACTTTATCACATTTCCACTCCACCTTAGCTGCACTTTTTTAAGGAACCATTTCATCACTGGATCAAGATAGAACCGGACTGCAGCCAATTTTGCTCAGTTTTTTACACTTCGCGTTCAGTTTCAAACTCTTCTGGCAAAACTCAGTGTTTACTCCATTAGGAACAGAGAAATGTGCATTGAAGTGGAAGGATGACTTGTAAATTTAGTTTTGCGATTGAAAACGACAAACAGTGTCCAAAGTTGGTGGCGACAGTTAAATGTTTAGCGGACGGATAGTGGAAAAGCTTCTGGTTGAAGGATTACTTCCTACCTCCACGAGTGTGTTAGGCAGGATCTATTCTAAGGTCAAGTAAGAAATAAAAATTCATCGTACTCTCAAAAATTTTCCCAAAGTGGACAAAAAAATTTGCCAACACATTTTGATACGCATGCGAACCGTCTGTCTTAAAAAATGTTGCAAACATTGTGGTGAGTTGGTCAAAAGAAAAAATAGAAGTCTGATAAGATATTGTCATTAGAATGAAGCAAAGGTGGAAGCACTAAATTTTTCAACAGTTGGGAATAAATTGAGCTGCAAACTAATTATGTATGATTTTCATAGTAGTTCAACAAAAAGTGTACGTCCAAGCAATGGTAATTTAATTATTGGAATTCAGTACCCAGTTTGAATTTATTTATCTTAAATTTGACGAAGATTCTCTCTTAAGGCTTAATATTTCTGTAACTGCATATGACAATTGCTTATTAACTTATATGATCTTATAATAACTAAGTTACTTTATTGCCTTTATTAAATTTGTATAAATTGGACATTTGCAAGCTCTAAAATATCACCCTGTTTGACTACCAACTTACACCTTGTTCAGTATTTAACCCTTTAAGTTTGGATTCGATCAATTCTGAAAAATTTAAAGTTAAAATAATTGCTATTCTAATTCTTTTATTAAATTTATCATAATTTTGAAGTTATCCAATTTTGATTGCTTTGATATGGAAAGCTTCGATATTGATAATAAAATGATAGATATAGTGATGTATAATATCACTTCTCGATGATTCTAATCGCAATGAAACAGTCTTTTCAACAGAGGAAGTGATTATCACAAAGTAGGCAGGTTCCGAATATTTCTCCTTAAAGTAGATTTCACGTATAGCCCCTACATTCAGAGCGTGAAAAAAAATATATTAAACGAGGATTGCATGATTGTGAAATGTACATAAACATGGAAAAATAAACTACCTCAGTATTATGTCACATTTTTTGTTACTTTGGAGATCGGGAATGAGTGAGTGCAAAAATGCGTTTCGAGCATGGTTGAAGCTCGTTGTTTGACTTGATAAGCGACCACGGAGCCGATAGTGCACACGCGGCACTTTGCTTGAGATAAGAAACGCCAGAGGCTGCTTCTGAATCATGACAAGGCCTTCTACTTTTCGCGCACGTTAGGTACATAGGTGTTCCCCTATGTCGTTCAAAACTAGGTACTATGGTTGGAGAGGTCGGAAAGGTGATTTAGAAGTGGGTCGATTTTACTCGATCAGATAGCAAGGATTATGATAACCATAATCACTAGCTATAGCCATGCATAACCGCTCTAATCAACTTTATCAGCTGCTCGAGTAGAAAGCCGATACACTAACAGGGAAAAGAAAAGAAGAACTTTATCGTAAATAATTGACTGACAGATGAACTCTTTTGATTCCCTTAACCTGCTCGAATTTATCAAAAAATAGGTACTCGTGTTGAGGGAAATTCAGGGAAGATTTTAAGATTAATTGTTACGTAATTATGATAATGAAGGTAATGTTAGGAGTAATGGAAGTGATATGAGATAAGGAGTGAGTATTGTAATGGAGAGTTGACGTAATTTTTTATGCATTATGTAAAGTAATTTATATGATAATTTGGCTTGTGCGTACAGATGGTCAAGTCGTGATTATACGCAATCTTATGAGCCGTTTTTAATTTGAATGAAATTTGGAAAACTTTATGTTCAAACATAATAATTGAAACGTGTTCTATAACAGTGCATTATACGCCACTAGCTTTGAAGATCGTTTTATATCTATATACACATATCAGATGATCCTTATGACTATTGGCGCATGATACACTGTTGTAGAGCACGCTTCAATTATAGTAGAGATTATTTAAATAAATATTTTTCTGAATTGAATCAATAAATTCTATGTAAAGCCAGAATCACTCAAGCTTTCCATCAACCTATTATTCTCCAAAGATACTTCTCCATTTCAGTTAAAACCCATTAACGTCTTCAAGTCATAAAGACTTGTTATTCCATTAAGTGTGTCAACAAAATAAAAAGAATTCTTTGCATGTTGTCTTATTAAAGCTTTCCTTCAGCGATGAGGAAATACTCTACCCATTGATTGCAATTTCCGAAACGTTAAACTGGCACTAAAATCAGAGAATCGATTGCAAATCCAACGAATGGTGGAGACGTTATTCCATAACAGTTACCACTCTGATGTGAGCGAATCAGTCGCCCTTGCGCGAAACGACCTCTCGTAATAGCTATAACGATTGACGAGCTGTAGCTGTTCTGCATTAAAATGTGTGAAAGATAGGTAAGGGGGTATAATGTGGGACAAAATAAGCAACCAATAAGAAGTTTTAGTTCCAAAATTAGTTGAATAATACAAGAATATGGATTGCACCATAGGGCATCAGCATGCATTATTTATTATTATACTATTAAGCCGAATCCTTTTTGGGAATAAGTTTAAGATCAATCTAAAAGTCGCCTGCTGCTCATTCAAACGCCACACTATATCCTTTTACATTCACAGATCTTTTCGTGCAAGCTCTTGTGTTTCTACTTTTTTTTACTTTGGTTTAGAGTCTCATTCACACACTCCAACCGTTTTTCCTTCAGTTTACCTCTGGGTACGCTACCATTCACCTTACCTTAATACACTTGGTTCTTTAAACGTCCTTCATTCATTCTTTCAGCACGACCAAACCATCTCAGCAAATTTCTCTCACTCTTGTCAATCAATGTTTCTTCTACACCACGTTCTTCGAGAAACCACTTATTACTTATTTCGTCTTTTAGTGTTTTACCGCACATATTCGGCAGGAATTGAATGCTAACTGCGTTCACTTTACCTCTTGCTACCATACAGCACAGTGGGTGCAAGCACAGAATTATATATTGCAATTTTAGCTTCATTCGTTGCATTTTTACTTGTAGTAATGGGTCGTACACTGCCGATAACCTTTCTACCCTCGATTATACGTTTGGATATCTCTGTATCAACCTTTTCTTCAGCAGTAAATTAACTTTCAAGATACACGAAATCATCAACTTGTTTTATCCTTTCTTCGTTTGAGACAATGTTACATACGTTTTTTCAACCCTTCTTTCTAACACAATAATTTTTCTTTCATTCACGTTCATCTTGAAACCCATACTCTTCATGCTGGTATCCAGTTTGCTGATCATTCTCTGAGAATCGTAGACTGATTTTGCCGTAAGAATCTTATCATATGCAAACGTCAATACCCTTTTTGTCTAAGAGGAACATTCTTAAACATTTGTCCATGTATATATTGAACATCAAGGGGGACATAAAGCAGCTTCACCTGGAGTCCTGCTTAACATCAAACTAATCTTTCAGTATTCCATTTACACTTACACTCGCCTTTATGCCCTTACATATTGCTTTTATTGCTTTTAGAAGCCACCATTAACCCCATATTGTCACAGGATTTCCCAAAGGTTAGTTCTATCCACCTTATCGAAAGGTTTCTCCAGATCAACAAATACACAGCAAACTTTTTTGTTTACTCTCAAATTGTCTTCTATGATCTGTTTCAAGCTGAATGTCTGATCCGCACATGATCTTTCTGGCATAAATTCACATTGGGCTACCCAGACTCTTGCTTTAGTCATTCCCATGACCTTAGCAATGAGTATTTTGGTAAATATTTTGCCCGCGGTACTTAGTAGGACAATCACTCTACAATTGGTACAGTCACCTTTATGACGCTTTCTCTTGTAGAATAGAACGATAATCACCCTTCTCTAATCATTCGAAACTTCACCGTTCTCAGTACACATATTTATAAATTCGTTGAGTCACACAAAAAATATCCGCCACCAATCTGAAGTATTTCAGCGCTAATACCATCCACACCAGCATACGGAGAAAAATGGTCAGTTAGCTTGACTATATGGGTTGTAAAACTGATTATACTGAAGGTTTAACTATAGGAGAGCCTTATAGATAGTGTTACTTACTATCCGCGGGAAGTAAAAAATGGGTGCTTAGCTTCATGATCCCAGAGTCTCAGCTTCACGATCTTGAATTGTGAACCTGACGATCCTCGAGTGTAAACAAGATTACCCAGAAGTGTTAGCTTGATTATCTCGGATTGTTAACCTTAACATACTAGAGCATCACCTTTAGTATCTGTTGCCCTTTCTGCTACTTACATGTATATTCGTAAGAGTAAGAAAATCAAGAGCCTGGAATTGAAATAATTGAATATAACCTCAAAAACATGAAAACTGATATAACATCTATCAAATCTAAAAGCAAATTTTATTATTTTTGAAATGTTGGATTCATGAGACATGATTGCATGTGCGCAAACACTTTGACAGCATATTAGTTTGAGCACGAGAGGCTGAGGAAACAGCGTCAATGCACTGTATTGGAAAATTTTGAACACTGAAAAATTCAGAAATCGATATAAATATGCATGAAAAATCTCGTAACATTTGTTTCTGTATCAACAAATGACGCACTGATTTTTGAGAAACGCCTTTGTCATTAGTCTCTTGAAAGCATCAAATTGGGCGTTGAAAAATAAAGAAAAAACACTTAAATCACTCTCCACTTTGTTCTGTCTGTTTACTCCACTCTCCACGCATGTTGAAAACATCAACAAGTGACTCAAACTCATTTAAAATCTGTGTAACAAGCCAAGACACTGAACGTCAAACGCTCCGAAAATGTTGATTTGGTCATCCTGATGGTGAGTCTGATCACCTATGTATATTCAAACAAGCTATAAAATTATGGTCTGCTGACTATGAAGAAAAAATTATGGATGGTGCTTGGTACTTTGTGGAAGATCAAACTGATCATCTAAACGTTGGCACTCCAAGTTTGACTATCCATTTTTCTCCATGCGGCCTCATAATTATTTAGTTTCGTCATTGCGGATATAATTTCGTGGATATTGATTCTCATTTTATCACCTGCAACGGGATTGTCTAGCGTATCCTCTTCTGCGTCGCAATTGTCACTTTGTCCGTATCCCATACCATTTCACCACCATCTTGCTTAATTCCGGCTAATTCAGTGCTAGTACCTCCTTTCCTAATCTTCTTAACCCATTTCCAAAACAATTTCTTATTTCCTTTGAAATCATATTGCATTTTTTCGTCTTCTTCCGCTCTGATTTCATCCTTGCTCTCTTTGGCTAGTATCTTAACTTTTCTGTTTTTATCCCTATAATCATTTCCTAATCTAATCCTCACCTCGTTGCTTAGACCTTCAATATTCAGTTTTCTCGAGAACGCTTGCTTTTCCTCGCTAACAGCTACGCGGATTCCATCATTCCACCAAGCATCTTCAGTCTTTCCTTCTACAACCGCAGTATCGTATATTCAGCTTTTGTGTATTTATAATATTTTTTGAACTAAATTATCTCAAAGTAGTGATGCATTCATGCGAGTCAAGACAAGAAAGCATCAAAATCAAGCATTCATCTCAATTTTTCAAGATCATACATCGATCTTATCTTGTTATGAATCAAGAATCTTGAAGAAATTATTAGAATGACGCTAATGTACGTGTTACCATTTTTATCAAAATCGAGCTTCATCTTTTTTTCATGCGCGTTCTGTAGTTTGGTCGACTCACTTTTACTTCATGATGTTAAAGCAAGACTTGTTCAAGAATCTTGGGTTAAAAATGTTCTCGAAATTTTGAGCGATATGGAGAAAGATCAAGATATTCTTGTCTTGAAGTGCATCACTATTTCAAAGGATATAGATTATAGAAGATGATGAAAAAAAATTTTGAAAATGAAATGGAGTAATAAGGTACCCCACGAAAAAGAATGAGAAATTGTACAAGAGATAAGAAGTCTATCTTTAAGGACGAAAGGGACCATTGAAAAACATACACAGCAGCGGAAGGATTGCATGAAACCAATTCTTGCATCAGTGAAACCAAATGAAGGGGAACTTGAACGACGCATTATTTTTACTATTTTCTAGAGCTCTGATACAGGCTTTACCCTCCATATCACAGTCAAAGATGTTTACACACGGACAAAAATGGACGGCCTAATTTAGAGGGACAAAATTTATAGAGTCAGTCAGATCTTCTAGATGGTCGAACGGACGTTCCATAATTTTTTGCCGTATTCAGAGAGAGTCTCATTTTATGTTCAGCCTGATTGTTTGCAGAGGTTCAGGCTCACTATTAGGATAATCAAGTTATCCTTCGGGGTTGGTCAATACGATCATCTTGTTTTCACTCATTCCGACTATCCGCGGAGGATCAGATGGACAGTCGCGGATAGTCAGTATTTGAGCGTCAATCATGCGCCTGAAAATTCAAGGGTCACGTGACTCAAACAGGATCATTAGAGTGAGCGAATTTCGATCATCCATTCAGCGTCATGTTTGATGTGTATTAAATTTAAACAGATTTTAATCATTTCAAACTGCTTGCTGATATTTCGAAAATGCGTGAAGAGTAAAGTGCGTAAGAAAGAACATGGTAAAAAGTGGATTAAGTTTTTTTCTTTTGGATATGTAAAGTTAAATTTGATGGTCACAAGGAATTTAAGCCAAAGGCGTCATTCGACGCTCAGCAATCAATGTGTTTTCACACTGTTGTTTTTGACTGAAAAAGTGCTAAGAATTTTATAATTCATTAATGATACAGAAATCAGAGTACCGCGATGTGTGATACGCATTTATATCGGTTTCTGAATTTACTTCAGTGTTTGAAATACTATAATTCAGTGCAGTGACGCCATGTTCTTGACCGTGCTCGAAATAATATATTGTCAAAGTGTACTGTTTGTGCATATTCTCAAGTGGATCTTCTGCGAGATGAATCAAAATAAAAAAATCAAATGAAATCAAATCTATGATGATCAGGTCGGTCCTCTGAGATAATCGAATTGGCCAGCAAGATGATCAAGTCGACTCTCTGAGATGATCGATTTAAACCTCTGGTTTTAAACTTCTAGAGACTTCGACCACCTAGAAGGCTGTCCTATAGTTGATCCTCAAATATAGTCAGACTGAACAAATAGATGTTTACACTGACCTTCCGTTTTTTTGTGCACATCTAAATGCTCTGAAACAGACTTAACCCTACATATCGCAGTCAAAGATGTTTGCACATCAAAGACATCAAGTCAATGAATTTTTCGAAGCACGCCTGAGATCGATACCGTAATTAAATAACAAAGACATGTCAGATGAAGCGTTGATGGTCTACTCGTGTTACCCTGAGTACTTGTTGCTCTTTGCATGGCTGTCAGCAAAGCGGCCAGCATGCAGAGAGATCCGATATCCTTGCTTATCTGTTTGCTCGCTTCGCAATAGTCAGGCTGTGTTTACGACACTTTAGACCGAAAAGCGAAGGTAACACCTGCCATAACACCGGGCATCCAACAGCCTCATGCAATATCTAAATACACCTGCGATAGAGGTACCTTTGCGCGGATATGTTTTCGTTATAATACGGCAATAAACGTGGGTAATAAACCGACATATTCAACGCACTGTTTGTTGGTTTGCATGTTTGCTTCGACGTATCTGATCCGCCTCGTTAGAGGCTTTACAACTCAATGGTTATAATTCGCTGATTCTGCGGGTGTATGTTCCTTCTTTAATGATTGTGAGGACCGTTTGGCGATATGTTTTGATCATTTCTAAATAATTGCTCGTAGAGAAATATGATTGGAACATTATGACTTTGGCCAACTCAGGTGAAATACAAAAACCAGACGCTACTGGATCATGCTCAGAGACTTGTACTATTTTTTAAGTTTTAGAGTTTTATATTAAAAAGTATTTAAATAAATCGAAAGTGTAGAATATTTTACAAATAATTTTTCTCTGACAGATTAACGTAAATTAATAAAGAAGATTTCTTTCGAAAAGTATAGTTTCTCGTGATAGAATCTGCAGAACGACTCAAATACGCTCAACTGAGGCAATTTTATGAAAAGTTTTTAAAAATTGACTAAAAAACCATGCAACTCAGGTGAAACTTTCACCTTTCACTTTATTACGAAATGCAATTCTTAAATCTAGTTTGGAGAATTGTTTGCACCCAAATATAAATTAATTTGTGATAAATTTTTTTATGAGAACGTTTTCCTTTGCCTGAGAGAGGAGAAAGGAAAATTGATCTTGATTTTAGAATCGAAATATTTGAAACTATAATAAAATGGGGCATCATTTCTGAAGTGACTCCTCCTAAAAAACCAAGTTTCTCCGATTGGACTCAAACTTAGACAAAGTGTCGTCCTGCCGAATGACAATTTATGCGGAAAAAATTTTGCCATTGGGATATTATGTTTGACCTTTATTTTTAAAGCTCAAATATTTATTCTTTGAAAAATTCTTATGATCAATGAAAAAAGCGTAAAAAATCCTCTTAATACTGTATGAGAAAAATTTTTGTTTTATTGATATTGAAGAAGTCACAGGTAGCTGAACTCGATAAAAGGCCCAAAAAACCCAAAAATATCACCCCCTCCCTCTCAGTAAATATTTGTTTTAATAGTAAAATTTTCTTCCTGTAAGTTTTCATTTAGTAGGACTACATTTTGCCAAAGTTTAAATCCAATTGGAGGAATTTTTTTTCAGGTGACGTCACTTCAGGAATAATGCCCCAAGTATGAGATTTTCATATTGTAGTCAATAATTTTCTAGAGCTAAGAACTTTATTGGATTGCTGGTTTCAATGGATAGCAAATGTCAATTTTCTTGCTGGGCGTTCATGATGTGAACATGTAAAAAAGAGTTATTTATTGGGGTCAATCGAGAAAAATAAAATTTCTACCGATCTCTAAGAATAGCGTGTTGGTTTATATTTTAAATGATGCGTGAGCAAGCAGGAAAATTGAAAGTGATGAGAAAAATCTCAGAAATTCAACTTGAATATTAATTAAATAAGTATACTATCGACAGATAGTAGCGGCTGATTAACCGGGTGACTTATTAAAAATTAGCCTTGACTTTGAAAGGTGATAGCGCCGTCCAGAATATGGACAAAAATATTTTTCAAAAACCGTTGGAAAGACCATTAAATCCTGCGTGAAATGCGCTTATGTTGACGGAATTTGGCGTTGTGGGTATTGAATTATCACGTAAGAAAGACGAAAATAAAATTCCAATTTTTAAGGAATTTTTTACTTGAACTTCGAATTTTGACAGAAGCTAGAAAAATGAATTAATCAGTTTAAAATTTACAGAAGTGATCTTCAGGATTTTACCTTTCCCTTGAGCCATCGAAGATTGAGAAATCTTCAGCAGTTCATGAAATAATAATTTTTGTTGTGCCAGCATGCTAAATTTAAAATATATTACCGCACTATTTGAAATTTTATTCTCGTCCTTCTTATGTGATAATTCAATACCCACCAAGACAAATTGCTTCAACTGAGGCTCATGTAACGCAGAATTTGATAAACCTTCCAACGTTCTTTAAAATATATTTTTATCTACATTCTGGACGGCGCTATCACCTTTCAAAGTCAAGGCTAATTTCTAATAGGTCACCCGGTTGGTGGTCCGACATCATCCGCCGGTAGTGTAAGTAATAATAAAATAAATAACTTTAGTTCTAAATAAAAAGTTTTCGCTAATTCGATATGACAGTAATTTTTCATTATGCATATAAACCTCATTTTTATATTTTTACATCTCATTCTTACATCTTGACGTAAATAAAAGATGAGGATACAATTGAGAGAAATCTTCTGTACCCAAATGACGTGTGAAGTCCGTCAAAACTTTCTCAGTATCACTTCAAATCGGAAACAGTCTCTCGCAGTGTAGTAATTTCTCAGTCTTATTTACTTTCACTGGTTTTGAGTTTCACGTACAAGTTTCGAGAGTCGGAGGTCCAGACTAGGTTGGTAAGCCCGATGTCTGTTCCTTCCAGGCTTGCCAACATTGCCGGGGGATTTTAGTGTCATTTAGAAAAGGACCAAAGCGACACAGAAGTCACACTCGAGAGACACGAGAGTACTCGGGATTTACGGAATCGTCTTCGGGCTTTGCACCATTCGACTCCGCACCTTATGTCTAGAATAAAGATTTCATTTATACGTCCAGGTGTTGCCTTCAGTTTCTTGAAACTTTGATAAAAGCCGCTCAACTCACACAGTACATTAGAAAACTTGAATTTTCTTTTTTTCCCCTCTTTTTTTTTCCTGTTGTGTACATTTATGGTACACCTGTCTTTAATGAGCCGAAACAATAGGTAGTCTTGAAGCCAACTTTTAAATTGTGAACTTTTTGGGTGTTCTTCTTCAGTACACAAAAAATTTTCATAAGTTGATGGATTTCATTTCGATCTTTAAGAAATTTTAAAGGAGAGACATTAAGCAAAGGTTGGTTCCAATCTGCAGGGTTGTCTTTAGATAATAAGGATTTCTTTGAATTGAGGTTTTAATGATTAACTCAATTTACTAAAAGATATCTATGTAACTTAAATATATTAAAGAAATTTGGTGAAGTTAGCAATTTTTAAAAATGTGTTATTGGTTTGGATTACTACCTTTTCTTTGAAAGATGGAACATTCTGAACAGATTGGTTCTAAATCAACCCATGAAATTTGATCTTGGCACTATGATCCTTTTCCTTCATTTTGCATATTTCTGTATACATCAATATTGTAATAATTTTTTTCAGGTTTTATTTTTATTTTTTACAACTCATTAAAATGTGAACCTGGTACTCATCATAAAATAAGGTTGGCAAAAGGTTTTACATACATTTTTCATGTTTACTACAAATCAGAATGTTAACCTGGTCAGGGAAAAGAAATGATACCCTCGTTGTCTACAAAAAAGGTATCCTGAGGAGGATGCCATATTAACAATATGTGCAAATCTTATCATGTACCATTGTGTACTGTATTTTGACTAACATTTATGTTCTAATTTTCATAAATTCATAATTTTTCAGATGCTTATGTGTTTTTCCGTATCTACAGGTATTTCAGATTTCCTTATATCTACTCTATTCTTGACTTTAATGAACATTCTGTAAATATAATCATAATATCATATTGATACTTATAAAAACTGAATACTTTCATCAGAACTAGGTATTTTCTAAACTTTTTTATTTAAAAGGCTCGAACGATCAGCATCATTTCCATGAAGTCTTTTGAAAATTTTCTCATATGTGTCTTTTATAAAAAGTTGGGGTTTGGACGATACTGTCGAAAAAAACGACAGTATCGCCCGAACGAGATTTCTAAGTCGTAGGTCGTAAATTTTTTACAAGTGTCTCCAAAATGCTATACGTTGAAATATGAGAATTACTCTTGGTTTAGACATTTCGTAGTTATTATATGTCGGGACTTCAAACAGTGCACACATAGCTTCGGTCTCTGTATTCTGAATAAAAATGCATTGCTGTTGAGTATTTATTTTTTGTGAACTTTCTTCCTATCACAAAAAAAGATCTAAAAATTATAATTTTGAACAAAAGTGTTCGTGTTTTTGTGTTTTTTAACATTGGCAAATATAAAGAGGGAAGGTAACAAAGCTATCAATTCAAAAAGAGATCTTGCCAGACACAACAGAATTTGGGATGTATTCATTAATTGGATACAATGGCTTTAGTTTTGTGTCATAATTTGGAATTTGCGGCAATTAATTTAAAATCAACAAATAAAAGGATCTGAATTTGAGATTTATTCAGAATTCTTTCGCCTGTGTCAAAATTTTCAATTTTCAATTAATGAATGAAATACGTGCCAAAAAACTGAAAATACTATCAATCATATCTGTTTTTTCATTTTCAGGTAATAATGATAATTTTCTAATCAAATAATTAATCAATTTATATCTGTTGTTTTTCGTATAAAGTACCTCTGATGAGGAAACCTAAATTGGCTTTGAAACATGTTGGGTCCCCAGTAGTATAAAAAAGATCTATGCTAGAAGATTAAATAGAATCTTCATATGCCACGTGCCTAATTACCAATTTTTACGAATAATAACAAATTTTTAAATAATTGCTAACTTCATCAAATCTGTAAACTATATTCAAGTAGAATAGATATATTTTGGTGAATTAAGCTAACCATTACTACCGCAATTAAAAGAAATCTTAAGTACTTAAAGGCAAAACTGCAGATTGGAACCAATCTTTGCTTAATGTTTCTCTTTTAATATTCCTTAAAGATCAAAATCAAATCTACTTTCTTATGAAAGTTTTTGGCGTACTGAAAAAGGAAGACCCAAAAAGTTCACAAATGAAAACCAGACTTCCAGACCACCCGCTTTTCCGGCTCATTAAAGACAAATGTACAATGAATGTACGAACAAAAAAGAAAAGAGAGGGAAGAAAATAAATAGATAAAATAAAATAATAGGTTTATTAAATTTACTGAAACTCTCATTCAAAGTTTCTTTGTTATTTATTTGTGTTAGAGTCGAAACATATTCTTCTGTTAATATAAAATATCTTTTTTGAAAAAAACCATGAAACTTGCATCCTATCAATAAATCCTTCTGTAATGCATCCAATCTAAGTTTTCACTAATTGAGTAAATTCTTTAATACCATCCATACCAGAAGTCTTACCATTCTCTAGTTTCTTAATCACATGTATAATGTCGTCGATATTGATTCTTCTTTCGCCACCTACAGCGGGATTGTCTAACGTATCCTTTTCAATGTGAAGGTTGGTATGATCCATAGCTTGATCTGCATACAATTTCTTGAAAAAAATCTCTCATATAGTCTTTCACATTTTCGAATCCCATACTATTTCACCATCCTAATCTTCTTAACCCATTTCCAAAATAATTTCTAGTCCCCGTCAAAGTCATTTTGCATTTTTTAAAATCTTTTTCTGCTTTGATTTCATCTTTGCTTTCTTTGACTAGTATCTTGACTTTTTCTGTTTTTATCCTCATAATCGTTTTCTAATCTAATCCTCTTCTTATTGATGAGACCTTTACTATTTAACGTTTTCGAGTAGGCTTGATTTCTCTCGTTGACAGCCACGCGGATTTCATCATTCCACCAAGCATCTCTAGCCTTTCATCCCACAGTCGCAGTACCGCACACTTCAGATGCACTCTTGAACAGCAAAGTCAATCATACCGTGACTTTTGCCTTTACATCAAGTATACAAGTGGATCTCTTTATGTCTGAACCAAGTGTTCGTAATAAACAAGCCTTTTTCTAAGCATAAGCTAATCAACTTATCTCCATTAAGTTTCGTTTTTGGGTCTCAAAAATGGCCCAGTGCCCTGTCGGTACCTTTGCGTTGCTCATCAACCCAGCTATTCGTATCTCCGAGTAAAATTATTCTTTCTCCAGGATCGCGAGTCCCTAATATATCATTTAACGAGTTCCAGAAGGTTTCTTTTACATCCCTCTTGTCACCAACAACTGGAGCATAGCACGCTATAATAAATAGCCTTCTCATTCTAATCCATAGTAATCTAGGCGATACACATTCATACTTTTTGATATGTTGTTTTGCTCTTTCATTCATAATCAGAACCGACTCCTTGGGTACTATATGATTCACAATCTACTTATGACCAAAGTTTGAGTCCGTTTTCTATCTTTCTCACTTCACTTTCCTTCTTCTTCATTTCCGGTACACACAAAGTATTCAGCTTCCTTTCGCGCAATGTATCCCGCAATTCCTTTTCCTTAAGATCCTTTACACCTCTAGCATTCCACACACCCAATCTCCATTCGTAGCCTGAAATTTTTCCGGGGACATGCCTTTCGTCAACAGAAGTGTCAGTCCCATTCGAGGAATATTTGCCCTTGAATATTTGAATCGCGCGGCACTTTTTCGTTCGCTTTAAAACAATACCTCAAGAATAGTAATGGCACCCTCAAACTTCAAAATTTCATAGGCAAAAACGCCAGCTACACGTGTAAAATGTTGGAAGAGCACTAAAAATATTGAAAAAATAAGCGCGTAGAAGAAATTGACGTGATTTTTATTTTGAATTACTTTTTAATTGCTCGGCACTTGTTCCTTTGCTTTAAAACAGACTCTCAGGAACAGTAATTACACCTTTAAATCGAAAAATTTTGTGGGCAAAATCGCCAACTACACGTGGAAAATGTTGAAAGAACACTAAAAATATTGAAAAATGAGCGCTTAGAAGAAATTGACGTGATTTTCTTTTTGAATCCTTCTCTTGAAAACAAACTCTCAAGAATAGTAATTACACCTTTAAATCGCGAATTTATATAGATAAAAACGCTAACTATACGTGAAAAATGTTAGAAAAACACTAGAAGTATTGAAAAATGAGCGCGTAGAAGAAATTGTCGTGATTTTCTTTTCGAATTATTTTTTAAATTCCGATAGGAACCGTCCTCGAGAACGATTTTCATAAAACTACAAATAAAAATAAATAAAATAATAATAAATAATAAAATAAATACAAGTACAAATAAAATAATCATCGTGAATTTAGTTGTCATTTCATTAGTCCTGGAATATTTGAATTCCGCGGCGCTTGTTCGTTGGCTTTAAAACAATGAGTACTTCATTCACATTTTCTCTAATCTTATGATCTTTTTTACAGATGCTTTTGATTCCAAATATATAAAGTATACATTTAGTCTACTATGCATTTGTTTTTTCTAAGTATACTGTTAATATAATTGAAATGGCATCCTGGTACTTATTATAAATATAAAACGGTGGCCAGAAGGATGAACATAATTTGAGATATAATGAATACAATCAAAATTAAAATTTTATAATTTAATGTAAAAATATCAACAAAATTTAAGACAATTTTTGAAAAACAATTGAAATTTTTGTTCAATTAGTGTTGTAGTGAAGTGCTTGCAAAACATTGGATTACAATTTTCTGGATTTTATACGCAGGAAATTATACAAAAAATTGTTTTATCCATTCTTATTTTCATGTTTTTGTTGATATAATTTTCAGTTTAATTGATAAAAATTTGGTGGAAAGTGATTTTATGATAGATATTACTGAAAGTCTTGTATAGGGGTATTAAAGAATTTATTCAATTAGTAAAGACTTAGATTGGATACATTACAGAAGTAATTATTGATAGAATGCAAGTTTCATGGTTTTTTCCAAAAAAGATATTTTATATTAACAAGAAAATATGTTTTGACTTCAACACAAAAATATAACAAAGATACTTTTAATGAGAATTTCAATAAATTCAATAAATCTATTCCAATTTGATTAACAAAAGCTGCCATGAACGTATACACGATTAATATATGTTTCATTATTTATAACTGTGATTATCCTATAAATTACCTTACTCTCATTTTCTTTCCATTGTTGTCCCATTGCACTTTGCACTCCAGAGAACTGCAGAAACAGATTCAATTCGCGAAATTGTATAATTTTTTATTTTTATTATAATATTATATATATATTTTATATATATAATATATATTATATTATATATTATATATTATTTATAACTGTGATTATCCTATAAATTACTCCTGATGAGGAAGTATAAATTGGCTTCGAAACATGTTGGCCCCCAGTAGTATAAGAAAGACGGAAAAAAGAAAGAGCGTGAAATTGATTTTGGTTAACCTTTTCCCTTTTTCCCTCCTTTTTCTTTTTTGTTCGTACATTTATTGTACATTTGTCTCTAATAAATCGGAAAAGTGGGTAGTCTTGGAGTCCAGTCTTGATTTGTGAACTTTTTGGGTGTTCCCTTTTCAGTACAACCAAAATTTACATAAGAAAGTAGATGTCATCGATTTTTAAGAAATTAGAAAATCGTTAGTCATAACAAATAGCCAAAACATGATAGAAAATGAACTTGAAATCACAGTTAACCAGAAGTGGAACCAAGGACCTACAGGTATAACGAGGGTCCTGGTACCCTTGTCACAACTGACTGTATGTAATCTGGGACCCATCGATGGACAGTTAAATTCAAGGATCCAAGCTGTAATCCAAGGATGCAGCTTGGACTACCTGAGTCAGTCTAAGGCAGTTCAGTATTTCACTTCAACAGTTCAGTATCATCCCTCTTTCGGAAGCTATCACGGCTTAACTCTTACAAAATTCAACAAGTGAATCTACAGTACCCAGTTTATATAATTGAGCCCCTGGATGCAATAACTCGCTGAGCGCTCGAAAACGCGTAAAAGTATTGTATGCGCGGTGACATTACGAGTCAAAATCAAAAGTCCGAATTTGGAAAAATGAAAAATACTGCTCGATAGCTTTTTAAA
>JAUMHM010000085.1:28066708-28077805 GCA_032362435.1 Melikaiella ostensackeni
CCCCAAAAACATATAGTAAGCATGGTCTGACCTCCAGACCCGAAAAACGATTTCGTTTTGTGTGGCTGTGTTATTATTTGTATTGTTCATTATTTGAAGTATACACCCAACTAGCAACTTGATGCGAGAAATGTTTTCTATAAGTATAAAATCATGTCCAAACTGAGCAGCGAAATCGTCTTGTGTTGTGCCCATTCATAACTTCAATCCTACGAAACTACGGTCATTCAAAGAAAAGTATGAGAACAAAGCCAGAACCAATGGATTTATGATTAGTTTGTGTTGTATACTGAGGAAGGTACTATTAGTAGAAATTCTTAGGGAAAACAATGCGAAAGTATGTCACTTTGAAAAGTAGGCCATTTGAATTTAATGGAATATCTGCAGAGAAATTTCTCAAAGCCTTTGGTTACAATATTCGAGACAAAATTTGGCATAAATGGACAAAATTTTGTCGAGATATTATGAGTAGCATTACTTTTGAAGCCGAACAATTGCTTATTTTAATTGGTATCACTGAATGGATCCGAAAAAACTTTACAGAACATAGGCAAATGAGTCTGAAAGCTCTTACTTTTGTTGGGTTAGGTTTAGCAAGAGATGTTGTGTACCAAACTTTAGTACTCTGCGAGATCCGAAAGTGTGAATAGATCTTAGTTCCTTTATTTCTTCCAAAAGTTCGAATAATTTTCACTATTTCACCTCTTGAAACGATTACAGCTTAGAGTGCATTAGCGACATTTTATAATTATACACGCGGCAGTATTTTTTCTTCTCTAATTTATTTGCAAGAAGTCATGAATTACTCTTTAATAAGAGAATGAAAAACAGTCATCAAAAATGTAACATGAAACCATTAAAAACAGGTGAGTAATTAATTTAATGACTTATTTTTTGTCGAAATGATTAAATGAAGAGCTGAGATTTCCCGTGGTTTCAATTACTTTTTTCAATTACTTTTTATGAAGTATATAAAAAGTTTGGAAATTTTCATGACCTACTACACATGTCAAAAAGTATGTATTTGTATCGCCTAGATTACTATGAGTTAGAATGAAAGTGGGAATCAAGAGGCTATTTATTATAGCGTGCTATGCTCCAGGTGATGGTGAAATGAGGGATGTAAACGATACTTTCTGGGACATTTTGAATGATAAATTAGGTACTTGCGATCCCGGCAAAAGAATAATTTTACTCATTTCGTTACTAATTTCACTCTCAAAGTTGATCTAAATATTTTTCAATTTAAATCCGCCTGAATCTCAAATGTCATAAAATCACAATAATCTTTGAAAGGTCTTTTTTTTAATAAATTTGAAAAAGTATCTTTTTACTAGTCTTATATTACTGTAAATATATTTTGTGGTAAATATTCTCGTGATGATCCATTTTTCTTGACATCAAAGAAATCTTTTATTACTCACCTTGTTTCAGGATCTGTCTTCATAACCTTCATGTAGATCAAAACTTAGACGAAAAAATGTATATTGTTCTATTCATAACTATAAATTATTTTAATAAATCTTTGCAGATTGATCTAATTAAATTTTATAATTGTTTTCTCAATAAGCCTCCATTTCTTAAATTTGCACCACTAATTGGAATTCTATAATTCTAACTTGAATTGAATCAGCTGTAATGACATTGGGCTGAGAACAGGGATGATGATTCCAAGTCACAAAGAATTTACTGAAGTGATTCTATTTTGTTCTCAATTAAAATTGTCTGCCAATCAATCACAATCATCTTCCATGCTTTTAAGACCGATAATTAAAGTTTCACCCGATACAATCCCAGAACAATGCCTTCTGACGAAGCTACTGGTCCTTCGGGGAATAAGCTTCAATACTACATTTTTTATTACTCTTTTTTTCTCTCTATCTTTTTTCCATTTCCATTTCCACCTCTATTTGCACTTTTTATTTCTATCTATACTGTAATCTGTATCGCTCTCTTCCTTCTCTCTCATCTGCAGTGTTAACCGGAACGCGGAATGTGACTGCAGATCGTGCAACGTCATCCGGTTCTCTGTTCTCTCTACGAATATGATCGGATTGCGTAAAGCGCAGTTGCTCTCGTAGTAAATGGACACCCTTCACACACTCTCATTGGCAAAAGCGAGCACTAGGAGAATGAACAATGCACTCCGGATAATCACTCTTTGCCGACGAACTGAAATGATCCAATTAACCAAACCATATGCCCGCAACGAAAATTCTGCCGAGATGTATATACCTATTTCGAAAAGTTGTCAATTTGAACGGTGCAGATTTACAAATTGTAGATCACAGAATCAAATTTTTCTTTCTCCATTAAATTCTTACATTTTCAAGAAATATTCACAAAAAGGGCCGAAGTTTGCGTGTATTTATATTATATAAAATGCTTTATTTCAGCCTCTAAGGCCTAAAAATATGCAGACCATGTCTGCTAAATCAGTAGTTACATGTCTTCAATATATTTACATAAATCTTGTACTAATGATAACAAAAACTTAACAACATTGAGCTATTCACATTTTCCTTCCTCAGCTTAATATCGCTTTGACGTCTCCACGTTCGCTTATTTCCTTGAAGTTCTCTTGAAAAACCGTTCAAATCCCTAGAAGTCTTCGAGATTCTTTGAAATTCTTTAAAATCTCTTGAAATCTTCGAAATGGTTAGGAATCCCTTGAATCTTGATTTGATATCCTTCAATTTCTGAAGTTCTCTAGAAATCTCTTCAAATCTGGAAAACTTCCAGAAAATTCTTTGAAATACCTAGAAATTTTAGAGTACTCTTGAAATTCTTTGGAATCCCTGAAAAACCCAGAAATGTTTGAAAATCCTAGAAATCCTCTTAAATCTCTCTAAATTGAGTTCTTCAAAAATTTCGTGGTGCCAAACACTTTGAGTAATGCGGAAATTCTTCGATCTTTCTAAGCAGGGTATGAATAAAATTTTCTAGCACCCCTCAAGGCCAATTCAGATCGGTGTCACTACAAGGGTAGTTTCCTGGGGATTCCAGAACATCACACCTTTGGTAATTAAGTTCTTTAAAAAATCTTCGGTGTTAACCATATTGATCAATGCGGAAATTATTCGATCTTCCTAAGCATGGGATGAATGAAACTTTTCAACAAACAGCAAAGTAAATTCAGTTCGGCATCACTACGAGGGTAGCTCTTTGGGGATATTAGAACATCATCTTCTGGGTCATTAGGTGATTCAAAAAGCCGTGGTACCAACCATTTTTATTACTACAGAAATTCTTCGATCTTTCTAAACAGGGGATGAATAAAAATTTCTAACACCACGAAAAGTAAATTCGGATTTGTGTGACAACAGAAGTAGTTTTTCAGGGATATTAAAACATCATCCCCTGGGTCATTGAGTTGTTTAAATAATCTGTGGTGCAAAATACTTCGATTAATGCGGAAATTAAGCAGTGGATGTATTCCTAACACATTTCTTGCTTAAAAATTATTTGGGTTACGATTAACAACAGGTAGAGATCTAACAAACAAAATCTGTCCAGAAGACTTTAGAACTTGAAATAGTTTTTGAATTTTAAGAATTTTAATACTTTCGACGCCTGTGTGAGGATAACGATTGTAGAGATTATAGAAGACAATTTTGGGCGACCAGTAGTAGAAAAAAAGATCCATTTTGAACCGAAAATGGGCGAAAAGTGTGCTGACACAAAATTTTACGACAATTCGTTCATTTTGACCGCAATTCAATTTTTATTTCCGCCACCATCGAGTTTACAGTTAAATGAACATCGTTGCATTTTATTCGCGGTTATAGAATATTTTTAAAAAATTTGAATGTTCGATACAGAAGTCTTTAAAATTTGAACATTTTACTAAATGAAGTTTAAACTTCCACAATTGACGCATTTTTCGAAGTACCTCTATTGGAATTCATAAAAATATATAATATGCGTACAATCATTGGCTTTTTTCAGAGAACCTACTTGAAGATTCAAAGCATTTCCCAATTAGAAATATTCACGTAAAAATACACGTAGAAATTCATATTGTTTTGTGAGAAAACTCGAATTGGTATTGTACATCAATTTATGGGCGGTTATTTTCATTTGCGAATCCTTTGAGTATTTCATAAATAAAGAGAAATTTTTAATAATTGATTAAATTTCCTAATTTTCGATTAATCTTGTAATTTTGTGAAAGCTCTATAAAAGGCATTTCATTTTCGAAAACATTGATAGATACGTATTTTAAAGTTTTATTCATAATGAGATTATTTTTTATCGTCAATGTGTTTTATTGATAGACTTTAATTGGTAAGAATTTATTGCGGCTCTCATTTTCAATTCAGTTTCTTTGAATTTGAGTGTTGAGCCTGAAAAACCTGACAACCTTAAGAAAACCTGGAAAAAACATGTAATTTTTTCTAACGTCCAAAAAAGTCTGAAATTTTGAAAATCTATTAAATATGACTTTTGCTGACTCATTGTTTCCGCTTTAGAAATTATAAAATATCACACCTAAAAGCCTAAATCATTACGCAGGCAGCCAACGGAAATTTTTTGAACTTTTACTCAAGAGTAAACTATGGCCCCAAGAGTAGTTTAGTTCAATGTCAACTTTTCTATTTTTCATCACAAATTTTACAGCGACAATTTATTTCACCCTTTTCAAATTTGATTCTTCTGTTTCATTTACTAATCCACTTAATTATAGGGAAAAAATACAGACGTTATTACATTGAACCCTCGGCAGGTATAACGCTAGATCAACCAGAATTTGTTTTGTCTGAATTTATTTGTTTAAATTTTAAGCGTATTTTGATATACCTTGTTATGTCATATATTTCTTCTATGACATATAACCTACAACATAGAATCGAAAATCCTTGGGCTGTAAACTCTTGTCATATAAAATAAAAGTACATATTTTTATTGATCCAACGTTATCTCTGTTGAGACTTAAATTTGAGAATTGAATAAATTTATTCTTTAATTTCATTTACTGGCATCTTATAAAAAAGTCGTGTTCATACAATTGAGTATAATATTTTCTAAATTACTTGGCCAACTTTGATTTCACATATTTTCGTAACTATTGTACCTGACCGTTCTTTGCATCGTAGATGTTAGTGGTAGGATTTCAAGTTTTTTTTCGTAATTTTGTTTGTAAATAAAATACACTTAATTAATGTAATTTTAAATGAAATTTTTCTGTCTCACTTTCTTGATTACTGAATTATAAGTAGAGTAATACAAAGTTCATATCAATTTAATTTTTCTATAGATTTTTCTATAATAAGTCTTTGTAACTTTAACATTAGCGCAAGATATGGCTGTCTCCTATTGCCCTCCCTAAAAGCCTCACGTAATTAATGAACGCTCCTTCAACTGATACTTCATTATCTATAAGATTTTACATTGAAAATTTTAAAAATCGAACAAAATGGATGCTTATAAAAATACTTTTACATTTTACTTAATTTTCTGGCTGAAATAGATGACACCCTTCCTGAGGATCTCTCGAAGGAGTACGACCTCTGGACCATCACTTGTTCAGTTTATGATGCAGCGAAATCTTTGGCCGATTCAAATCGTGCAATAGAGCCGACGGTTGATCAAGAGATCAAGAGCTGCTTGCATCAACTGTACAAAAAAATTAGCTGGGCTAGATAGAACGCATCCCGTATTAATTTGTGTGATTGACTACATAACATCTGGTAAGATTTTCACGGTGAAGGTTCAAAAGTTCGCTCACGAACTGAGGATCCACCACTATCATGCAAAAAGTCAAAGCTGCTGATTATCAAGCAGCACATTGCTGACAAAATAGAAGTGTTGCCTGACGCCAGAAGGAGATTACAGAAGAGGGAGAGATAGGTCAGGGAGAATCAACAGTTTTTCGCTGACCCATTGCACCTTTCAAGCGATCCCCCTTTTCCTGTCAATAATCCGCCTATGTCCGAGGAGGTAGAGACTTTTGGAGAAATATTCACAAAGTTCAACACCCATTGCATGAAGACACTAAGAACATCATGCGTTTCAAGGAGCTGTGCAACAACCCCATAACGTCAGGGGAACAATGTCCACCAATCACTGCCGAAGAGGTGAAGAAAGCACTAAGGGGCACAAACAACTTTTCCGCTGCCGGACCGGATGGTATCAAAAACTTCTGGTGGAAAAAGTCTAGTTCTACACACCAACATCTGATCCGGATCTTTACCTCATATTCAAAGTCGAAGACGCCCATTCCGTAGTGGCTGGTGTTAGGACGCTCATTGGCAGAAGCGTCTGCAAAGACGCTGCAGCCTACAATCACAACCTGTCGATGGCCTAGATTAATTACCAGAAAGCTTTCGATTTAATCTCCCATAGACTCATCATCTGTCTATTGGAAAGCTTGAAGGTTCATTCACACATAGTGAGATGCATAGAGAGATTGATGCTCCTTTGGAAAACCAAATTTACTTCCAGAAGAGCGTCTTTCTGGGTGACACCATGAACCCTCTTCTCTTTTGCATCACATTTTTTCCACTACATATCGCACAACAAAACTCTCGTGGGTACTTCTGCGGTGGATCTTATAATCGCGAGCAACGTATATATTTTATATGGATGACTTGAGGATCTATGCTTCTGGAACACAGTATCTCAAGGATGCTTTAAAGATCGTCGAGGGGTACACACAAAAAATTGGTATGAACTTTGGATTGGATAAGTGTGTCAAGATTCATTTGAAGCAAGGACGACTTACACAATTCGCTGCGAAACTTTTTTTCGGAGAAGGTATTTCTCATTCAAGTGAAAGATTTTTTTCGTTAGTCCTGACCCTAATCATGAGAAAAAAAGTGATAAGCGAGATCAAGAACGGTTCTCCAATTTTCAATTAGTTTGTCAAATGATCAATGATAAAATTTGTGTTTTGATGCTCGCAAATCTCCGTAAAGGTAAGTATAATTTGTATGAATAGTCATAGATGCCTGAAATATATGTCAGGATTTACTTCAGCTATTGTTTGCAATATAATAAACTAAATATAAATGAATACAAGAATGTTAAGTTCAAATACTATCGAAATATTATAATGGAACCACTCTTTGTATCTAGCTTCACACACACACATCCATTAAAATAACTGCGTGGCCGGGTGACAAAATAATGAACGAACAAGATTTATTTCCATAGGTCAATGTTACTTACCTTTTTTGTTTTCACAAAAAATTTCAACTATAAAATGGGTCATTGACAAACAATATTTTGTTGTTGAACTCGGTGTGTGATTGTGTGATATTGGCAATATGAATGGTCTTAAAAACGATGCGATTATCTTATTTATTCTCGTTATAGCAAATAATTGACAGATTTAATCTTTCTTTTGAGAAGTACTCTCGAAGATGTTCATTTGTCAATAAATTTGAATTTGAAAACCCAAATCTTTCGTTAAAATCATCTTAATAAACAGTCGTGTGAGCGGGTGACACTCAGTTTTGGGGACACTAAAAAACCAGTTTGTATACTACAGTCATAAGTATTAAACTTAGTATAAAATTTATTTTCGAATTGTGTGTTGGTTATGAAAACATACCCATTAACAAAATGTCAAATGTATATTAAATAAAGACATAAAGGCATCCTACTTTGGGAAATGTAGCCGGAGACATGTGATAGGGTGACATTTTCACATACTTGAATATTGTTTCTCTCTTACCAGGTTAATTCTTAATAATCAGCGCACAAAGTATTATAGAATGAGTCATGTTTTATCAGATTCTATAATGAAACGTTTTTCTCTGGTGAATGAGAGCCAGTAATTTTTTCGGGACATGATATTGTTGATGATCTTGATTTTTATCCTTATAAAAAAATTAATTTTGATTGATTCAAAATTTAATTTTCAATAATTAATTTTATTTTGTTTAAATTTAAATTTGAAGTTGAGATAAAATTTAGGTTTAAGTTTATTTTAATGTTAATTTGAAATAATTTGCACACAAAGTATTATAGAATGAGTCACGTTCTATCAGATTCTATAATTAAACATTTTTTTCTGGCGAATGGAAGCCAGTAATTTTCTCGGGACATGATATTGTTGATTTCTTGACTTTTACCCATATATAAAAAAATTTTATATTGTAGCTTGATTTCAGCGTATATTTATTTCTTATTCAAAATTTTTCAAACAAAATACGCAAATGTACCAGACTTCTCTCTCGGCGAAAATATGCCACTTGTTTCAGCAATAAACAAAATAATTTAAGACTTAAAATATATTTGTCAACTGTTTACTTTTTAGGTATGAGACTGTTTTATTATAAAAAATCTTGCCCAGTGTAAATAAAACAATTACCGAGTGGAAAGGATTTGTTGAGTGAAGGTACGAGATGATATCTTCTGATCACACTTGGTATAAAACTGAATTGTTTAAATTAAGAAAGGAGGGGTGTCAATGAGGCCTGTTCTTGGCCCATCCAAGATTGCGTTCTCTTTTTGTGTGTATCAAGTATTACAGTCATATTGATCCGAAAAAAATAGTTTTTTGTTCGTATTCGCTGCTCAAAGTTATCAAATCACTGTGAAACTGTAGATCTCAAAAGATGGAATATTTTTGGAAAGCGCGAAATGTTCTTCGTTTCATGTGAAATTCAATCAACAAGGTTAATTTTTGTTGCAGCGGATCTTTCACCTGAAATCGGTGTAAACTTTATCTTTTTTTTTCTGTGCTTTCATTAATTCTTGAAATCTACATATTTTATCTAATTTGTGAGGGGGAAACTTTAGAAAAAGTACTATGATTGTGGTTGTTCGGGGTAAACAAGATCCTCTTAATGACACCCCTTCTTTGTATGATATGCAGATTATATAACTACAAGATCTATTTAAATAAAAATCTTCATTCCTATGTTTCAGATTGCTCTGATTATAATATAGGGAGGCAAGCACCACAAACGGCTCCAGTTTCTGTCAAGCGAATTACAGATGATAAAATGAGGTCATATAATATAATGAAGCACGTGCCACCATCACTACCATCACCAAATCTTCAGCTTTATTGGCCCCGAAACCCCACCATCAGAAGATTATTTGAATGAAATAAAATTTTGTTCATGATTCGAAGACATATTAAAACGTTACAAGCAATTGCACTTACGTCAAAAAGTAAATGTATTATTTGTCCCTCAATGTAATATTCTTATGGTCAATCACGTGCTCATGATATTTGAATTAAACTTCAGACGAATTATTATATTTTGCGATTCAGAAAATAGACCGAATCAAAAAAATATATGAAAAAATATGTACTTCTATTTCTTGCCCCATTGATTCAAGTAGAATTTTATTGAAGCATGCAGTGTTTGTGATCCTTTCATTGAAAAATAGAAAAATGAATAAATTTTTAAAAATCTGACCGGCCGGGAGAGGTTGTCCTTTTTCTAGGAGCCCCCTCTTCCTGCATATTACAGGATTTCTCAATATCTTGAATAATATGTAAAATCTGATCCCGGTAGCTTTTTCTCTACTTGGTTGCAATTAGCTATCATTCGCTCATCAGCGTGTTATTTGCGTTTGCAAAAGTGATCCCGATACGAATTAATGTTTGAAATTCTAGAGAACTTTTAAATCATCTAATTAAATGTAATTCTTGTGTTAATAGCTAAATATAAAAATACGTTTCAGAAGAGATTATTCAGATTTTCTTGTTTGAAAAGTGCCCGATAAGATGGCTTGATATCATACTCTACGAAATATAAAAAACTGTAATAAATATATTTTATATATAAATAAATAATATATATATATATATATAATATAAAATAATAAATAAAAACTGTATAAATATATAAATATATAATATATTATAAATATATATTTTTTTATCTAATTGCTTGGCCGACTTTGGTTTCATAAATCCATTAAATTGTACAAATAAAGTTGTACTAGGCCAAATTGTTTGATCACATATGTAGCAATATTCGTAGCAATAATTAGTGCTGCGCAAATTAATGTATGTTCACGGTAAATTATATAAATTTTCTTGACTCCCTGCGGCAAGTAAAGAAAATATAACTGATAGCGTGACTTAACGTGACCAAATAGTCATTATGCATTCTCTTAACTAAACACATATTATAAATCTGCACTTTCTTGCCTTACTGGGGGAGATGACAGATTGATGAAATACAAATATCTCAGATACATAAGGTTCTCCCTGACAATCCATCTTGCAAATAGTAGAATAATTTATGAGGAAGATTAAGGTATCTACTACTATATAAATAGAATGACCTTGTAGAATATTCATTAGTTCCACAACGATCACATCTTCCTCCGTACTTCAGTTTTCTCCAGGTAGAAAAAAATGAGGGTCATTGTAACTCTGGTCTTTGCTTTAGCGGTTCTCGTTAATTTCATTGGTAAATATAAAATATTATAATATATATACATATAATCTTAAGAATTTTTTGATTGTATCTCGACTGAAGTACATATTTATTCAATATACAGACTTGTTCAAGTAAAAACTCTTTTTTCTCTGAAAGCAGAAAAAGTTACACCTCTCGTGAAAGGAAGCTTTCAGTTTAACTTTCATCTTCATATAAAAAATTGAGAATAAGTGATACTGAGAGGTTTATCTTATAAAAAAAGTCTGGGATTTCATTCTCTTTTCTCCGTGCAGAAATTGCCCTACTTTGCCCTTTCTGTAACAGAGTTGCACAAAAAGTCATTCCCAAAATTCACATATTGTTTTTATTTTGTGAAACAGAAACTTTATAGATAGTATTATGAATGGGTTTCATCCGGGTTAACGAGAACCCCTTATGGACACGTCTCCTTTGTGTGATTTTTTTTTAATACCATTGAGCCGAATTCCTTTCGGGGTAAGCGTAGCTCGTTCGGTTCTGGTCTTGTTCTACTACTGGGGATTAAGGAATTTGTATGGTAAATTTGGGTATTCGATGTTTAGGGGGAGGAGGAATAGGTTTTAGGTCAATCTTACAACACCGCTCCGACACTAGTCGCTTGATCAATCTCTCTAGCAGGTGAAGAGCTTCGCAAAGCCATTGTAATGACGGGAATGATTATAACAATCCACTAAAAAATCTTTTCACGCGAGCCTATTAGTATCCA
>JAUMHM010000085.1:28077905-28097124 GCA_032362435.1 Melikaiella ostensackeni
TCCATTCATAACGTCAGTCCCACCAAACTTCGGTCATGCAAAGGAAAGTATGAAAACCAAGCCAGAACCAAAGGAGTAATGATCGGTTCGTGTTGTATACTGAGGAGGGCACCAGTCTCCTGGTTTGGTCTCGAAGATGAGAAAAGACCATTCAATGAGTTTCCATCAATTTTTGCAAGTTTCTGTAAATTTTGCTGGGAAATATATGTTCACCAAACAATGAAATGGTACAAAGAAATACTCATCGTGATTTTCTTGTCATTGAAGTAGTCGTGGAATCTCTCGATTGCGCAACACTTGTTCCTTCACTTTGAAACAAGTCTTTACGAACTAATCACACTTTCAAACCAAGAAATTCCGCGGACAAATGACAAAAACCTGGGAAATGTAGGAAAATCACTATAAATATTTTTAAATAAGCGCGCAAACGAAGTTCCTTTCATTTTCCCGTTAATTTCTTCTCTTTAAATTCCAATTCAAACCGACCCGGATAACGATTTGTGCTAGGCTGTTTAGTCCAAGATACTTATGGTGTAATACGACACTTTCAAGATTTTCGCTCTCGCCTTCCTTTCGAAAATTCTAAAAATCGTCGCGTGAATTTAAAAGCCTTTTCTCTTCAAAAACTGAAGCATTTGGGAAATATATGTTCACCAAAAAATAAAATAGTACAAAAAAATACTCTTCGTGATTTTCTTGTCATTTTAGTAATCGTGGAATCTCTCGATTGCGCAAAACTTGTTCCTTCACTTTGAAACAAGTCTTCACAAGTTAATCACACTTTTTAACCGAGAAATTCCGCGGACAAAAGACAAAAACACGAACTACAACTGGAAATTGTAGGAAAATCACAATAAATATTTTTAAATAAGCGCGCAAACGAAGTTGCTTTCATTTTTCCGTTAATTTCTCTTCTTTACATTCCGATTCACAAATTCATTCTTCATTTATATTCAATAAAATTAGTGTTTTCGAAAACTGAATGAATAATAACTATTGAGCTATTCCATGTAAACTGTACTGAGAAGACTATTTATTTTCTTGAAATATGTATTTTTGTGAAGCAAGTGGGTTACGACCTTCTGAATGCTTAACGCTACAGTTTGTTTTTTGCCTCTTACGTACAATTTCATTTTTGTGGCCTACGATCTTATGCAACTAGACGAATGATATCCTTCTGTTCTGGAGGCATCCAGAGATTAACTTGGAGCTGAAAACCTTAAATTGGGAGTTGGTGTTCCCAATGCACTTTATATAAGTAATAAATGAATAAAGGAACTTAGAAAAAATGATCGCAATATATAATTCTATGCTTGCAATTACTGTATTGTATGGTAGCGAGACCTCGGCCCGACAAGTAAAAGGTAGGATTAAAGTGAACACGGTTGGTATGCAATTTCTGCGGATTATGACTCTAAAGCGAAGAGATGTAAAGAGTCATAAAAATACAAGAGATTGCATGAAACGATGTATGAATGTAAAAGAAGCAAAAGATATATGCCACGCAATAACTTTGATTTTGACCTTCCCCCCAAACCCCTTGTATTGTGGCCAGAAAATGCCCCAGGTAATCAAAAATAGCAATTTTATGAAAATTCATGCCAAAGACGACTTCTTAAAAACTTTTTTTTGGCATGAATGATTATTGTTTGGTAGCACACAATTTTCGAAGTGTTTTAAAACTAACTTTTCTTTGTCCAAATAATCATGAATTCTTTAAACAAATTTATTTTCCCGGTAAATGGTGAAAAGTTATTATTTTTTGGGATGAATGGTACAGTTCATGACTGTTAAGACAAATGTGTTTTGTTTTACATATTTTTGAATTGCTGAAACAATTTCTATTTGTATAATAGTTTCTTTTTTCCCACAAAAACGTGAAAGGTTAGTATTTCCTTAAAGTATTGCCACAACTAACAAATATTGAGAGTAATCACGGCTAGCCTCGTTTAACATCAACCCAAAAGTGCTTGCAAATTTAGTTTTTCTTTCGTACCGGTTTCGGGGATGTCTCCGGTTATTTTAAGCCCAAAAGAAAAAAATCATTCAACGCGTTTATTTTGTGTATTTTAACAAATATTTAAGAACAATAGAAAAGATCGATGAAAACCAACTGAAAATGCATCTAGCTCAACATTTTTACTGAACTAGTAACAATCGTTCCTAAAAATAAAATGTTTGAATTTGTTAAACTAAATACATTTTTAAACAATTTTTATAAATATCCGGAAAGAGTTTAATTCGATGGATTTCAGGAAGCAGAACAATTTTAAGCTATAAACTGCTATTCAATTTTGTATCGTTTCCGAGAAGAAGGAGATTTTTAATCGTTAACAATTATTTTCTTACTCAACTTAAAATAACCGAGGTGCATTTCCAAATCACGTACAAAAAAAAACTGGATGTGCAATTGCTTCTGGATTGATCTTAATCGAGGCTAGGCGTATAATATTTTTCCGTTGAAGACATTTTTCAATTGTTTAAACAATTTTTTCCCTTGAAACTCGTGGAAAGCTAGTATTCTCGGAATAACTGATAGAGTCAATGAATGTCAAGAGTAATGTTTTCTTATAAAAGACAAGTGAGCATCAAGAAAAGGTTATACAAAAAAGTGGCAGGTAGCCCCGACCACCTGGAAAATCGTAATATTTTGAAGTTTTATCATAATTGAACAATGAAAAATGTATTTCTTGAATTAAAATTGCAATACTTTATATATTGCAACATAAATACTCATTGAAAATAAAAAACCATTGGAGATTATTGTGTTAACGCAAAAAGGTTATTTATAAGGTCTTGACACAAACAAATGAAATCAAACATGAAAAAAAAACTGGCTAGGGCTACCAGACTGTGATATGTTACAGAAAAACTGCTATAAATAATTAAGAACCGCTGCAAAGTAGTTTGGTAGCCGCATTCACCATATTGTGCATCTTTGATTGCGATCATTTCATGAACACTGTACTTTCTCATAGATGGTTTTTCTTCTTTAAAGAAATAATTCTTTTACATTAATCCGGCTGATATATTTTCTATGACCATTATAAAAGTCTGCTATGATTAAAGAATTTTGGATTGTAAAATGAATCTGACGGGATGGGAAAGGCGGTTTCGCCTGCGTTTTAAAATTATTTATTGTTCTTTGCTTATTTCTCATTGCTTATTATGATTTATTGTTTAATGCTCATTTTTGATGAATTCTAAAAGAAGAAAAAGTTCAATAGATTCATTCAATCAAAACGAATGAATTTTATGCTTAAAACATTGTAGTATTTCACAAGTGGAGATTTTTTTCTCCTTTAAACGTTAAGCAAATTGACAAATCTGTATATATCTTAATTTTATTTTGTCATACAGGCCTGTCAAGTACACCAATCGATTCATCTCATCATAACGAATAAATTTAGTAATTACAGTATTTTCCCAAATTCAAGAAAGTTCTTCTCTTACAAACGTTAGAAAAATTTGCAAATCTGTACACATCATAACTTCGTTTGTTCATAGAGTGCTTCTAAATACATCAATCGATTCATGTTGTCAAAGTTAACAAGTTTGGTGGTCATTATGTTGTTATGTTCTTAATATTTAAGAAGAAAATTACTTACGAACGAAACATTAAAAATTTGAAAAATTCTTAAAAACGAAAATATGTATAATTATGGAGATACCTATAAACATGATATAGAATCATATCCACTAAATATCATCCTGTTTTAAGAAAAAATCGGGTCACAGAGCTTGGTATTACTGCTGATACTGTGATGAAAATTTTTTAAATTTCTAATCTTGTAATTTTATTTTGTGTTATTCTCACGATATTTAATGAATGAATCTCGAACTTTTTTGTTGAAAAAAGATGTATTTCATTCAAATCTACGTATAAATTTTTCTTCTCCATTATAATCAGAATCGCAAAAAACTTTACATCTAAAACGATTCTTAAAAAAAGTATAAAATCGCAAAAAAAATTATTATTCTTATCCGATCCGGCCTTGAACTGGAAAAATAATGGGCATTATTTAGGACTATATTTCCTCCAAATTTCACGAAAAAAAGAAGTTTGAAGATGTTCATCGCTACAAAGCTTTCTCTATGAGGAGGCAATTTGTGAAATTATCGAACAAACATTGAAGGTCACGGTTCCAGGGTAAACTTGGATGTCATAATCAAAATCTATTTAATGTTTCTTGGGAACAACATAATTTTTCCGAATAAGCAGAATCTCGAATGTTGAAAAATACCGAAAAAATAATTACCGAAATCGAAAATTTGCGAAAAATAAAATTTTCCGAAATTTGACATAACCAAACATAAATAAAACTACCGAAAAAATATATATATTAACGAAATCGAAATATTCCGAAAGTGAAAAGTGACGAAACTAGAAAAATCCAGAAATCTCAAATTATCGAAACTATTAAATTCCCCAAATTGTATACTTAGAGAAATTTTGAAACACGAATTCCATAAGTGCGTATTTTTAAAATTTCACTTTGGGACACTTCTTAACGATAAAAATGTTGATTTTCAATCGCAAAAAAGGAAGTAATAGATATAATAAAGCAAAATGAAAGTAATAAGGTCAAATATTTAACAAACAATCATCATTCAAATTCAGAAAAACAATTACGAAACATATATCATGTATGTTGAATTGTATGATTAAAAAAAACCTTGAAATAGTGATAAAACTTTTGCCACACTTACAGCTTTTTAATTTCGAAGTGTCTAGACTCACCTATTTGATTATCATTCAATCGCCAAAGTATTTCGAGATTCACACTGAGTCGAATAAACGTGAAATATTTATTTTCTTAAAATGTTGATGATCATTTCTAAATGAGAGACCTTTTCTTTCGAAGCGCAAATACTGCTTCTTTTTTTTAACTAATGATCGAGATTGAGCAACATTCCAAGATTATTAAATGCCTTACACTATTTGAAAGATCACTAAGCTTATCAATTAAAATTTTGTCATCGTGACGCAAGAGCGTCGGGTGCCCCTAATCTCTCATTTTCTTTAAAGCTAATAATATAGAATCGAAGTTGAACGGAGAAGCAAAATTTAAATTTCTAAAGTAAGATCCCAGTTACAGTTCACAATGTCTTAAACAATTAGTTATTATTATTATTCACCAATTGATTTTATTTCTACAGAAGAAAATTTTAACATTAATTGTGAATTCGATACAGATCATGAAAAATGAATATTATATCAAATAACAACTTACTACATTCAGGAAAAAATATATGCAGAAAGTAAATACTTTTCACTGGAAGAAACACTGTGCCTCACATAGTAAGATGCATGAATTATTTTTCAGTTTTATCTTTTCTATCTACTTACATGCACACACCGATGAATCTCAAATTAACTGGGAGCTCCTGTTTCCAATAGAATTCAAATGAAATTTTCAAACATTCAAGTTCCATACCGAAGATAGATCCTTTTGAAGTGATCCAATTTCCAAACCGCAAAATAAAAAAACAAGAAAATCAGTAAAGGTAACTCAAATGAGAAGCAGTGTAATTTTATAACAATATAGAACTTCATTTGATAATGGTTATAACTTAAGTTTTGTTGGATGTTGGCCCAGCATAGCAAGCCTGATTGCGAGAGCCGAAACTCCCGGGCGATGGGGTCGCCTGTGAATTACTGTTACAAGATAATAACTATTTTCATCAGTATGGATATAAGTGATTAATTCGACGTGGCTATCGATTCGCAGAAAGCCAGTGTCACAATGAGAGTAAGCTCTCCTAGTGGTCACCTGAAAAAGAGGACTAAGTATTGCGTGAAGTGTGTGGATGAGGATATTGATTGTGTGGGTATTTATTATGAGAATATTGTACATTCCCTTGGCTGTGTAGATATGGACCCATGTATGATTTAATCCACGTATGATATGTGTTGTTATCATTTACGCGTACAAAAACGTCAGGACTAGTAAGACCCATAGTGCTTCCAGCACAAAGGAGAACACCAACCAGTTTTTCATCCAGAACTAAAGCAGAACCGACATCCACTTGCGTAAGGTCTCTTTCTCCAGCTGGTAGAAGAGCGCAGATATTGTCATCTGTGAGCATAATATTACGAAATCGGTAAAAATAGGAACACGCCTCCAGGCTGATTATGGATACACGCACTGATCTTCGGAACTTAGGAGATTCCTGCCTGTCGCGGAAACCAGAAAGGAGACAAAGTTTTATTTTATAAAATATTGTTTGTTTTGTTTTTAATACATGATTGATAACTTACATTCCATTCCTGGGTGCCCAGCCAGTAATAATAGCAAGTGTTTGTGGTGGTAAAGGTTCCTTATAAGGGATTATGTTTCGATTAAGTGACGGAACATAAAATTTGATAAATGGTCTAATCAAAAGCAAGACGAGAAGCCCATTTGGGTATTTGTGTATTACATCGTGAGTTTCAACAGGAGTCACCAACGGTTGACCAGATTCAACTTCATACGTCATCCTACCTTGCTTAACACAACTTTGAATAGTTAAGATAAGTTCAGGCGTGATTATAATACCAACACAAATTCTTACACCATTCTGTAAAACTTTTACAATGTAGGGAACACTTCTAATGTTCCATTCATCATATGCTGGCAACGAGAGATCAATTACACGTTTCTTGCGCAAGTGGAGGTTTGCCGAGTTCTCTGTAGGTATGATAAATTCATCATGCAGTAGCGTTTTTTTTCAATAATAATTACTAAAAATTTATTTTAGATACATTAATTAGGCTTAAGCGAAAAAAAGTAACTTTATACTATGAACTTCTAATAGTGCAGAGACATTGCTCTCGTAGAAGACACTCTTACATTTTTTTGCATTCTTTTAATATCTTTTATCTCCCATCTCTCATTCAAGTTTTGAGTTCTAGTATTTCAGGAAATTGAATAAGTGCCTGAAAAATTATAGTGAAGTTTTTTTATGTACAGTTTTTGGCTATGAATACGAATATTACATTCATAATCTGCAAAAATCATTTTTGTCCAGATTATCGTTTCTTGTACACGTTTCAAACGAAACATTTTTTTACTTTGGATATTTGTCGACTTATTTAGAAATATGGTGATATCTGATCTCAAATTTTTTTAGGGAGCACTAAAGGATCGATCCCAATTCTTCTTGTATTTATAGAATAGTAATGCAACAAATTATTTTTACATCGAAAGGAATACTTTGATGCCAGAGAGGCTTAACACAGTTCTAATCCGTTGTTTAATTCCTTTAATCCTTCATAATCTTTTGAAATTTCAAGTAATATACATAGTACCCAGTAATCCCATATCTAACCTTGCGTGCTCCCATTAAATCTAGTGTAACCTTTTGTAATCTCTGTAATCTCTAAGTAGATTAACCCATTAACGACCAAGAACTACACTTTTTTAACTTATGTTCAAGCCTCATTCTCATGACTGAAAAAGAGAAATTTTCAAACGAAAATCATGTTTTCTTATATTTTTGGGTATGCTCTTCAAGAATCCGTGGTCAGAATTAAATTTGGTCCAGTAGGAAATCCAATATGGCGCCAAATTTGAAGAAAAGTACCAAAAAATCGAGAATTTTTTTTTCATAATTTTTTTTCGACCCAAAAGGGTGTCAGAACTGGACCCTAACTATGATCAACGGTGATCTGTACTCAGGAGTTTTCGGGGTCGGTGATTACGAATTTCAAATTGAATTTTCAGAATTCCATATAGCGGATCCAATATGGCAGACATAAAATTTCGAAATCTGTCGAGTTTCATCAAAACTCTGTGCTTGGATGAGGTCTCTGTTTACGATTCAGACATTCTACACTCAGCATAACACAGAGACAACGACGTGGACGAAGTAGAATTCTGTCTCCTTCGGGGTGCTTGATTAGAGTGAGTTCCTTGACTCTCACAGGAATATGAACCCTATTAGTGATCCTTCTTGAAAGGCGAGATTCACACTCTTTACAGAAAATTCTGGTCCTTATGGGACAATGTGAACAGACTTTGAGTTTATTTCGATGAGACATTCTGTGTATTTTCCGTTTCGCCTGACCTTTTCTCATGTAGCTCTGAGCAATAGATACTGCAAATTCTTTTGTTCCAACTTTATTCTTGCCATCTCCGGCAGCATAGTATATCACGAGAGCATACACAATTCTCTCATAACTTCTTTCTCCCTTTCTGCATCAGAACAAATGAATTCTGCATGAAAAACAAATGAATCAAAACAAATGAAAATGACCCCAGGCAACGTCGAGTCGTTTGTATCGGATCTACATTTGTTTCATGCTCTGTATCCAGATCGAGTTGCAAAAGACACTGTCAACATTCCGTTGTGAATTGATTGGAAGAGTTTTGATACCAAGTTACATCAAGATACATCAGAAAGAATACACGGAAAGAATCCGTGAACAAAAATATTCGAGACAGTGAGCCCGTAGAACTTTTCGAAATGTTCTTCTCTGTTGAAATAAAACAGTACATAATTGATGCATGTAAAGAGAATGACTTTGATTTACATTTGCGAAATTTAAATACTTTTCTAGAAATAATCATTTTAACTTCTTTAGATAAGAGGAAGTCTCAGAGAGACTATTGGTCGACAGATCCATTCATATCTTGTAACGTGATCTCTTTTGCAATATCACGCAAAACGTTCGAAGAAATCAAGTCTCGATTGAAGTACACTCAAACCCCGGTTTAGGGACCGTGATGGGGGTACCCTCAATGGCCTCGGTCTCTAAACCGGGATTCGAGTGTACTCAAAAATTGGAGATCTTAACGCTAATGATAATGCGTGGCGCGTTCGTGCATTACTGAAACTATTCTAAAGAAACATCCTGAAGTTTGGCATATGGATGACTGCTCTCTCCATAGATGAAATGATGGCCAAATTGTATGCAAGAACATCATTGAAACAATTCATTCGAGCAAAACCCATAGATTTGGCCTGAAATTCTGGGGTCTTTGCATTCCAGATGGTTTCGTATTGTGTCTTGACTTATATTGTGGGAAAAATTCAAAAATTGCAGAGAAATTCAGTAAATGCGCATTAGGTTCTCGCGTAGTGATGAATTTGTCACAACCATTTTTGAACCAGACAGCTGAGGGAAAGATACCTCAATTTCATATTTACTCTGACAATTATTTCACAAACTTGTGTCTTATTGTGCATTTGAGGAAGCTGGGATTGAAATGTACAGGTACGATCAGAGACAATAGGGTGAAAGAGAAGAATGTCATAGATAAGAGAGCTCCAAGAGGCGAGTATGTCGTGAAACATGAGAAAAATAGCGGCATGAACTACATAACTACATAACTACATAACGATCCAAAGTTGAGATACCTTTCCCGAAAGCCTTCCATCTCTACAATAAGTTTATGGGAGGAGTTGATCTCCATGATGGACACTGCAATAATGTGCTTCCAAGCATTCGTTCAAAAAAATGGACTTGGGTCGTTTTTATAAGACTGATCCAGGCCTTCATTGTGAATGCTCTCGTGATATACAATGCTGTCGGTGATGGTAAGAATAAAGTCGGAACAAAAGAATTTGCAATATCTATTGCTAAGAGCTACTTGAGAAAAGGTTAGGCGCAACAGGAAATACACAGAATGTCTCATCAAAATGAACAGATTTCGAAATTTCATGTCCGCCATATTGGATCCGCTATATGGAATTCTGAATATCCAATTTGAAATTCGTAATCAGCGAGCCCGAAAACACCCGAGTACAGAGTTGTGCGATAATCGCAGAGTTTCCAAAATTTCATGTCCGCCATATTGGGTCCGCCATTTCGAATTCCGAAAATTCGATGTCAAATTCATAATCAGCGACCCCGAAAACCCCCGAGTGCAGAGTTGTGCGAAAATTGTAGACTTTCCAAAATTTCATGTCCGCCATATTGGATCCGCTGAAGGGTATGGCTATTCGAGATCGGTGAGACAAGTTTTTTTTGCTATTCAACTATTCCGATCACCGTTGAGCATAGTTAGGTTCGAGTCCTAATACCCTTTAGGGCCGAGAAAAAATTCCCCATTTTTTTGTACTTTTCTCCAAATTTGGGGCCATATTGGATTTCCTACTGGTCAAAACTCAATTCTGACCACGGATTTTTGAAGAGCATACCCAAAACTATAAGAAAACATGATTATCGTTTGGAAATTTCTCTTTTTCAGTCATGAGAATGAGGCTTGAACGTAAGTTAAAAAATTGTAGTACTTGGTCGTTAATGGGTTAACATGAAATTTTTATTCTAAAAATTATTAATTAAGTTCAACCTAACAATAATGAATAGTTATAATTATATATATTCATTATTAATTATTAGTTCATTATCGACTCTCAGGAGTCGCTCAAGTAGCGCACTCGATTGTGTGTTTATAATTTGCTCTTCTTGCAGAAGAGGGTTGTAGGATCTCTACTTTCTTATTATTTCAAGAATTTAAGCTGTTCTTTGTCGGCTTAATATTTTAGGTTGTTTAAGAAATATATGAGGTTGGGTTATCTTCATAAATGCGTTCCATTGATTGGTTGTCAAAATAACGATGTATTTGTGTTGAGCGATACAGAGTCTTTTACATACAGTTGGTTGTCTTAAGGTCTACTACTCTCGGATAAGAATAGTGGGATGATTCGTTTGGGGGCACTACAAAAACGAACCGGGTTGTTGATAATATGCGTACAATTGGTGCCGGTTTTGAACAGCAAGTCTAGGAACTGTTTTTATAATGAAGAGGCGAACTTTGGCAAAGTCAGTCAAATAGTCATAGAGTGTTCTCTGTGACTTCTATTCAAGTAGATAAATATAATGTTCTTGCATCAGGCGAACTTTGAACAAGGCTATTCTAAATGAACTTCTCATAGGAAACTATTGTTACTTTTATTTGAGTATATAAATATAATGCTCTTGGTTTGAGTGAACTTCACACAAAGCTATTCTAAATGAACATCTCGCATTTATTTTTGGCAGACTTTATGCTTTTGTTTCTTATGCGGATCCTCGTTCTTACAATTCGACCGGTGTACATCCGAAGCGTACTTGTTGTAGTGTCATAATTCATTACTTTCTATGTTGATCACAGAATCTTCATAGAAGGTATTTGAGCACTGATGAAAAAAATCGCTCTATGGTAGGGATGGCGGCTTGACCAAAGGGTGGGAACTAGGGCGATCCAAAATTTTTTTTTCTGAAATTTTCATGCTGTCACCCCCCAAATGTGTTCGAATATACAAAAATAAATGCGTATTTGTGTGCAAAAGAAATGATATTTAGAGGTTCCGCAAGCCCCATGAAGCTTAATACGTTTTTTCCATTAAAAAAAAACATTTTTTGTAAATTTTACACAGAATCGTCAATATTAGGTTTTTCAGGTCTTGTCAGCACACAAACACGGAGTAATCCCTTGAAATAAAAATTTACTTGTCCCGTGACACGTTATCTTTTTGAAGCAAGTAAAGCGATTCTTATCATTTTTCGCGAACTTTCACGTACTTCTAAAACTTACACGTAGATGCTCGGTTTTAGAACGCGAATATAACATCAAGGATATCTCTTTGTCTTGAGTTTAGCGACGGTAGTCAACACTTCGGATTTACGATATACTTCAAGCTTTTCTCTCGACGTTTTACTGATTTTACTTGAAATGATTTCCCTTTTTTATATCCGCAAATGTTCCACTTTTCTGCTTGTGTTCTTATTAATCTTATCAGAGTATAAGATTTATTCTGTTATTGGTGGTCAGCAGTATCTAAATTTCTTAAGGAACTGCTGATCATATGAGAAGACGATTCTCCTTAGATTGCCTAATTAAAACAAAGGATTACTCTTGTTTATGATTCAAGTCAGCAATTTCTGAAATCTTTTGTTTAAAAATTAAGAAATTGTTGATCTTCTTTTGCAAAGATTTAATCTCATCACAACCGATTCGGTCAACACAGGTGTTGTCTGGTGAAATTGCTGACGAGATATATTGACTATACTTTCAGGTCTCAATAATTCTGATATTTCTAATCAGATATTTTCAAATCAGAGTTGAGATGGAGGTTTGTGAAAGTTTGTGTTTTTGACTGTGTAAATGGAAGCACTCAGTACTTTACTCAACTTCTTCTGCAGAATCTGCTAGAGTTGCACATATTTGATTGTTTAAAGTAAATTACTAAATCTTAATGATTACTCTTGTTTCCAAGATATTCCGAGATGGTGAAAACCAAAACTGCTGGCGAATTTAAATCTTTCATAGAATTTCCTTCCTCGCCACAGCGATGTAGAAAAAGCAAGTTCTTCTTGAACTGACGCCACAGTGAGGCAACAAAAGTGCCTGTGGACAAATTGATTTTCGGAGTATAATTTTACTCCAACTTGAACAAGTTCATAAAAATTAATGAATAATTTTCTATTTCATAAACAAATTTTATAAGTAATTATCTGCTTCCGCTATTTGTGATGGAATAATAACTGTTTCTATTACGGAATTGACCAAAACTTACTAAAAACTGACACTCACTTATAATCTTTAGTGATTCGATATAAGTTATAATTATCTTAGAAATATTAATTAATACCTGTATGTCTACCATTTGGTTATTTCTAAACATACAAACTTCATTCTTTGAAAGAAATTAACTGTAACTTTTTTTCAAGTTTTGCTACGAGACGTGGATAACAATGAAAATTTTGACATCTGATAATAATTGATAATTGTTTGAAAAACCTATTCAACACATGCACTGCTATGTTTGATGTTTATTGTATTTATTAAACGAGAACGTTCATCAATGCAATAACCTTCAAAGACAAAATTAATCAATTTTAATACTTTTACAAGTATTTTTAGGTTTTAGAAATTGAAATTGAAATGGAATTCGTAGTACCGAAAATATTCATTTTTATGAATTTCAATCGGAAAAAATTAAATCTTCTTTCGCAGTTTGTGTTTCATTTTAGACTGACTTTTGTCAGAGGCAGAGACGGAAAACAAAACCCAACAAAATGTAAAAAAAGATAAGAAAACAAAACTTCGTCCGCGCGCCAGGACTGTCTTACGTTCCAGTTAATTAATTTATTAAATAAATGATGGATAGCCTTGTCTTGCTCTGCTGATCGCGAAACTAAGACTATACTCGTTATCCATATAGTTAATGATAGAGGGTTATGAGTTTCAAATCTACTTATTATTTCAAGTATTCATTTTGAAGGAAATTTCTTGACTGATCAGTGGGGTTAATAATAATTAAAATTCACAATCATTTTGCAACATTTCATCAGCCTCGTTTGCTGACCACTTCAGGCTAGAAATTTTAGTGGAAACGATCACGGCACTGATAAAACTTGCTCGATGGCAGGGATGATGACTTGACCAAAGGGTGAGGACACTTGCCGACTACTATTGTTAGATTCTGACGAGAACTTAAAGGTCTTACGCCTCATTTTGTGATGCGAGGGGACAAAATGAATTCTTGAATAGATACATGAGATGCGACGGTGAACCAAACATTTACATAAAACCGTCACTAAAACACGGAGGTAATCCTTTGTACTGAAGATTCACTTGCACCGTGACACGTTATCTTTTCGTAGCGAGCAAAGAGATTCTTATCATTTTTCGTGAATCTCGACGTACTTCTACATTTTATGTTGAAGGTGCTCGGGACTAGAACGTGAAGAGACAAACAGCGGTAACTCTTTGTCTTGAGTTAAGCAAGGGTAGTCAGCAGTTTGGACCTACAATATACTAAAGCTTTGCCCTCGACGAATGAACTAATTTTACTTTGAGATAACTTCCCTTTTCATATCTGCAGATATTCCACTTTACTCTTTGTATTTTCATTTAATTTCATGAGTCCATGAGATTTGCTCTGTTATAAATGGTCAGCAGTTTCTTAGTTTTTTAAGAATCCGCTGATTATTTGGGGAAATGATTTTCCTCAGATTGTGAAATAAATACATAAGATTATTCTCATTTACGATTTGGATCAGAAATTCCTTAACTCTCATTTTAAAGATAAGAGATTGTTGATCTTCATCCGAAAAGATTCTTCTCATCGATTCAGATTTTGCCGATCCAGATATTTTCCTTACGAAATTACTAAGGAGATGTTTTGACCTTATTCTAGGTCAGGCTGACTGAAGAGCAACATTGCGTAAGCAATGTGCTACAGAACCCTTTTGATGGTTACAATGACTAATATTATTGTGACTTAAATTAAGTAATTTCTTCTATATGCATTTACGGTTATTATCTAACCTTGGATTTTCGGGCAGAAGAATTTAACCTTGCGTTGCAACAAAATCAGAAATGAATGCAATCACCTTTTTCCAGAAACTTGTGTAATGTAGATTGAGACGCATTCAGACGACCTGGTCATTAAATTGTGTAAACTAAAAGGTTTGGTCAGCGAATTCTTGCTTCTTCATTCTTTGTCACGAGCATTAAATTTCCTATGATACTGACTATTTACAGATCACGTACGAGGTTCTATTTTTATAGGTAGCTTTTGATTATGAATTTCAATTAAAAGAGAGCCGTACGTAACAGACTGATCGTCACGATAATCGAAAAAATGATAATCCGAGTTTTCAAATGCTTTCTATTTGATTGAGCTGCGGGTTTAAATAAAGTCAGAAATTCGAGTCGGCAGAAAAAAGACAAGTGAAAAAAAATCCGAATCTCGCGAACACGAACTGACTGATTCAAATAACCTTATGCGAAAGAGTGATGATTAGTAAATGAATATTTGTTTTAAATTTAATTAGAAGAATGATTGGAAATTTGACGTGGGAAAGGGACTTTTTTCAACCGCAGAACACATGCAGGCGAACATGCGTCGAAAAATGCCAAATTGCAGTCACCAAAGTTTATTGGTCTTCCTCCGTGGGACTGCTTTCAATAATTTGATGACCTATCACTTATGCTATCCGATCGCTTTAGGTCAAGAAACCTTTTTGTAACTACATACTACACAATTTTGTGATAGTAGACTGAAAGGTTGGAGTATTTTGGTTTTATTATAAATATTATTACAGATAATCATATTTGTCTATCTTTTGTCTCCTCAGAGGATATTTATTAATTCGAGTCTTCAATTTATATCTTCAGATTTTTGAAAATATAAATTTTACACCGAACTAAACTTGTTAATTGCCATCAGTAATTTCATTTAGTTGCTAACGATGGATATCTTGAGTGGCATCAATTTTTTTCAGGGGTTTTAAGATTTTAAAAATAATTGTTGTGAATTTTCTACGTTTGGTGAAATTTTGAATTCTTACTCTTATTTTCAATTAATTTTATTCATTCTTATGGAAATATGTTGCCTGTATTCCGCTATTCTATTCGATTTTCTAATTTCTCAATTAAGTCAATTCTAATGTGTCAGATAGTAAACAAGCGCTTCATACAAGTTGGCGTCTTCGCTGCCAGTGTCTAAAAATATATTTCATTTTTTAACTACTAGCCGCTTTCATTATATGAAAAAAGGTTTGACGTGTTAGGTGAAATTTATATTTTGGATTTAAATCTTGAGACTTCATTTTTATTTTTCTATATTATAAAAAGATGCCGCCGCCGCCGCTGCACAGTGGGAAGAAGCGTACTTTTTTGTTTCAAAATCGTAGAAATTTTAATAGGATTCACCTAGAGGGATGAATTTTTTGAAATTTATAGATGAATATCTACAGAATATATGAAACAAAGATGTGAAAAGATACTTTGAATTTTGAAAATATAGGTCAAAGTTGACGTTTTTTGACAAAATTTTAGATTATCTATTACTACGAGCGCTCAGATGTAACAATTTATGTGCTTCATATTTTTTGAATAGATTTTTTCATGCCGATTCCAAATCTGGCGTGTGAATTAACCTACGACATCATGGTTCTGAGAAAGAGGTTTTTGAGTAACCCACTCGATTCCTTTGAGGGCTGATCTATTCCTATTGACAAACATTTCACTATTCATGGTGTCGGAATGTTTTTGGTGTCGCTGGTTTCGAATCCGGGGTTAATTTGTCAAAATTCAAAATGGCAGAAAGAATATGGCTGATGAAATCTGTAAAAATAACACTGATATGGCTAAAAATGGCTATTAGGGATTCTTTGGTTTGCCCATTTCGAATCTTGAGTCAAAATTAAACAACTAAAAATGGTGAATCGAATATGGCGGATCAAAACTGTAAAAACAACACAGATATTGCTGAAAACTGGTATTGTGGGGTTTTTCGGGTCGCTGATTTAGAACTTTGAGTCAAAATTAGAAAATGTTGAATGACGTATCCAATATGGGAGATCAAAACTGTAAAAATAACACCAATATGGCTAAAAATGTGCTATTCCGAGGTATTTCGGTTCGCTGATTTCAAATGTTGTGCAAATTAAACAATTCAAAATGACGGATCCAATGCGGCACATCATGACTGCAAAAACAAAGCGGATCTGGCTGAAAATTGCTATTCCGAGGATTTTTGGGTCGCTGATTTAGAATTTTGAGTCGAAATTTGGAATGACAAAATAACTTATCCAATATGGCGGACCAAGACTGTAAAAACAATATCGACATAATTAAAAATTGTTATTCTGGTGTTTTTCGAGTGCTGATTTCGAATTTTTTATCCAAATTTTAAAATTTTCGAATATGTCGGATGAAAAGTGTAAAAACAAACCCGGTTGTAGCTAAAAATTTCTATTCCGCGGTTTTTAAGTCACTACTGTTGAATCCTAGGTCAAACTATCAAAATAAAAATAAAATAGCGGATCCAATATGTAGTTGAATGCTTACACAATTTTGGAGGTTTGTAGATTTTGAGAAGTCAATTTCAAATGAGCACGCCAAATTGATCTAGAACTTGGGCTAGGTTTTTTTTAAGGTAAATGCTATGAAAGTTGATAAATAAAAAATTCTTCCCTATAAATCATTACTTTGTCACTAAATTAAATAATCGTGGCAGTATTTTGTGTAAACATCTTTTCATATAGAAGTAACAGTTTACCCTATTATGCACGAAAATCTAAAATAAATTTAAAAAAAGTCTAATAAAATGTGTACCCAACGGTTATCATATGGTAAATGAAAGTACCATTTATACATTTTCAGTTTTAATGGCTTTAGAAATATTTCCAAAGATATCAATGCTTTTCAAGAGACCTCAGAGAATTTTTAAGAAAATACCACAGAGGCAAGTCATAGTGTTCCCCCCGTAAAAGATAGACGCCCGCCGATTCCTATATTATTGAAGATTCTAGTGTATATAACTTCTCTGAAAAACATGAAAGATAACAGAGCCATAGATATTCAGTGCTTTATAACACATTTTATGTAATAATTTGGTAGATATTCCCCACCCTTTGACTCTCTGTGCAGTGTGCATACCGAGTAAGTTTGGGCATTTTATTCTTATATCACGTTTTTCAGGACCAGCTTGGGATTGAAAATGCTTAGAGGAAAAACCCGTTTTCGAAATCGGTCCACCGGAAACTTTTTTGATTTCTCCATCAGACCGGCTCACATGACAGCCAAGCCATCTAGATTCTTTTTACATGTTATTATATCAAATATATGTAAAATAAGCATGATTTATTGCATTCTCTCTCTCTCTCTCTCTCTCTCTTAATAATGACGACTAATTTAATTAGAAAACATATTTTTTTTAATGCACAAATAACTCATGAGAAACATTCTTCTGTTTTTGTAGCTTTTTTTCTTTGGTTAGCCATAGCTAATACTTTCTTTTAATTTTAAAATTCACTCAACATTGAGTATTTCATAAATAATTTCCACATCATCTCCATCATCATTTACAACATTTACATCATCAGCATTCTTATCGAAGACTATACTTCCGGATTAAAAAAACCCGCTATCACTGTCACTGTCGATATCCGTACTCGTATCACTACCGCTGTCTTGCTGTTGGTGTTGTTGGTATAGATAATAGTCTTGTTGAAGGAACGGGAGTTGTGGGCTTAAATCTTCCAGAACTCTAAACCAATGAGTTGCAGCAAGCTTGTAAGAAATTGCTGTTAAGCCACTACCTGATAAGTATACATCACACTAATAGCAAAACCAATCTTTTCATATTCATAGAAGTATTTAAAATCTTCAACTGCTAACTTGTAGTCATCGAGTCCTCTCCACGTTTTGGTAGAGATGAAAAGTCTTTCGTTTGTGTCCATAAGACTTCCTCTTGACATATCGTGGTATTGAATTTTCTTTCCTTTGGTGGTAACAGCACAGATCTCGGTGATCTCTGTGAATGATGGCTCACCTGTCATCACCCAACATTCCGGAATGATGATAAATGGTGTCAAATTTATGTAATTCACACTCATTTTTGTTAACTACTAGGCTTGGGTCTTTGCTGCAGTTGTCGCAACACTCTCAGAAAAACTTTTTGGTGAATGAATAAAATCCTTCTGTCTTTCACTTTAATCTCTTTCAAAAAAATTTGGCGATGGATCCCCTCTGGGCTTCCTGGGCCCTTTATGAGAGATTTTTTGCTCATCAAACAATAAGGATAACGAGCAAAGAACGCATTCAAAACTTCTAGAAGGATTGAGAATATGACGTGCGTAAGAAAAAACGAATTTATCCTTTTTATTATTTCTGTTCACCCGATCCTTCTTATCTCCTTCTCCCTATAACATACTGATTGTATGATAGGGTAATTATTTTAGAGTTTATAATATTTCAGAAGACCCAATATCCTTTGTGATCCCTTGAAATTTTTAAAAATGTCTTGAAATTCTTTGGAATTTTTTGAAATGACCCAAATTTTTTCGAAAAATCCTTTGAAAATTTGAGCTGTAGTGGTTCAAATCTAAGATGAGTTTTTGGTGTCCTATATTAGAAGACTCAAGATCCTTTTCAATCCCTTTGAGATTTTTTGAAATGTCTTGAAATTATTTAGAATTTTTTTAAATAGCTCGAATTCTTCTAAAAATCCTTTGAAAGTTTGAGCTTTAGCAATTCATGTCAATGATAAGTTTTTGGTGATCTGAGCCAAATTTATAAGCGGCATTCAGAGTAATGGTAAATGAAGTTACCATTCACACATTTGAGTTTTGGTAATTTATCAGATCATTTCTTCAGATTTCAACAATTTCAATGGCTTCAGAAATATTTTTATAAAGGTATCAATGCATTTTCAAGAGACCTCAAAGGATTTTAAGAAAAATACCATGGAGACAAGTCATAGTGTCACCCCGTAAAAAAAAGACGCTCGCCGT
>JAUMHM010000085.1:28097224-28111973 GCA_032362435.1 Melikaiella ostensackeni
AAAATAGATAAAATGGCTTCTCCGTTTGGACTCAGTTTTACATTTAGGATTTGCCCATGATTTCGAAGGCCCTTAAGCATGTATCCCGTCTGAAGGCTCCGATTCCCGTTGAACAGTTGACTCCTTAGCAGGGCGAAAGTTTTTTCAACCCGGTCTCTAGAGAAGAAAATAATAGAATTTAAGATGAGCGCATGTGCCAAGATTGCTTTGATGCTCTTGGATCGTAATTGTCAACATTTTCTTGCTCTACAGATATCGTAAAGTGGCATTTTCATGCATGTGCGCAATTCTTCAATCCGCAGCATGGGAGGGCACCCATGTGAAGCTCTATTCAAATAAAAGTTATTGAAGTGAAAACTAATTTCATGTTATTTTATTGCACTTTATTCCCAAATATAATAATTGCATGTAAGAGAAATAGACGCGTACGAATGAGGTTCTGAGGTGTATAAAAGCGCACCAATTTCTATACAGAATAATTTTTGAGAAAGCAATATTGCCATACTGGGTCTGTGATAACCAACATACAAATATGTTCTTAACAAAAATGTTTTCTTTATTTTTTCTTGCAGAAATAAGTTCACAGTCCGGCTGTAACCCTACACGTTAGGTCCAGGTGACCTCCCAATAGGCCTCCTCCTCCCATTATTCCTGTTTATCAAGTACTTGGATATGAACTTGGACAACTTGGACTTATTCGGCTCATTCTTAATATCAATCCATACCGGCGTTTCGAATTTCGAAGACACTCTTTTTATCCTCATTCGCAACAATATTCTCTTGACGTATATGTGTTATTCTCTACACTAAAGTCACTTTTGACAGGACCAACCTATTTGCAAAAGTAATTTAAATTCTTTAGTCTATATACGAACTATTTATTGATGCTAGAATGAAATTTTGAAAGTATCCAAGCTTGAACATATTTCTCTTATCTTTCTTAGAACAATTATTTGAAAAACTCATCAATCATTTATCAGAATATCCATAATTGATCCGATTTTCCTCAGAATGAGTATTCTACAGTTTTTGGGTCTCTGAATTCGAATTGTGTAACAGAATTTTTAAATTCAAGACAGCTAGTCCAATATGTCAGATTAAAATTTTTGAAACAGTCTCAATTTCATAAAAATGGGAATTCCAAGGTTTCCGTGTCGCTTAGTTAGAATATGTTAATAGAATTTCTAAACTGAAGATGACTGATTCGATAAATGGATTAATAATCTATGATTGTTTGACTCGATGCACGTAAATGTGATGAGCTAGACGAGTAGACTTCGTAATACTCTATGATTCGAGAAAGGAGTTTATAATTAATTATAAATTGCTTCAAAGGAACACTATATAAATTATTGAATGCAATGATAAAGTTGTACTACAAAACTTGAAAAGATAACTTTAGTAAAACTCACTTAACCGTATGAAACAAAAACCCCCGCGTCCTATAAGAAATGTTTAGAAAGTTTGAATATTTTAAATATAATTTCTTGCTAATTACATTTCTCAGATACATCTTTTCCTTAATATCCTGCAATTTGTATATTAGCTGAAGAAATATATTGTTTCACAAATAAATACCAAAGTTTTGGTACTGTTTATCTAATTTCTTTATGAAAATAATAGCTACTATTGCATTAGAAAAATTTTCAGTTGAGTACATTATCTGAGGAAATTTAAATTAGATGCGCTTGAATATACAAAAAAAGTTACGTGACAGTGCCAGATATCGGTTTTCATACATTTAGTTTGTTGATTACAAAGAAATTATTATTTTGTGGTGATAAATTTATCTGGAATATTTATCGACATACAGTAAACTACACAGACAGAAAAAAGGATTTTTTTCAATGAAAATAAACTTTTAATTGGTTTCCAAATATTACTGACACTCCTCTGCCAACTCATCGTACTTTCAGAAAAAAAAATTTCACCGTCAAACACCTAACTTGTATATCAGTTAACTTGAATTGTTTACGAAAAATGAGTGTATTTTTTCACTTTTTATGTTCTACAAGTGTTCCTGCATTGATTGAAGGTGATATGAATTATATGCAATTCACTGGTACAAAGAAAACAAATATTTTCCCAAAAAACAGGGCTTCTTGTTAATTTACGTTGAAGCAAAAATCGTCATAATAAAAAAATCGAAAATTGGCTTTGATAGATCTTTTGTTAATCTAATTTCCTTGAATTTGCAAAAAAAATAAGTTTGATGAAAATTTAAGGCTGTAGGAATTTTTAAATAGTTTATTCCATATTTATCTCGGTGTTTGACTTTCGATTTCATGACGTGAGATGACCAACAACAAAAAATCACTGACTGTATATGTTTGAAAGATTAAATTCAAAAGCCTTTTGGGTTCTTAATAACATCTGGTCCATACAGCGGAGAAGTTCTTCGTCCCCAGGGTGCTGCTCTCTTCACCTTTTCAGCAATTACTGGTGGGCATTCCTTCTCGGACGTTATGAGGTTGTCGCACAGCTTCTTGAAACGGTTGATGTTCTTAGTATGACACTTAATGGGTGTTGAACTTCGGAGCAGAGAAGTTCTTCGTGCCCCTAAGTGCTTTCTTTACCTCTTTTGCAGTGATTGGTGGGCATTGATCTTCGGGCGTATCAAGGTTGTTTCACTGCTCCTTGAAATGCATGTTTTTAGTGTAAAAGGCTTACCAGATGTTATGTACTCAATCACACACTGAATACGGTACGCCTTCTCTTTAGCCCAGTTAATCTTCTCGTTCATTTGATGCAAGTGCGTTTTAGTCTTTTGATCTATCTTCGGCTTCACCCTTCGATTTGAATCGGCCAAGGCTCTCGCCGCATCATAAACTGAACAAGTGATAGACCAGAAGTAGGATTCCTCCGAGAGATCCTCACGAAAGGCGTCATTCATATCAGCCAGATCTAGGGGCTCAAGAAGAGCCTGGATGTTAGTGTTCCGCCTTGTTCTTAAATTACCATCATATTGTGGGCGATGCCTGATTTCCGCGGTTGGTCTTAATGTCGCTTCCTTCCCTTCGTCTGCGACTTGTTCTTGCAGCGGTTAGGGAAGCGTCCCGCGTATATATCCTGTTTGCAAGAGTTTGTTGGCGCGGTTTCGTGACCTCTGTTGCGAAGCGTGCGAGAGCTCTGGGTGTTTCTGGCCCCACAGAGTGTGCAGGCGTGCCATGTAACGTTTGCGATCAGGGATAATACTGACATCGTAGCAATCCAGGAAGTTAACTCTGAGTTTATCCATCTACTTAAGACGTCGACCAGCTCTTCGATTTGTCATCGTGTTTCTATCCAAATTATTTGCAGCACCCCGAACTCTAGGGCCATCGGCACTATCTGCCAACCTATTGTCGGGTGCTCCGCGCGTTCGTTTGTTTTGAACCGCATTTGCAAATGGGTTTGGTCTTACCATGGTTGTTCCCACGAGTGGTTAGGGAGAGGGTTTGTCCACCATTGTAGAGCCCCGCACGCGAGGGTGAGGCTGCATACTCTAGGAGGTCGCCCGGTTTTCCAGAGACTCCGTTTAAGGACACCTCACGCGTGCCATTCAGCTTTCGGCACGGTTGTTCACGCCTTGGCTTGGGAGTTTTTCCTTCAGGACCATCCCAGGACAATTGTCCGATACTGCTCATTAATTTTTGTAACCGTATTCAGCAGGAGCCCTCGGTACAGGGACCCCCTATCCGTTACCTGAGGACGCGTACGGTAGCTTTGTCATAGGCCCTCCTATGCGATATATATATATATACAATCAACTTTCCTCAATAGGGGTGCTCAGGGTTGTCTCATGCTTTGTGATTGCTGCTCGCCTATTTCAATAAACAATATCAATTAATTATTAAAAAAACAAAATTTTAAATTCATGTCAAATTATTACAAACTTTACACTAACCCTGAAAATCTATAGTAAGGACAGTTGACAGGGTCTACTTGGGATTGAAGAGCGTCTGATTCTCATCTACTAGTATATTACTGTTATCGACTTGGGCAAAATTTGGAGGGATCTTTGGCCTCTGCTCGAAAATAAAAACAGGTATGAATTTGGACCACCTTCATTCAAACCCTACTGCATGGACGTAAAAGTGCAAAGTTATCCAAGCACCATATGTGACGTGCCACGAGAAAAGGGGTCTCACGCGGGAAAAATCGAAAATCAGTTTATTGCTCTATTTATAGTATTTGAGTTGCTCTATCCAGAACAAAAATCAGAAAAAAATGTCGAGCACCATTTCCATATGTGCACGTTGAAATTTAGACGTGCAAAATTGACCAAGTATTATCAATTTTTCATAACTTTGATAAAAGTTGACTTATATATTTGAAATTTTGAATTATCATGTAATCAAAAATTTACTTAATATTGTGAAATTCCAAAGGGAAAAACGAAATTAATATTTGGCATTTATTTTCTTGTTAAATCGATGATAAACCCATATTAAAAATATAAAAATTGAAAAGTATAATATTACAGCTATTATAAAGTATCTTCATTATGATATTAAAATTTCTTAATGAAATCAGACAGATACTCAATGCATTTTCAAAAAAAAATTGCAAATTACTTTTCATTTGTTACTACCAAAAAAAATAGAAAGAAAGGATACTAAATTCATATAGAAGAACATATAATATTGACTAAAATCGTGTATTCGTCTTGCAAATTCTTTTAACCTAGATTTTATATTAGATTCTCGAAACTTCAAATGGGCTGCTATAGTAGGCAGCATATAAATTTTCCATGTAAGAACCGGCGCTCCCTAACACGTGAAGATTATGTAAATTGTGACGTGAGTCATAACGAACTTGGTAAATAATATTTTTTTGTCCTAGAAACTGACTTATGAAATATAAATACAACCTCGTTTATTGACTCGAATTAAAGATAAGATTTTGAATATCAGGTCTCGCGAATTTGTTCCAAAGTCATCAATGATCTCTAGTGACGCTCTCGTTAGCCGAGTCGATAATTTACGACAATAATGTAGTCCATATTATCATGACTATACTCTTTTGAAAAGAAACAGAATACTTATTAATTACACTGTTAACTATAGCTATTCAGCCAACTGGAAACGATGAGTATCTTTTATACTCTGGTCTCATTCTTGGCGGTTATTCTTAATTCTATTTGTAAAAATAATAATGTGATACATCTATTATTATTTCAAAAACATTTTTAATTTTTACGCAAATAACAATTTGTCCGATTTAATTCTCATTCTACTCCAATTGATATTTTGCTCAAACTTTAGATGTGTTTGTCCAAAATGTGTACCAACCTAATCTGATTTATATGTGCACGTCCATGTCCTTACTGGTTCATCCGTGCACGCCTAAATTTCGACGTGAAAAGTTATGAGTGTCCCAACTGTGTATGTACCCAGATGATACCCTTCTAACTGTGCACGCTAAAATTTAAACGTGCACTGATGGTACCCTACCATCTGTGCACGTGCAGAGATGGTATTCTATTTAGCAAAGTTACTTAAGGTTCGCTTCCTACGATTTGGTCTGTAATATAGGAAAAGATCTTCCATTACTTCAGAAATGCAATGAGAATTCTCAACCCTGTATAAAACTTGACAAGCTTTGAAACTTTTATAATTTTCCATTCCCCTACCAAAGTTATGCAGTTTCGCAAGGGCTGCAAGTATTTTTATAAATTTTCATACATTTCTAGGAATTTTAAATATTTCCATCAAATTCCCGAAAAAATTTCATATGTTTCCAAAAGTTTCGAATATTTCCTACCAATTTTTAAAATTTTCCATGAGTTTTACAGTATTCGAAAATTCCCTAAAGTTTCCAAAAGTTTAAAACATTTGCGGCCATTTTCAGGAATGTGCATTACTTTTTCAAAGTTTTCATAACTTTTCCAGATTCCGCATAGATTTTCAAACCCTATTTTTTTCTATCATTTTTATAAATACCGGATTCTCAATAAAAATCGACTGATTTCTTTTTCGAAAGAAAATTCAATTTGTATATTCAATTTTTATGCAATTATATGCAATTTGTATTATATTTGTATTATAATTATATGCAATTTGAATGAAATCTATCTTAAAACTTCTTTCACTTTATAAAGAACACGAATACCAAGTTTCATGCCTTCTTAACAATTTGAACAAATTCAGTATTTCGGATAATTTCCACTTCACCACAACAATTATAGAGATTTTTTTTTTTTCAAAAAGTTTTTCTCCTAAATCCGAAGCTTTGCTTTGGAATTAAAACCTTGCATTGTGAATTTGAATTCAAAGTCATTTCAACATTCTACAATGAGTGGAAAAACATCTGATTCACTACTGACTCTAAATCACGTTGCCGTAGGTCGGTGGGCACAATTTTTACTTCTCTGAATAGCTATGTGTCATAATTTCATGAATTTTTTGTGCTGCATACGAAAGAAAAATTACTTTTCACCTTCAGAGTATTCTTAAGCCTAGAAACTTAACGAGGGGCACAAATTATTATTTCCTGATAACAATAACGGGAAAGGTAATATAAACACATTAAATATGCAAGATATCAATTTCTCAATATGTCCGCCGCACAGGCCTGGTTTCGATGACTTCTAATGATATACCAACAGAATTTCAAGAGATGGAAAGTTTTTATTGAGAATAGATATTTGAAAAACATTGCGGATTTCAGTAATATATTTAAATTTTTATCAATACAAACCTAAGCTAAGTTTTTAGGAGTATGTTACTTCCGGATGTAGCATACCACCCTCTCCTTTATCCACTACTCATCTTATGTTTAGGAAGGTAAAAAAATAGGAGTTGCCACATTCCTTAATCTTATGTTAATTATAATTTGGTTCATTCTACTTCACATCAGCCTAATGGTCAAACCACTCACAACTGTAATTCGGTGATTTGGAATTGGCTTTTGTTAAAGCTTCTTCGGCGTTAACGAATACAAGCTCATAACGTGCCTCGCGCTTAGCACTCCATTAATGTATGTCCAAAATGTTTAATTTTTAAGATGATGTTAGATTCTTTCATATTAAATGTATGTTCTATTAATTTCTGAACCTTTTCGATTCAAAACTTCTATCGCAGTCGAAAACTTTAACCGTCAAAAATTGTAGAGTATCTTGTGTCGTTCTCCTGTCGTTCTCCTGAATTTGAATGGAAAGTCAAATATTGCTGAGACTTAATAAGATTGTCCTTTTTCTTTTAATTGAAAAATTTCAAATTGAATGGATTGAAAATAGAATAATTTACGCTCAAACGATATTTGAATAGGATTGGAAATTGAATGAAAGCATTTAATTATGAATCCATTAATTTGTAATTATATGAAAATTGAAAATAGTTCATAAAGTTTCAATCGTTTCAATTTGGTTAACTACTGAGGCTTTTGAATTGAAACAGTCCATTTTTTAACTTCTAATCTGTAATTTGTTAAATTTTTAACAGATTCAGAATCCTTTTCTAAAAATAATTATTGTTTAACTTTTAACGTACTCTAACTACAACTGGGATTTGAATATCATTTAATGATTTATATTTAGATTTACATTCCATCAACTTAAAATGTTTTTCCTCCAAAATTTTCAATTTTTAACGCTTTGAATTTTGAATTTTTCAATTCTTCAGAACTGCATTCTGGAATTCTTCGATTTAAAAGTGTATGCTTGAAAATGTAGACCTAAAATGGAAAATTTTTGAAGTAAAAGATATAAGAATTCTGCATTGTTAACTGAATGATTACATAATTGAGAAAGTTGACAACTGAACTTAAGATTGAAATATTAGTTGAAATCGAACTTTTTTCTAGGTCTCGAAAAATTCCTGCTTTTCACGGTTTCCGTTCAGCGGCTACCCTGAACTAACCGATGTTTCATTAAAATTAATTTATATAAGTAAATTCGAATGCAAAAGTATAACGAAGGAAAAAATTATTTGGATAATGAAGACATTGTGTTTATCCGACAAAATAAATATTATATTCGATCTGAGGGCACGAAGGAATCAATAAATAATATTTGATTTTGGTAATTGTTTGTTCTATCAATTTTATTATAAGAAATAATAATAACAAAATTATAATTTTCATATCTCAAGTCTCGAGAAGCAGATCTGACTGTTGTTTTGACTTCCAAAGTGTCGAATGAAGTTTATATCGGAAGATCGTCATTCAATACTTAAAATTATAATTATAGAATAGAAGCGTACTTTTTTTCTTGACAAATCATCATTTTTACACTTATTCTAATCGGCACGAATAGAAAAAATATTTTTTGTTGATATTAAATACTTTTTTCCCTTCAATTCAAAATCGAATAATTCCAACTTCTTTATTTCCAACCTTGTATCTAATGTCGTTTCGTGTCATATGTCGATTTGTGGAAAAATGATGATAATTGATGTTTCCTTCACAATTAATAATAGCAATGGTGTGAATTCAGTGTATGATTAAATATGAAATACATTAATCCTGAACATGTAGATGTTACGTGTAAGTCTTATTTTTCCCCCTGTGGTGGAAAATCCGACCCCTTTGACGTCTCAGAGGTCTTCCAATCGATATGAAATCAGAATTTACGAAGATACATTCATTATCGAAGTGTCATATCTGACTTTGGAAACAGTCCATTTTTATAAAGAATAAAATACAGTCGTTAGCCTTCAAGCGTTTTTTTGTTTTCTGCCCACACGTTAATAATATTACGCAATCTGCAAAAATCGACATGTATTATTGAGGAAAACTGTAAAAAAATGATTGATTTTCTAAAATAAATAACAAGATCTGCATTAATCCCATGTAATAGTAATTTTTATATAAAGTTGGTATTTTTCTGAATTCAAAGAAAAGTTTTGTATAATTTTGTGCTTTTGAGGTGCACCATGTAATACCGAGCAATTATTTCTCTCCTATTCATTGAGATTTGTTATTATATTTACACAATCAATAACCAAATATTGAAGCTTTGTTAAGATGGACTATTTCCAATAAAATGAGGGTACTCTTTTCAAATATAAATACCCATGTATGCAAACAATACCTCACACATTGTTTAGGCGTCAATTCAAAAAATGAAGTTTTCGAAAATTTCCAAAAGAGAATATTTTTATACAGAAAGTTAGGAAGAAGTCAAATAAAAGCAATGTAACTTATCTGCCTGGTTTTGGAAAAACACCGTTGAGTCACTTGAAACGGAATAGACAGAAAAATGGAGGACGTCTCTGCGACATTTTTGCGACATCGCAAAACGTTCTAATTCCATATCGTAAAGATATCGTTAAGACATCTTTAAGACATTTCAATGTCGCAAAGATGTTTTTTTTTATCATTTTCATGTGACGGACATACGACATTTTTGCGTCTTGAAATTATTCAATCAAAATTTTTTGTGTAAAAAGTTATTGCAGAATAACGCAAAACCTCTTTTTTTCTACTCATATTATTCACAATGAGCGTAAGAATAATAATATGCCACATCAAGAAGTGGGACCTCATTTAAAATTGCAATTCTTATAAATTTAATGACAAAAATGCACAGTAAATTCCGGAAAAATTTTTTTATCTGAAGTTTGTTAAAAAGGTTTCAAAGAATAAAAAGCACTACAAGGTTATTCGAAATTATTTTCAAAATAAAAACATATGGGAATATCAATTACTTTTATTCGTGCAGCTAGGTTTTCGAAAAAAAAACTATAATTTTGAAGTATATTTTCACGTGGGAATAACCTAAGAATTAAGAAGTACATGTTTTTATTAGCATTTTATTTATGAACCTACCTATTCAGCCAGCCTAATACACCCCATCGGTGCCTCAAAAAATACCCCTAAATCCAAAAATGTCAATTTTCGGTGTTATGCATTATTTATAAATATTTTAGTGTTATTCTCAGTTATTTAAACATATTCCATTTGTTTAAATAACTGTAATTTCTAAAAAAGTTAGCTTTTTTCTAACAGAATCATAATGTAGGTAACCTTTTTATATTTTTATACGTTTTCGATACCGCAGCTTATTGTGCAAATTCAAAGTGCGAATTATTTGAACAATTACTTATGTTTCCTATATATGAACTTATAATATTTGAACATTTTTCAAAGCGTATTTAACATGTACTATATAAGGGTGAAAATGAAAGAGTTGGAATTATTTGATTTTGAATTGAATAGAAAAAAAGTATTTCAGATCAACATAAAACCTTTTTTTTCTATTAAGGAAGGACAAATTATACGTATATAGGTAGGTCATTGTATCATTTGAAGTTCTAACCGTGACCTGAATTCAGAAAGAGAATGAAGAGGGCCGCAGAGCCTGTAGGTAAAGTCCTGACCGTGAGCAAAATTCGTGTGCACCGGGACTGCCGATATTGCAAGAAATCAGGCCGACGAAAAATATTTAATGAACGACAACAACAGCAACAAGTAGACACTTAACAAATCGGGGAAATGCCAGACATCTTCTGAATTAAGGTGCGTCTAGGGAGGTGCAAGGAATGAAAATATAAACGAGCTACCGGCAGAAAATAAAAGTGTCATAATATCGAAGATCTAGCAAAACTAGGAGGAAATCATAATTTCTGTTGGGCAGATGGTGAAAAAAGATACGCCGATGTTATTGAGGACAACATTTTACTGAAAGGATCCATGAAGAGAAATATTCGAGACAGTGAACCTGCAGAACTTTTCGAAATGTTCTTCTCTATTGAAATGAAATAATACATCCTTGACGCATGTAAAGAGAATGACTTTGATTTACAGTTGCAAGATTTAAATACTTTACTAGGAATAATCATTCCAACTTCTTTCAATAAGAGGAAGTCTTAGAGAAACTATTGGTCGACGGATCCATTCATATCTTGTAACGTGATCTCTTCTGCGATGTCATGCAAAACGTTCGAAGAAATCAAGTCTCGATCAAAGTACTCAAAAATTGGAGATATTGACGCCAATGATAATGCGTGGCGCGTTCGGGCATTACTGAAACTATTCCAGAGAAACATCCTGAAGTTTGGCATATGGAGGACTGCTCTCTTCATAGATGAAATGATGGTCAAATCTTATGCAAGAACATCATTAAAACAATTCATTTGAGAAAAACCCATACGATTTGGCCTTAAATTCTGAGGTCTTTGCACTTCAGATGATTTCGTATCGTGTCGTGAAACATGAGAAAAATAGCGGCATGAACTACATAACTGTAGTAGATTCGAAGCCAGTTTCGATACTTTCCACTGCTGCAGGAGTAACTCCTTTATTACCCTCGAAAAGGTACAGTTCACAAGCATGATCCAAAGTTGAGATGCCTTTTCCGAAAGCCTTCCATCTCTACAACAAGTTTATGGGAGGAGTGGATCTCCATGATGAACACTGCAGTAATGTGCTTCCAAGTATTCGTTCGAAAAAATGGACTTGGGTCGTTTTCATAAGACTTATCCCGGCCTCCACTGTGAATGCTCTCGTGATATACAATGCTGCCGGAGATGGCAAGAATGAAGTCGGAACAAAAGAATTTGCAGTATCTATTGCTAAGAGCTATATGAGGAAAGGTCAGGCGAAAGGGGAAATACACAGAATGTCTCATCAAAATCAGCTCAAAGTCTCTTCACATTGTCCCATAAGGACCAGAATTTTCTGTAAAGAGTGTGAATCACCATTCTGTTATCTGTGTTTCAAGAAGAATCACTAAGAGGATTCATATTCTAGTAAGAGGCAAATCCGTCAAATTCGAAATCAGCGTCCGCGAAAACCCCTGAGTACAGAGTTGTGCGAAAATCGTGGAGAGTTCAAAATTTCGTGTCTGCCATATTGGATCCGCCGAAGGGTATAGCTATTTGAGATCGGTGAGACAGGTTTTTCCTTGCATTTCAATTATTCCGATCACCGGTGATCACAGTCAGGGTCGAATCCTAATACCCTTTTGGGTCGAAAAAAATTATTTAAAAAAAATTCCCGATTTTTTGGTATTTTTCTCGAAATTTGGCGCCATATTGGATTTCCTACTGGACCAAACTCAATTCTGACAAAAGATTCTTGACGAGCATACTTAAAGCTATAAGGAAACATGATTTTCGTTTGGAAATTCCTCTTTTTCAGTTATGAAAATGAGGCTTGAATATAAGTTAAAAAATTGTAGTTCTTGGTCGTTAATGGGTTAGTAACAAATAATACCATAAGTGTTACACTGAGATCCGCCGAAAACCCAAAGGCCAGTGTCCGTCTGTCGGATTGATGATGAAGGGTGGGGGCGAGGTGTAAAAGGGGGTGGTTGGCAGAGAATAAAGGAAAAAGGGAGTGAAGGGGGCAGTCGAATAGGGAGTGATGGAATAAGGGGAAATGTTGGCAAAGAAGGGATAACGAAAGGGGAAAGTGAATAGGGAGAATATGGTAGGGGAAGGGGACAGGGGAAACTTGGCTGAAGAGAGAGTGAGGAGCAAATGAAGTCTCTTCTTGGACTGATGTTTGTTCTTTAGAACTGCTGCAAACACATTTTCAAATATCTGATTATTGAAATTGCCCTCATTCGTTTACGAATCCGGAAACTAATGATCGTATTCTTGAAATGCTACACATATAGCAATTTTGTATACCGTTTTGGAAGTTTTAGTTCATTACGGGACAGCTGAAATCGAAAGGGAAAGCGAAATAGAATACAGGAAGCAAGTAGTGGGAAGCTGAAGGGTAGAGAAAGGTGTAGCAGAATAAAGAGAATGGGATAATAATATATGGAGAGATAGGAGCAGAGGGGGAGGGAAGTGGCATATAAGCAGGGCGTAGGAGATGCGAAAGGGACATGGTTGTATGCCGAAGGATAGGGCCAAAAGGAAAGCGAAAAAAGGGAAGAGAATAAGAGTGCTGCGAAGATTGAGAAAAATGGTGGGGAAGGTCTATATAAGAAGAAAGACGGGAGAAGTTGGTGCGAAAGTGATTAGGCGAGATGGGGAGGAGAAGGTGATATTGGAAGGGTGTAGAGTGAAACAGGTTAGGGGCCAACCCCCCTAATTTCCATTTGAAATTGTTACTGGACAAACCTAATGATTTCAATACATCCATAATAAAATCAGTAATAAAACAGATTTTTAATTTTCTTTTCATCACTGCCAATTCGTAACCGTGGATCTCAAGTTTATTAAGTCTCATGTGTCACACCGCAGTTTGAGGGTTTATAACTGGGTCTGGGACACTCCAAAAATGGAGAATGGTTTGAAAAAACATTATGATAAAATGTAAATTCCTACAAAAGATTTATGAAACTTCCATAGAAATTTTATGAGATCTAATCAAATACAGGGTGACTACGATACTACCATTCGTATACTTGGAAGACATAAACTCAAAATTATGATCTTCTCAGAATAGTTCCACTGGCTACTCAATGTATTTAAAACTTCCCTCGAAAAGCCCTTAACACTTCAGCATATATATTGCCCATAGAGAAGTAGCCCTCGATGAGGTAAACTTTTTCTTCAATTGTTAAGTCACTCATTATGATGCGCAAAAACTTCAATGTATCCAAAATAGAATGAAACCTTAATGCATACGGTACGTATCCTCAAAAGGAAACCCCCGTCCGAATTAACAGAAAAAAACAGAGCCACTTAGTGTTCAAATCTTTCCATTTGTCACCCTGTATTTAATCCAAATAATTGGTTGAACATATACCAACATGTCCAAAGCAAAGAAATTTCAACAAAAAGATTTTTTCAGTGTAGTATTTACAATCTATATCAAATTATAAAGGTTACAATATCAACCGTTACAAAAAAGCCTTCATAATTGCAAATTTGTAATACAATTAACATTCAAAATTTCATACAATTACTTATGTTAAAATTTATATAATAAATGAAGCCTTGGTAGAAATAACGTTGGAGAAATGAGAATATGATATGAGAATGGTGTAGGGTAAAGTGGGTTAGGGGACATATAAGGTTGAAAGTGGGTAAGTGAAATGGAAGGACAAAATGGAAAAAGATTGAGTACAGCGTTTGAAGAAGAAAGAACGTGGTGCGAAAGAGGATAGGCGGGATGGGAAAGAGAAGGTGATGTCGCAAGGATGCAGGGGGATGGATTAGTAGACATATAAGGGTGAAGGTAACTAAGAGAAATAGAAGGGGAAAATGAGAAAAGGTTAAAAAAAGAGGGCGACTTCAGGAATATAAGAAGGAAGAAGGAAGAAGATGTGTGAAATGGGTTAAGCAGGATGGAGAAGAGGGTGATTTGGGAAGGATGTAAAGGAAAAATAGATTAGGGGAAATATGAGGGCGAAGGTAGGTAAGGGGAGTGGGAGGAAAAGTAAGTGGGAAAAAATGGAAAATGAAGTAGGGAAGTTTGATTTATCATACGAGGGGTGTCACAAAAGTAATGCGTAGTTGGCCCGTATTTACAAAATCTACTTCAAGAATAGATTCCAGCTTTACAGGCCTTTAAAATAATCCCCCTCCCTTGCAATGCGAGCTTTCCAACGTTTCGGGAGAGCTTCGATTCCATTTAACAATTTTTCTTTGTTAAGGCCATGTTATACATGGGTCACGTGACAAAGCCAGTCCTGAAATCGATATTTTTTGCCCATATTTAAAACTAAAAATTCAAATGAAGCGGAAAAAATTTGCGAAAGTAATTATAAATATAAAATGACAGTGTGTGGCAAAGCATAAAGTTGGGTGAAGAAAAAAAGTTTATTATTATTTAATAAATATCGACCTGCACATTTGGGCATTACGGCAGAAGTTTGATTTATTTCAATCTCTGTCGGTAAGGAAGAATATCCTCCATTGGTAAC
>JAUMHM010000085.1:28120122-28136269 GCA_032362435.1 Melikaiella ostensackeni
CTTCACAGGCATAATGCGGCCCTAAGAGTGCTTTATTACCATCTTTGTCGCTCTTATGGTGTTAACCGCAACCCTGCCTTGCCGAATGCTCCCAAAGAGATAGAGTCAATTGTCCAGAACGAGCTGTGCAAAATGTACTAGTACTTCGACCTCAGGCTAAAAGTTGTACATTCGAGGCCTGACATTGTACTCCTTGACAAAGAGAAGCGAACGATGTTCGTGATCGAATCCTCGGTTCCGGCCGACGCCAACATCACAGTCAAGAAGTAGAAAAAGGGAAAGAGGTATCGAGACGTCATACGAGAGCTGCGGGGAGTGTACAAATAATATTCGGCTCAAATGTTTGTCATTGTCATTGGTTCTTTTGAAAGTGCGAACCCATCACTGGTTCGTAACCTCGAAGCCGTACCATGTGGTCGCCCATCTCATGATTGTGAGGCGTAGCCATGAGTGTGATTTACCGCGGTTCATCTGGGAGCCGGTGTCATTCTCGTAGATGGCAGTTGCTCCCAGGAGGACCCTGCGGTGGTTGTTTGACCAATTTTTCTACATATATATGTGTGTATATAAAGGTTATAGTTTGACATCAAAGTGTCACTTGACAAGTGCTTCGCACGTGACATAAATATTTCCGTCAGATAAATTTTTACCTTCCGCCAGATGAATTTTATCTTCGAGTGGATAAAGGTGCTACAGCGTTTTTATCCAATTGAAAGATAGAATTTATTCGGGGCGTTAACTTAGGAAAATTCATTGAATACTCATGACGCTGATTCCGTCGGTAACTATAATGATGAAATTAATAAATTTTTTCGAGACTATTTAAGTGAAATCTGTTGCAAAAGTGGCTTGAAATTTTAAGTGAAACTCTAGCAAATCTTGAGATTGAGCCGACACATGCTAATCAAGTTTATAGTTACGAAATGAGTAAAAATTTCGCATCAACTGTCGTTCGCTTAACTTAAAACATTTTCATCAAATTCTTTAACAATACTCTCACATATACAATCATACCTCACTCTAATGAATATTTATCTACCTCTTTCTATTATAAAAGGTTCTCGCCGACGACGCTGTTTCAGAAATTCTGAGGATGCCCTCTAAAGCCAACCAGGAGAGCTTCAGAGCCTCTCACGAAGACCCCGAGAGCTTTCCAGAAGAACCTCCCACGAGGGCCTATAGAGCCTCCGGAGATAAATTAAATTGAAACTAATTTTGTTTGAAAAATTCTTATCTTTTAAAATTCAATCAGTCCTGCTATTCCTAAAGCACATTATCTTGGTCTTCCTCACATTCACCGTTAAATCTTCTCCTCTCACGTATTCTTCGAACCCTCTCATCATCAAGTTCATCTCTCTTTCGTCCTCTGCTAATATTAGAACATCATACGCTGATGCCAAGGAGTAAAGCTTACTGCTACCTAGGATCATGCTTCCTCTCCCTTCTTTCTTTAACTTTTTCTCTAAGTCTGCTAACATTATACTAAACAATAGCAGACACGACGGGCAACCTTGCCTGAGCCCTCTTCCTGTACAGAATTCCTCTCGTTTTTCATTTTCCATTTCCCATCCTCACTCTGAACATGAGATCTACGAAACTTTCTTCTATTTTTTCAATTAGCCCTTCATCTACATCCCTCCCTTCCATAGCTTGCCACAGAACTCTTCTGTTCACTAAGTCGGACGCTGCTTTAGATTCCACGAACAGGTCCACTAGTTTTCCTTTCTTCTGTCCCAAATTCATATTAACCAGGTAATCTAGAAACCTTAATATTATCAGTTGCTTCCATTCCTTTCCTAAAACCCGTTTGGTGGTGTGGAATACTTTCTTTTCCTTCTACCTGTCTCTCTAACCTATTCCTGAGAACTTCCGCATAGATTTTATCATAAAATAGAAGGTAAAAAATATGCAAAACAATAAACCGTAAATCGGGGGCTCTCTCCTTCCAGAAAGAATGAAATAACTTCCAAAGGGGGCCCTCTTCCAATTTTTTTAACAATTAGGAAGCATTAAGCAATTTATGATTGCTCTTGCGAAGCGCGATTAACGAAGCTGATATCTTAGTTCCACTTCTTAAGATTCTACAGTGGTACTAATGCGATTGAAATATAATTTGGAACTAGCACAGAGATGATAAAGGATCGGCTCAAAAACTTTAAGTACAGAACGATTTATCTAAATCTAGCCGATGAAAACGGAAAGTTATAAGGACGAGAAGTTCCCACCATCGTGATATATAACCCAGGCTTTCTGGTTCTCTCATTTGGCGGCGCATTGAGACGCTGCATCTAATTAGAATCTTCCTCCTCTTTGGCCTTTCGGCAGTAGCTTTCTTATCTCGCACTGGTTGCCCGCTTAAGACTTTGAGATCCAAGTCAACTGAACGAGACTTCGCTAACAACTCTCTACGAAAACATACCACCATTATATGTACTTCCTGCAATAATTATTCCAAATTCCCCTCTACGGACAGTCATCCTTTGAATTTTTTCTTCCTCTCTTGGAGTTCACTTACCTGAAACAAAAGAATAACCAAATTAAATTGATGTTGAGAATACATTCCGCGCTAGCTGAATAACTTTTCATCTTAAAATAAGTATATATCCAAGAAAAATAGGTGTCCGGAGTTTGGGCCAGTCCGAAGTAAGGTGATTCTACCGTATAATTATTTTTTAGTCTAGTCCTCTGCTCATAGCTAAGACCTTCAATATTCAGCTTTCTTGTTAACAGCCACGTGAATTTCATCATTCCATTAAGCATCTCCAGTCTTTCTTACTACAGCCCTTAATGTTTATCCAGCTTTTCATGATACACTATTTTTAGTTCTGATTTTTGCAAGTTCGCTATTTTAATTAGCGTCTGCTTTGACTTATAATTCATTATTTTTTCCCTCCATCCTCGACCTACGTTCTATTTTGATACTATGAGCTAGTGATCTGTTCCGCAGCAAAGCAAGTCTACATGTGGATCATTTTATGTCTGAGCAAAGTATTTGTAATAAACAAGTCTTCATCTGAGCATAAGCTAATCATTTCTCTTTGTTACGTCTCGTTTTTGAGTCTCCGGCATGACCAAGAACCCTGTCGGTATCTTCGTATTGCACATCAACCCAGCTATTCATATCTCAGAGTAGAATGATTCTTTCCCCAGGACCCCAAGTACCCATAATTTTATTTAACGAGTTCCAGAAGGCATCTTTTATATCGCTACAATCACCATCAACTGAAACGTAGCACGCTATAATAAACAGCCTTAGATAGCCTTCTGATTCCCACTGTCGTTCTCATCCATGTGATAAAAAATGAATCAAAATCTTTATTATTCGATAAAGCTTCGGACACTTGAGCCGTATAAGCTTTAGAGATTTCTAGTTTTCAATTGATGGTATTACTTCTCACCTTTGTTTTCGAATTTTTCGAAAACAAATTTTTAGATTTTGGAATATCGCACACGATACTTTGTTTTGTTTTAATTTTGCTGGTCTAATCGGTTTAAAGCTACGAGGATCAATCCTTTGATAGGCAGGGTATATGAATATGTAGATAGTTCTGAATGAGTAGTAGTAGAAAAGTATATAGGAATTAACCACCTCGGAAGAAAGGACGGCTCGGAATGTGGAGGATGTTAAATATTTATTGGAATTTAAAAGTTCCGTCCCTCCAGAGTATTTAAGAGTTTGCCAAAGTAATAAGAGGAAGGCAACGACCGAGCCGATGCTTACGCTTAGGAATCGGGCTCGACTCGCTATCCTCTTTCCTTCAAAAGAGATTTGCACGATGTGGTTGAGTTTTAAACTTGCGAATAGACCCCACACCTTTCTCCCACAGGACTCGACCAATGAATCAAAGTCTCGAAAGTTGCTTGTTCAATGTACGTCATGTAATTCCTGATTAGAAAATACATAACATATTTTTCGTTAAAATTGAATAAAATTCAAAAATGTTTTTTATGTAGAATTATAAATAGTCAAAGATACCAAATGTTGTTGAAAGTAAAACAGTTTATTTTGACGAATTTGTCTGAAATTTGAGTGGTTTCTTGAATAGCAGTTTGAGAGTCAAGGATAATTTTCGTACTGAGGATATATTTTATGCAAAACTATCTGCGTTTCCAGTAAAGCAATAGTTTTTTATAGGACCCCCATGATTCCGAGCCATTTTCAAGCCTGTGGAGCGGGACCAGGAAGTCGCTTCTAGAGTGGTATGAGTAGAACATACGTTCTAATCCCTAGGGAGTAGAAAAATGACGTCAGCGAAAGAACATAGCTCATAATCATCTGGTGCCCAAATCATAAGGAGTGTTAAAAAAGTATCGTGTATGTCTCGAGGGAGATCTTTCCAAGTTTCTACGTCTCGGGGATGTTTTCAGCACGAGTCGGAGGTGAGCGCACGGAAAAATGAAAAGATCTCACCCTAGTTATGTAATATAGTATTATAAGCTTTGAAATTTTTAACTGTAAAGTGAAAAAAGTTATTACTTCACACGTAAAATCAATATCGAAGAACGAAGCTTGAGAGAAAAGAAAGAAATTTTTTAAAACATTTTTTGTCGGGTTTTGTGAGAGCACAATTTGAGCTACTGTTCCAGATATGCCTCCCCTTTTTTTGTCTTCTTATTGGAAAATCATTTCGTCCTCATCAGCTGCAATGTATATGAGATATTCCACCGGTTTCCAATATATCGTGCTGTTTCGTCCATTTTCATCCTTTTGCTCATAGTCAACCTCTTCTAGTTTCACCACAAACTTGGTGACTCGTTCCTCATTCTCCGGCCTTAAAAAAGAACCTTGAAGTGAAATAGATTTTAAAATTCATTTTTCTTTTTGAATTTACTATTTTAACTTTAAAATGTGAAGGACAAAAGGATATAATTTTAGTTTCGTGTAGTCACAATAACTGATATTTGAGATAATTTCTCGTAAATTTAAAATAAACGAGCCATCAAATACGCGCGCTGTGCACGCCATTATTGTCCTTTTTTTATTTTCTACCCAATTTTTCAATAACAAATAATAAATAAATATTTGTTTAGGGGCCACCCATAAGTTACGTAAAACTTTTTGCCCCTATTTTTTGCCCCTCACAGCGAAAATCAAAACGCATAAAAATCTACTTTATTTTGTACAAAGCGCATCCATAGAAACATCTGTGAAATTTCTAGAAATCTTTGAAATCCTTTCAAATCTTTTGATACAATTTGAAATCTTTACAAATCCCTTGATATCTTTGAAATTATTTCAAATCCATTGTACTCTTGTAAAATCTCCGCAAAGCTTTGAAATCCTATGAAAATCCTTGAAATTGAATTTCATTTAATTTTATTTATAACCCAAAGTTCTCTGGAATTCCGCTGAATTCCGAAAAATACCTTGAAATCCTATGAAATCTCTTTAAGTCTTCGAAATCCATTTAAATCATTCGAAAACTCTTGAAATGTGTTAAAATACTACAAAGTACTTGGAGATGCCTTGAACTGTTTAAAATCACACAAATTTGTTGAAATCCTTCAAAGTCTCCTGAAAGTTAATTTAATTTCCTTTATTCCTTAAAGTTTTGTGGATATTCGCTGAAATGCTCTAAAATCCATTGGAATCTTATTAAATCCTACGCAATTTTCTTAATCAGTTGAAATCCTTCAAATGTACTCTTTGAATCTGTTCAAATCATTTTTTAAAAAACCCTAAGAATTATTCGAAATCCATAGAAACTTTGAAAATTGAATTGAATTTTACTTGTTCTATTTAGTTTTCTAGAAATCCGTTGAAATCACAGAAAATACTTTGAGTTATTCAAAATCTTCTGAAATCTTTTAAAAAATTCTGATATCCCTCAAAATCTTCTGAATACTGTGAAAATATATTAAAAATCCTTCGATATCCTATTGATATCCCTTTAAAACCCCTTGAAATCTTTTAAATTAACTCTTGAAATCATTTGAATTCCTTGCAATCTTTGAAATTCTATAGAATATTTGGGTATCCGACAAAAATCGATTGAAATTCCTTGAATTATTTTTTCATCATACTTTTAAATCTCTTGAAATCTTTGAAATCCTATAAGGTATTCGAAAATCCTCAAAAATCGATTGAAATCCGTTTAAATATTTCGCAATCCCGAATAACATCTTTTAAAATCACTTGTAATCTTATATCATTCCCAAAAAGCTTTAAAGTCATGTGAAACCCCTTGGAATTTCATTTTATTTTATCCTATAAAATCTGTGAAATCTGTTGAAATGCATAAAAATCTCTTGAGTCTTTCACAATCCTTAAAAATGTTTGAAATTCACAGAAATTCGTTGAAATATAATTTAATCTAATTCATTCCCTAAAGTTTTTTAAGAATTCATTGAAATCTATCGAAATCCACTGAAAGCCTTTAAAATACCTAAAGAGCTTTCAAATACGCTTAAATTCTTCAAAAACTCTTGAGATCTGTTGAAATCCTATAAAATCTCTAGAGATTTCTTCAATCTTATTAAATTCGCTGAAAACCCTTGAAATCTTCAAGATCCCCTCAATTCTCTTGAAATCTTCAAAATTATCTGAAAATTCCTTGAAAGACCTTGAGGTCTTTTAAATCATTTAAATTAATTGAAATCTGATTAAAATCTGTTAAAATTCCTTGAAATCTGTCTAATCTGTTGACATCTTTTACATTTCTTCGGAATCTTTTAAAAAACCCTGAAACCTAAAACTTTCTTATGGTGTAAAATTTTTAAAAGCTCTTTAAGTCTTTGGAATTCTTAGAAATCCTATAAAACGCCTTGAACCTCGTAACATTCCTTGAAACCCCAGAAATCCCTTTCAGTCCCATAAAAATCGATCGAACTCCCTTATTTAAATGTTTTGAAATCACGTGAATCGTCTTAAAATCTTTAATGTCGTGTACAGTTTCTTTGCAAATGTTGAAATCATTGTAATCCTCTGAAATCCCGTTAAATTCCTTGAAATTTGGAAGATTTTGTGGAATCCCATGAAATTAGATCAAATCTTTTGAAATTCATGCAAATCTTTGAAATTTTTAGAAATCTCATTTTGTGTTGATTTAGAAAAAAATTACGTAACAACGTCGACCCCCCCCTGTAACAAATCGTAACAATTTCCCCTCCCTAAAAGCAGTTATGTAATATATGGATCGCCCCATATCTTAAAATACTTATGCTTTAAAACCTCAAATTATTTCTTAAGATGCCTTCAACTCTTCTAAAAACTCATGAAATGCTGAAGATTTCTCTGAAATCCCATGAAATCCCCTGAAATAATCTTAAGCAATGTGAAAAACTTCAAAATTGTTAAAAATTCGTCATTATAATAATTTCTTAAATCTAACGAAATTACATGAAATCCTTCGAGAAATATTCGAATCTTTAAAAATATTTTTCAATCCCCAGAAATTCTCGAGAATGCCATAAAATGATTAGAAGTCACGTGCCACTGAAAACTTGAAGCGAATCGTTAAAATCTCTTTAAATTTTTTTTAAGTCTTCTAAAATTGAGTTGAAATTCATAAAATTCCTGTGAAATCTTCTCAGAGCTTATGAAGTCTCAAAAAATTCTTAGAAATCCCTTGAAATATTTTTTAATTGATTAAAATTCATAGATATTCTGTGAAAGCCTTCGAAATCTTTTACTATTCTTTACAGTCTCTAGAAATTATTTGGAATCGCTGTAAATATTGTAAATCCCTTGAAATTCCATGATATTATTCGTAATCTCTTAAATTGGTCCAAAATCCTTTGAAATTCTATGAAATTCCTTGTGTAAACCCAAAATTCGAGGATAACTGAGGTTTTGTGTAGTTGAATTCAAGGCACTGACTAGCGTTACAGAATTTTCAGTAAAACTAACCCGGTCAAGTGTAGCGCTAAGACTAGAGTTACAGAAAATTCCGTAACTTTAGCCCTGAACGAGCTGGAAAGGGGTTGGTCTTACGGAACATTCTGTAACGGTAGACGGTTCGTAAATTCAATTAAAACCTCCGTCAATTTTTCATAACCTTAAGATAAATTTAGGAAAACTCAGTTACAATAACTCAATTTGAAATGACGTTTTCTCAAAAGTATCTTGAAGATATAATTTTCAGTGATATCCGTAACTTGAAAATTCAAGAAATTTTAGAATATTTTGAACAGTGGGTTTCAGTATTACGAATTTTTTAAACATTCCGAATATCGGATTACATAAGTTCGTCAAAGACAGCTTTAATATTGTTTACTTCCAATAGTTTTTGTTTAAATTTTTATAAATAAATGAGCAGTGTTGATTCGATAGAATCTCGCACATATTTCGGATGTCAGCTATCATTTAGCAGCCTTTAAATTATTGATTGAGTCAATGCATTGAATTGACACATGAATAATGTATACTCGACTTCTTGTTCCATTTTGGGAAGATACAATGGGCACTTTAGTATTAAATTTGCATGATATCAGAGAAGACAATTACCATGGGGAATCTTCGGATGGAGTATCTTTAAATGTAAATAAGGGAAAAAGTGTTGGTAGGTCTTTTCTGGCATTTTTAAATAACAGTCAGGACCCTAATCTTCGGACTCTGTATTCTGGATAAAATGCTAAAATTATCTCTTACTTGTGATATTTCTGGCCTGGCACTGAGTTTAAGGTTTTGTCAATAATCCATGCCAGTTTGTCATTTCGTGACTTGGGCAGATTTGTCTTTGAAGAGAGACTGCGAGAGTTTATCTGGCTAAATTTACATTTTGCTTTTCTGCTAAGTCTCAACTGTCTTCTTTGATATTCGGCAAGGAATAGTAGGAAGTCAAGTTGTCTGTACCAACCTGCTAAAGAATTTGACAGATATATTTCTGTTGGTATAATTTTAAATCTGAGAAAATGAAAAGACAAAAAAAGAAAATTACTTTCCTCGAAGAATTCCGAGTTCCTTCATTAATGGGTATACCAGAAATTTGAAAAATAATGGTTGGGTTATTATTTCAAATATGATAATAATTGTTTATAGTTTAGGTGTACATGAATAGTTCATGGTAAAGTAAGTTATTTCAATGAAATCTTTCATTGATTGACATTTAACAAACGTGAAGTGATGGTTTGGTGTAATCCAACCATAGGTGTACATTTCTGGAGACTTTTACCTTCTTCATTTTCTTTATACTCTCTCCCTTTTACGAGCTGAAGAATTTGAAAGAACCATAACATGTTTCGTAACGACAACCCTTATATACAACCTTATCAATTATTTCCTACAAATCGACCCAAGCACTATTCTTACTCCTAGACACTTACGACCTTTTCCTGGGCTTCCGTTTCCTCTTGCCACTACCAATCTCAAAATTGTAGCTCTATTTCGCAACACTAATTTGTTATTCTCCTTCTTTGAGAGTCATTCATTGGCTTTTCTATACCCTGTGCAACTAGCTTCCTCTCCCTCAATTCTTCCAGCTTCTTCAACCATTCCGCACTTCGAGCATTTCCGTTCAAAATCCACTTTGTTCTTTCTTGCATACTCTCCCTTTCCTTCTCTTCATGATTCCTACTCATACCTACATACATTACACAGATTCTCCTCTTAAATAATCCAATACTTGCATATACCTACATGCTCTTACCCAGTCTACCAACCTGAATTTCACCAATATATTCCATTTGCTCTTCTTTTTCAATCTTTTTTAAGTATTCTGGCTCTCCTCCACTCTTAACCATCCTATACAAGCTGCTGTACCTTGACTTTGAGATTTCTCCCCATCTTTCACCTTCTTGCCGTGCCGACATCTCTTCCTCTATTTCCTGCCATTCTCTTGCTCCTCTCGCTCTATCTTAGTTTCTCTCAAAGATCATAGGATCTTTTCAGTTGCCTCACCATCACTTTCTCTCGTCCTATTTTTCCTTTCATTATATAAACTAAGCACCTCCAACTAACCGCCATGACCAATATCAGAAGTCTCTCATGCAGACATTCCACTTCCTTATGTCCCTTCCATCCCCAAATTTCCACTCCGTAACTTAAGACGGACTACACTAGCATGTCGAAGATTTACATTTTCATCAGCCAGTCATCCTTGAACATTCTCTTTCATATACCCCACACTTGTCTCATTACTTTGCTTGCGGATACCAATCACTTTCTCACCTGCAGATCGCTTCCTCCTCCTGCTTCGAACCAAAATTCTAGGTGGCAAAACTCCTCCGCTAACTCCGCCACCTCGCTATTTATCTTTCAATCGTACTCTACTCTACACTATCTAATCCTAAAATACATCATCTTGAAAGATCTCACATTCCCTCAAATCTTTTTCTCCCATATACTTTTCGAACACACTCATCATCAGACTTGTCCCTCCTTTATCATCCGCTACTAGAACTTCGTTGTCTGCGTATGATAGTGAATACAGTCTTCCTGTTTCTAATTTTGTCCCCTCCTTCCCTTTCCTCTTCATCTTCTCTTTCAAGCCTGCCAATAGGACACTAAGCACAAGAGGGTTTAACAGGCACCCTTGCCTAAGTTTCCCTCCAGTCCAGAATTCCTTTCCTTTCTTTTTTTCCCATATTCACCATTATCTCAGTCTCCACAAATATCTCTCTTATCCCTTCTATTGAACCTTCATGTAGTCCTTCCTATTTCATGGCCTTCCATAGCATTCTCCTGTTCACGGAGTCAACTTCTGCTTCAAAACCCTCAAACAGTGTAACTAGTTTCCCTTTCTTTCACTCAAAGTTTCTATTGACTAGAAAAATGAGCACATAAATGTCATCTGGGGTCCCCATCTCTTTCCTGAAACCCGTTTGGTTGTGCGGTGAACTTCCCTTTTCTTCCACCTGTCTTTCCAGCCTTTCATAAGCACTGCCGCATGAATATTATAGTCCGCTGACATGAGTGTGATTCCTTTTATATTCATCTACACTATTTTCCCTCTCCTTTCTTAATTAACGGGACTACCAGCCTTGTCTTGCATTCCTTTAGCCCCCTCGTATTCTCTTTAAATACTCCGTCCAATCGACTTTCCTGATTTCCTCATTTATACCCTCCCTACCTCCATTTCTCCTGTTCATCATTTCCCATCCCTTCCCTTCCTTCACCATTTTCTCAACCTATTTCATGTACCTTTCCTTCTCCGTCTGTTTTTTTCGCTCAACATTTTCTCGTGATCTCTTTTTCTTCTATCGGGTTACCATTTCTCCATTTTCCCTTTCCTCCATTTTCTTACACTCTACCTCATCCTGTCTTTACTTTTCCTTCATTCATCGTCCCACTAGCCTCTTCTCCCCACCTCTTCGTCTTCTTTCAGTCTCACCTTCTCCCTTACCTCATCAAACACTGTTTTAAGTTTTTCTAGAAGGTTCCTTGTTTTACATTTCTTCTCTAAATTCCCTTAACTTCTTTTTCCTTTATTTATCGTCCCATTAACCTCTTCTACTCCCTCTGCGTCTTCTTTCGGTCTGACCCTCTCCCTTACCTCACCAATCATTGTTTCCAGTTTTACTAGAAGGTTCTTTGTTTTCCATATTTTCTCTAAATTCTCTTAACTTCCTTTTTTTCATTCATCGTCCCATTAACCTCTTCCACCCCCCCTCCGTTTTCTTTCGGTCTGAGCTCCTCCCCTTTCCTCATCAAATACTGTTTTAAGTCTTCCTAGAAGGTTCCTTGTTTTCCATTTTTTCTCTAAATTCTTCTTACTTTTATTTCCTTCATTCATTGTCCCATTAACCTCTTCTACTCGTCCCCTCTCTCTGTCTTCTTTTGGTCTCAGCTCCTCCATTCTCTCATCAAACCATGTTTCAACTTTTTCTAAATGGTTCCTTGTTTTCCATTTTTTCTCTAAATTCCCTTCACTTCCTTTTTCTTCATTCATCGTCCCATTAACCTCTTTTACCCCCTTCTCCGTCTTCTTTCGATATCACCTCCTCCATTACCTCATCAATCACTGTTTTAGGTTTTTCTAGGAAGTTCTTTATTTACCATTTTTTCTCTTAATTCGCTTAACCTCCTTTTTCTTCATTCATCGTCCCATTAACGTCTTCTAACCCCCCCCCGTCTTTTTTCGGTCGCACCTCCTTCCTTACCTCATCAATCACTGTTATAAGTTTTTCTTGAAGTTTATTTTTTCCATTTTCTCTCTGAATTCTTTTACCTTCCTTTTCTTTCATTCATCGTCCCATTAACCTCTTCTACTCTCCCTAACCGTCTTCCTTTGGTCTCACCTCCTCCCTCACTTTATCAATCACTGTTCTAAGTTCTTCCAGGAGATTCCTTGTTTTCCATTCTTTCTCTAAATTCTCTTTACTTTTTTTCCTTCATTCATCGTCCCATTAACCTCTTCTACCCCCATTCGTCTTCTTTTGGTCTCACCTCCCCCCTTCCCTCATCAAACCCGGTTTCAACTTTTTCTATATGGTTCCTTGTTCTCCATTTCTTCTCTAAATTCTCTTAACTCCCCTTTTTTCATTTGTCGTCCCATTTACCTCTTCTACCCCCTCTCCGTCTTCTTCGGTCTCACCTCCTCCCATACCTCATCAATTACCCTTTTAAGTTCTTCTAGGAGGTTCCTTGCTTTCCATTTCTTGTCTAGATTTTCTTAACTTCTTTTTTCTTGATTCATCTGCCTATAACCCTCTTCGACCCCATCTCCGTCTTCTTTCGGTCTCACCTTCTCCCTTACCTCATCAATCACTGTCTCAAGTTTTTCTAGGAAATTCCTTGTTTTCCATATTTTCTCTAAGTTCTTTTAACTCCCTTTTCTTCACTCAACGTCCCATTAACTCCTTATACCCCCCCCTCGCCACCTTCTTTTAGTCTCACCTCCTCCCTTACCTCCTCAATCACTCTTTTAAGTTTTTCTAGGAGGTTCCTTTTTTCCATTTTTTCTTAAAATTCTCTTAACTTCCTTTCTTACATTCATCGTCCCATTAATCTCTACTACCCCCCTCTCCGCTTTTTTCGGTCTCGCCTCCTCAATCACACTTTTAAGTTTTTCTTGAAGGTTCTTTTTCTCCATTTTCTCTCTAAATTCTTTCAACTTCCTTTTCTTTCATTCATCGTACCATTAACCTCTTCTACTCCCCCTCACTGTCTTCTTTCGGTCTCACCTCCTCTCTTACCTCATCAATCACTGTTCTAAGTTTTTCTAGGAGGTTCCTTGTTTCCCATTTTTTCCTTAAATTTTCTTTACTTCCTTTTTTTCATTCATCGTCCCATTAACCTCTTCCCTCCTCTCCGTCTTCTTTTGGTCTCACCTCCTGCCTCACCTCATCAATCACCGTTCTTACTTCTTCCAGGAGGCTCCTTGTTTTGCATTTCTTCTCTAAATTCTCCTAACGTCCTTTTCCTTTATTCATCGTCCTATAAACCTCTTTTACCTCCCTCTCCGTCTTGTTTCGGTCTCACCTCCTTCCTTACCTCATCAATCACTGTTCTTAGTTTTTCTAGGAAATTCCTTGTTTTCCATATTTTCTTCGAATTCTCTCAACTTCCTTTTCTTTATCTATCGTCCCATTAACCTCTTCCCGCCTCTCTGTCTTCTTTCAGTCTCACCACCTCCCTCACCTCATCCATTACTGTTCTACGTTCTTCCAATAGGTTTCTTGTTTTGAATTTCTTCTCTAAATTCTCTTAACTTCCTTTTCCTTTATTCATCGTCCTATAAACCTCTTCTACCCTCCCTCTCCGTCTTCTTTCGAACTCACCTCCTCCCTTACGTCCTCAATCACTTTTTTAAGTTTTTCTTGGACGTTCCTCTTTTCCATTTTCTCTCTAAATTCTTTTAACTTCGTTTTCCTTCATTCATCGTCTCATTAACCTCTTCCACCTCCCTCTCCGTCTTCTTTCGGTCTCACCTCTTCCCTTACCTCTTCAATTATTGTTTCAAGTTTTTCTAGAAGGTTCCTTGTTCTTCATTTGAAATTTCATAAAAATAAATAGACTTCAGTTCCAATTTCATCAATCGATGAAATTTCAAGAAAAAAACCATTGATCTAAAAATCTAAAAGAAGAAAGCTCCTTTGAAGTTTATGAATTTTTTAGAGCTTTGAAAGTGATACTCAGATTCTACTCTTCCTTTACTTTCATCAATCTGGAGAAAAGTTGAGGGGAAAAATATAAAAAAGTGCTTAGATTGAATGAAACGCGGAGTTTTCCAATAACTCAGCATCCATCGTTTGGAGTAGCTAAAAAGTTCGTGTTTCAGCAACGAAAAACTTTTTTCGCATGGACTTTTCAAGGTGCATTTAGGTCGTGGCCAATTTTTCCCGTTTCATCAAGAGCTTTCGAACTTATTGCTTAACTCGTTTCATAAAATTTTTCTGTTCGGTGTACATGTATCTACATCTAAAGAATTAAAAGATGTATTTGCCATGGAGAAATTCAATGTTCAACCCGGATCCAACGACTTACCCATCGACATGCTATCTGCTTGGGGCGAACTTTGAGGCACTTAGGATGAATTTCCAAGAATATGTACGGTAAAGGTAGGTCGTGAGCACCCTCCTCTACTCTCACTTTATCCTAGTCGACAGGTGTCGGTAAAGGACGCGTGTTCAAGATTTTATGGACGAAGCGAATAACGGTTAGTAGTTTCTCGTGTTAGAGCCTCCGTGGTACAATTTTCGATTCAATATACTTTTATTTTCTCTAAAGAAGTCAGAGTTGATCTCAAATGAATTTAATGGAGTAAATCACTAATCACCTACTATCGTCATCTCATGCTATGTTAGAATATATCTATTTGTTATAAATTTTGAAAAGAAGTTTAAACTTGAACTTTCGCAAAATATTGCACTATTTTTCTCCATTAATAATATTATCTGTATGCAATTAATAATGTTGAGATGTTCGAAAATGACATTCGAATAATTAGGTTTCTACCGATTTCCTATAGAGAGTATAGCAAATATTTTTTTCAATATATATATCGAATGAGAGAAAAGCCCCATTTAGTTTTAATTTTGATTACTCGCAACTTTGGCTAACGCACAGAGGTAAATTGAAAAATGCATAAACATTGTAGAAGGAGCTATAATGGAACTTGATTTTAAAGGGTGCCCCTTTCTGCTTTCCCCTCCTCCTCCATTACCTGTACACTTCTCTAATACATGCAACCATGATTAGATAAGAAAACATGTGATGGCTCTATTAAAATTCTTAAACATGTAAAAGGGAGAGAGTGTATACAAATAAAGGAGAAAAGAAGATTGCCTCTTTCGATGAATTCTAGTTTACAGCAATATTTGTGGAAAACTGTTGAATATGTTTTTCCAGTTACACACTGGGTTATAAATCGAGAATCGTATCGGAGGAATTACGTATGCTTCGCATGGTGCCAGCACCGCCCGTTGGGGATGTGCATATCCATAACTTGTCAGGAAACTAATAACGATGTAAACTAGATTCGATAAATGGATACATAAATACATAAATGCATTAAACTATTATATTAATACCCAGGGCTCCGAGATCCATTGCTTTATACGCGACAAAAGTTGTACTAGCTAGGTGCTAGGTTGAAACTACTCTGCTCGACCACGTGTACCACGTTGTTAATACGTAGGATGGCCACTCTACCGGAATAGATACGCAGACACTGTGGGTTCATCGAATCTCATTATGGAATAACCGAACCATTTGCTCAATCGATCAGGATGCACTTCTGGTGAATGGTTCGAAGTGATATCATCTTACCTTTTATGTGTACTCGTATATATTTTTAAATTGAGAACGAAGTTATTTTTTTGGTAATAAAAGCACAAATAATATTTATTATTATTATCTTACCATTAAACTAAATCCCTTTCAAGGTAAGCGTGACTCATTTGACTTCAGCCTTGTCACGTATATAAACTTACAAGATACCCGAATTCATCAACTTGTTCTATTCTCTCTTTATTTAGGACAATGTTGCATACTGCTTTTTCCCTTTCTTTCGAACTCTATAATTTTTGTTCTCTCACGTTATTCTAATACTCATACTCTCCATGCTGGTACCTTGCTCTAACACTTGCTTTAGTACCGTTACATATTGTTTTATTGCCTTTGGAAGCCAACCATTCACTTTATACTCTTTCAGGACTTCCCGAAGTTTAGTTGTACCCACCTTTGTTGCATGTCAGGCAAAACGTTGAGAACCCCGGCAATCTGCGCTTGTCGACGAAACGTCGTTCAAATTTTTCTCGAAAATTT
>JAUMHM010000085.1:28136369-28152832 GCA_032362435.1 Melikaiella ostensackeni
CATTTCAACTACTTTCGATCCAATAATATTTTTTCACTTGTATTGCTTTTGCCTGAAAAAAATTTTTCATCAGCAGAACATATTTTGAACTTTTTTAGTAATTCAAACATGTCACAGTAGGATTTCTTTGGGGCGTAGATCCTACTTGTACTTTTTATCCAAAAATATGTTTCCAATTCTGGTGCTTTTCTACTCAAAAATAACTTTTACAGCAGGGCACATTTTGAACTTCTTTGGTACTTTAGACCAATTACAGCAGGATTTTCTTGGGTCGTAAATCCTACTCGTAAGAATTTTGAAAAAATGGAACTTTTCAACTACTTTCGATTCAATAAAATTTTTTCACTTCTATTGCTTTTGCCCCAAAAAATTTTTTCACCAGCAGGACATATTTTGAACTTTTTGGGAACTTTAAACCTGTTACAGCAGGATTTCTTTGGGGCGTTAATCCTACTTGTACTTTCTCTCCAACAATATGTTTCCACTTCTGGTGGTTTTGTACACAAAAATAACTTCATCAGCAGGACACATTTTGAACTTCTTCGGTACGTTAGGCCAATTACAGCAGGATTTGGACGTAAATCCTACTTGTAAGAATTTGGAAAAACTGGAACTTTTCAATTACTTTCAATCAAACAAAATTTTTTCACTTCGATTGCTTTTGTCCCAAAAATTTTTTTCACCACCAGGACATACTCGTATTTTTAACTTTTTTGGTACTTTAAACATGTTACAGCAAGATTTCCTTGGGACGTAGATCCTACTTGTACTTTCTATCCAACAATACGTTTCCACTTCTGGCGCTTTTGTACCCAAAAATGTCTTCACCAGCAGGACATAGTTTGAACTTTTTTGGTACTTTAAACTTGTTACAGCTGGAGGTCTTAGGGTCGTAAGCTCTACTTGTAAGAATTTTGAAGAAAAGATGGAACTATTCTAGTACTTCCTATCCAGCAACATTTTCCCCCTTCTAATGCTTTTGTCCCCAAACCATTCTTCATCAGCTAGATCTATTTCGAACTGTTTTGGTATTTTAGACATTTGTAGTATTTTTTACCCTAAAAAAGTCTTGCTGGCACAGGACAGTTTTTAAAGTTTATTAGTACTTTAGTCAGATTATAGTAGTAATTCTTTGGGACATTTATGTCCTATGAGTACTATTTTCTCGGACATTCAAGACTTGAAGTATATGTTCATCTCACACATTATAAACTACTCCAAACAGTTTTGTATCTCATGCCGATTGATACTCTCATATCTCTCCCAAAATGATATTTTCTAATCTTACATCTCTCATCTCTCCTCTCATGAAACAATAAACATTCATTCACAATTTCATACGCACGCGCTGCAATAAAGAGATCCCTGCCTTAATTCTGTATTCCTTCGATTGCGATCTTCTGCCACTGACATCTCGCATTTATGGCACACGTGACAGTCATTGACACAATGACTGAATGACACATGGACCAAAGGTCGGTTCCCTGTTTCTCTATATCGCGCCCTGCATGCAGTCGAAGGAGCAAGCTGCGCGAGTGGGTTTGGTCGTTTACACCCATCGACCCAGCCGAATAATGAAAAATGCGCCTTGTATTCCAAGGAAGAATATAATCGGACCCGTGCAAGGTTTAGTTCAAATGCCAGATCATTACGTATACGCCTTGAGCAACCCCAACCCCATTACTATTCTACAATTGCTATTAGCGGCACCCGCGATGGGTGGGGCCGATTCTCAAAAAGAAGTGTCAAATGACAGGAAGGAGCGACATCGAACAAGAAGAAGAAGAGAATGAAGGTCAGCTCGAATTTCGAGCCACTTCCGGTATACGAAGCACCCTAAACTTCCAATGAAACGAGCAATGAAAAAACTCTGCAAGTAACATTTTTATCAGATTGCAATTTATATTTCATCTGATAACTTTTAAGGTCATATCTAATCTTCACAATTATCAAGCTATATTTGTAGTCCCCTTTCAAGTGAAAAAAATTGCTCTTCGAGTAAAAAATGGACGGGGAACAACCTAAGAGAAATTTGACAGATTAATTATCTAATACTCTATTCAAACTACACTCAACTCTTGATTTATTTGCCCTTGATTTATTTCCAGGGGTTAATTACTTGAACTTTTGGTTTACACTAGATTGTAATATTGCTAGATTGCATGGTACTGCAAAAAATTGCATAAGATTGCAAAAAATTGCATAGGATTGCAAAATATTGGATGGGATTACAAGGGATGTTTAATGATTGCTTTGGAATACATGGAATTTGTCAGAACTGGATGAGATTTTAAAAAGAATGCATGGGATTTTAAAGAATCTTATGAGATTGCAAAAGATTGCTTAGGAAATAAAGAATTGCATGGGATTGCCCCGGGATTACATGGAATTTCAAAAGACTGCATGAGACTTTAAAAGATAGCATAGGATTGTAAAGGATTGCGTGGGAACTTAAAGCATTGCATCGAGATTGCATGGAATTACAAGGAATATTAAAGGATTGCATTGGAATACAAGGAGTTTTTAAGGATGGATGAGATTTTAAAAGAAGTACATGGAATTGAATCGAGATTGCATGGGAACACAAGGGATTTTGAAGGATTGCATAGGATTTTGAGGGAATGCATAGGATTGCGAAAGATTGCGTAAATTTTAAAAAATTGCATAGGATTGCAAAAGATTTGACGGTATTTCAAAGGACAGCATGGGCTTGTAAAAGATTTCATGGAATTTTGAAGCATTGCGTCGAGATTGCATGGGATCACAAGAGATGTTAAAGGATTGCTTTGGAATACAAGGAATTTTCAAGGGTTGGATGAGATTTTAGAAGGATTGCTTGAGATTACATCAAGATTGCATGTGATTTCAAGGGATTTATGAAAATTGCATGGGATTTTAAAGGATTGCATGGAATTGCAAAAGATTTTGTGGGATTTGAAAGAATTGCATGGTATGCAAAAAATTGCATAGTATTGCAAAAGATTGGATTAGACATTAAAGGATAGCATGGGATCGTAAAGAATTGCATGGGATTGCATCGAGATTGCATGTAAACGCAAGGGGTTTTTTAAAGATTGCATGGTAGTTTAAGGGATTACATGGAATTGTAAAAGTTTGGATGAGATTTTGAAAGTTTGGATGAGATTTTAAAGGGTGGCATCGGACTGTAAAGGATTGCATGGGATTTTAAGGCACTACATCGAGATTTCATGGGATTACAAGAGATTTTGAAGGATTGCATTGAGATACATGGAATCTTTAAGGACTGGATGAGATTCTAAAAGGATCGCATGGGATCGCATCGAGGTTGCATGGAAACACAAGGGATTTTTAAGGATTGGATCGGATTTTGAAGAATTGCATAGGATTGCAAGAGACTGCGTTGGATTACAAAAGTATGGATGGGATTTCAAATTACAGCATTGTATTGTAGAAGATTTCATGGGATTTCAAGGAATTGCATCAAGATTGCATGGAGTCATAAGGGACGTTGAATGATTACTTTGGAATACAAGTAAAGAATTGGATGAGATTTTGAAAGGATTGCATGGGATTGCATCGAGATTGCATGGAATTACAAGAGTTTTTTAAAGATTGCATGGGATTGCTCAAGATTGGATGGGATTTTAAAGGAAAGCATAGGATTGTGAATGATTTCATGAGATGTCAAAGGATTGCATCGAGATCGCATGAGATTACAAGGGATGTTAAGTAATTGCTTTGGAATACAAGGAATTTTCAAGGATTGGATGAGATTTTAGAAAGGTTGCATGAGATTGCATCGAGATTGCATGCAACTGCATTGAGATTGCATTAGAACACAAGTTATTTTCAAGGATTGCATGGGACTTTAATGGATTGCATAGGATTGCAATAGATTGCATTGGATTGCGAAAGATTGCGTCAAATTTTAAAAATTTGCATGAGGTTGCAAAAGGTTGGACGGGATTTTGAAGAATAGCATGGGATTGTAAAAGATTTAATAGGAATTTGAAGAATTGCATCGAAATTGCATAGGATTACAAATGATTTCAAAGAATTGCTTTGGAATGCAAGTAATTTTTAAGGATTGGATGAGATTTCAAAAGGATTGCATGGAATTGTAACAGATTGCATGAGATTGCAAAAATTGCATAGTATTGCGACAGATTGGATGAGATTTGAAAGGACTGTAAAGAATTGCATGGGATTTTGTGAAATTGCACTGAAATGCAAGGAATTGTTAAGGATTGGATGAGATTTTAAAAGGATTACATGGGATGACATCGAAATTGCGTGGGATTTTTAAGGATTGCATGGGATTGCAAAAGATTGTGTGGGACTATAAGGAATCGCATAAGGTTGCCTCGAGATTGCATGGGATTGCAAAAGAATGAATGAGATTTTAAAGGATAGCATGGGATTATAAAAGATTTCATGGGATTTTAAAAGATTGCATCAAGATTGTATGGGATTACAAGGGATGTTGAAGGATTGCTTTGGAATACAAGGAATTTTAAAGGATTGGATGAGATTTCAAAAGTATTGTTTGGAATCACATTGAGATTGCATGGATTATTAGGGATTTTCAAAAATCGAATGGGATTACAAAAGATTGTATTGGTTTGCAAAAGACTGCATGGGATTTGAAAAAATTGCATAAGATTGCATGGGTTCACAAGGGATGTTAAGGGATTGCGTTGGACTACAAGGAATTTTCCAGGACTGCATGAGATTGCATAGAGATTGTATGGGATTACAAAGGATTTTTAAGGATTGCATTGGATTGCGAAAGATTGGATAGGATTTTAAAGGATAATATGGGATCGTAAAAGATTGCATGGGATTTTAAAAGTTCATAAAGGATTATTATTATTATTATTATTATTATAAGGAATTCAAAATGATTGCATGAGACTTAAAAGGATTACATCGATACTACATAGGATTACAAGGGATTGTAAAGGATTGCATAGGATTGCACGAGATTGCATAAGATTGCAGAGAGAGTGTACACCAAATTGCAGGTGTCATTAACCTCTCGGTTTATTGTCTTCCGAGAATTCAGACGGCTCGCCTTCGTCGATGAGGAGTTTTTTGGGCGGGGGGGGGCAGTGTAACAGGCGCGGTGAACGCGACGCAATTACGCAGTGCCGTAACCACAAAGCGGACAATTCGAACACTTGCGTACAGATTTCGCATTTATTTTTAAATACACGCGGAAAATTTTCTTTTCATGGATGAGTCTTCATTATTAAAAAAAGGCTCATCCATTATAATAACAAAAATCTACATTTGTACAAAATACACTTAATTAATATCATCTACTCCTACTGGAAATGGTTCATGCGGCCCTCACTTGTTTACATCGTAAAAATTCTTGGAACGGAGTCACGGTCATCGAGGCAATGTCCGATACTCAAACTAAATCAAGAGTTGTGTGTAGTGTTAATAGTAGAAAAATAGTGTCATGCAACTTTTTAAATATTAATATGAATACAAAACTGGTATACAATATGCATCTTCCATAAAATCGCGTGAAATTCATTCGATTCTTTTAAAATCCTCTAAAGGCTTCGAAAACCCTTGAAATCCTTTAAGAACCCCTGAAATCTCTCATTCTCTAGAAATTCCGGAAAATCTCGTCAATCTTTTTGAATCTCTTGGAATCTTTGAAACACCTGGAGATCTTATCATTTTTTTTCAAATCCTATGAGTCCCTTAGATGTGGTGAAATTCCTTAAAATCGCTGAAATCCCTGAAAACCACAGAAATTATTAGAAATTTTTAGAAGTCCCTTTCATTTTATTTTAACCACTGAAGTTCACTAGAAATTCGTTTGAATCCCTTGAAATATTTTTAATGTCCCGTGAAACATCTTGAAATCTGTAATATCTTTCAAAATTCCTTTGAAAATTATAAAAGCATTGAAATTCTCCGAAATCCCGTGAAATCCCATAAAATCAGATAAAGCCCCTTGAAATCCCTTGCAATCTTTTAAAACACCCTGAAAGCTTTGAAATCACTTGAAATCTATAAAATCTGTTAAAATGTACTGAAATACATTAAAAACCCTTGAATTCTGTTAAAATCCTCTGAAATCGATGGAAAACTCTTCAACGTTTTTAACAACTTGAAATATATAAAAATTCCTTATAATCTTATAGAACCTTTTAATTTCTCTTGAAATCCCTCAAATATTGTGAAATTCCTTGAAATCCCTTGAAATTTTATAAGTACTGTGAAAATTCCGTGAAATCTTTTGAATAATCTTAAATCTTACCAAGTCATTCGAAATTCATTAAAAAATTTTAAATCCTTTAAATCGTCTGAGTCACCATAAAATCCCTTGAAATCTTCGAAATTCTCTTAAATCTTTGATACCCTTTTAAAGTTCCTAGAATTGTTTTTAAATCTCTTGAAATTTCTTGGAAACCTGTGAAAAGCCCTAAAATCTTTCAAATCCTTTGAAACCCATTGAAATTTTCTAAATTTTTAAAGTCCTTGGAGATCATATAAAATCGCCTATGTGTGGTAAAATCCCTATAAATCCCTTGAGATACCTTGAAATCCTGCGAATTGCCTTGAAATTTGTAATAGGTATCTCTCAAAATTTCTTTAAAAAATTGTAATACTTTGAAATCCTGTGAATTGCCTTGGAATTTGTAACAGGTATCTCTCAAAATTTCTTTAAAAAATTGTAATACTTTGAAATCCGATGAAACTTTTTGAAATGTCTTAAAATGCGTTGAAATTCTCTGAAATTTCTTGGATTCTGTTAAAATACTTTAAACTCCTTAGAATCTATTGGAATCTCATGAAATTTTCAGAAAATCCTTCGAAATGTTTTAAACATTTTTTAATTCTTTTGAAATCTTTAAAACCTTGTGAAATTTCAATTTTTGAGATGGCGGATATGTTATTTTAGCCTATCTAGCGAAGAAGTTTGAAAATATGTTTCAAGACAAAGTGAAAGATAATTGCCTCGTTATAAATGTGTCAAAAAGTGTGAGTAGTGGCGTAGGTCCGACTTTTTTTTGTAGTCACTGACTGAAATCAATAAGAATTTTCACTGATAATCAGTAAAATCTCACTGATTCAAATTCAAAAAGTAATATGAACTTATAAAATGTTCCCTGTCCATTTTTAACTCGGAAAGCATTTTTTTTTAATCTAAAAAGAGAATGCGCAGTAGTAGTATTAGTATTAGTTCGAGAGTGAAGGCAGCTTAAAAGCTGATAAATACACCTCATCTAATACAATGCCCCCCATCCGTAAAATAACCGTGCTGGGCGCTGCTTAACTTCGTTGATCGAAGGAGAAACCTTAGACAATTCTGATTGGAGTCTGATTCGGTTTCCAACTTTATATTAACCAAAATATTTCCAATATTATAAGTTTCATTTATGACATAACACAATTTAAAATTTAACACTACTATCGGTGAGAAAATTCCAGCCAGGTGGCTTTGACGTTTAAGAACTTAGCCATAAAAAATGTTAGCGTAATAAGTGAATAGACATTTTAAAGCTCAAAGTGTTCTACGGTTATGAGCCTAATGCAAGTAATTTAGGAATTTTTTTTGTGGTTTGCAGACTGAAAAAAGTCACAAAAAGTAAGGCTTTTTGGGCACATTTAACAAGAGTCAAGTTTAGAGCATCATTTTTTATAGAAGAGGCAATGGGAAAAATTTGAAAAAATTCATGGAGGTTCTCCAAACATTCATGAACAAATTGCCGTTGACAAATTTTAAAAATATTAAAATCTGTTGACTAAAATTACAAAAATATGCAAGCATATTATTTTCACCTATAATTAAGATATTAAAGCGATTCAAACTACAAACTCTTACTCAAAGACTCTGTAATTATTTACAGTTTTCAAAAAATGTACAATTGATTTTTTTTCCGTGAAAATCACGATATCTGAAGACAGTTTTTCGTATTGGAAAACAAGTGTTAGAAACCAGTCAGGAGCCTTTTTTTCTGAAGGATAGTCCTCGCTTTTCCGCAACTTGTGCTTCACAACAGGAGCTGTCGGTAGCAAAAAAGAACCCCCGTTTGTTTCTGAAACATCTTTTCCAATACAAAAAACTGTCTTAAAATATCGCAAAAAACCACGAAAAAAAGGAAATTGCATATTTTTTGGAAAGCGTAAACAAATACAGAGTCTTTACATAACAGTTTGGAGTTTGAATCGCTTCAATATCTTAATTAAAACTGAAAATAGTATGCTTGTATATTTATAAAATTCAAGTCAACAATTTTTAATATTTTTAAAATTTGTTAACTTCAGTTTGTTCAAAAATGTTTGAAGAACCTTCATGAATTTTTTCAAATTTTTCCCATCGTCTCTTCTATTAAAAATGGTATTCCAAACTTGACTCTTGTTAAATGTGCTCAAAAATCCTTACTTTTGATGACTTTTTTCAGTCTGCAAACAACAACAAGTTTTTTGAATTACTGGCTTTAGGCTCATTTACATATGACACTTTAAGCTTAAGAATGGCTATTGACTCATTACGCTAGCATTTTTTGGAGCTTGTCTTACGGAAATTTCCGTCTATGTCGGTGTCTCATTGGGGCTGGTTTTGTGGAATTTATTACTAACTTTATAAGTATTGAGTAATAATATTATTAATTATACCAACAATAATTTTCTTCTTATTTTGCACTTTCACAAAGATGAAAGAGATAAGAAATGTTTGACAGTTTTAAGGGTATTTTGACTTGCGGGAATTAAAATGGATCAGGGGGCTAGAAAGGGGGTTATGGCTTGTAAAAGGGGTGTGAAGGAATAAAAAAGGTGTCAGATTCAATCCTCCAATAATTTTGCACGGAGAAATCTTTTGGGGGAACCAGTGCCGGTTTCAGAAAAAATGGGCTCATAGACATTATATTTTCAGGTGCCCCCACCCCTTTTCTTTGATCCTTTCCATATATTTTTCTATTTATTTTCTATTAAATCTTCTCAAATTATGTTACCAAACATGTTTAGTAATTAAAATTTGTTATTCGATATATTACTTGTTCTTAATAGTACATATTATTTTTTCACTTTATCTTGAAACATATTTTCAAACTTCTTTGCTAGATTGGCTAAAATAACATATCCGCCATTTCTCAAAAATGTTCAAAACATTTCAAGGTATTTCTGAAAATTTTATGAGTTTTCATTAGATTCTAAGGGGTTTCAAGGTACACTCAACTCCCGATTAAAGGAACCTCGGCTTATGTCCTTCTTAGAATGTCTGCGAGCTCGCACTCGTGGGCGAGGGGTCGAGGACGACGAGGGAGAGGATTCTCGCCGCCTCGCATGTTGATACGGGGATCGAGGGGCCGAGAAAGAGAGAGGCACCGAGCTCAGCGGAGTTAAGCAGTTCCCCCGACTGTTGACATCGTAGAAATTCTTGGAACGAACTCACAGTCATCGATACAATCCCCGATACTGGACTTAAACTGGGAGTTGAGTGTATTTTGACTGATTCCAAGGGATTTTAAGACATTTCAAGAAGTTTCATCTGACTCCCAAATTTTACAAATTTTTGAAGAAATTTTGAGATACCTATTACAAATTTCAAGACAATTTACAGGATTTCAAAGTATTTCAAGCAATTATGATTTCCCCACACATATGCGATTTTATGATGATCTTCAAAGACTTTAAAGATTTAGAAAATTTCAATGGGTTTCAAAGGATTTGAAAGATTTTAGGGTATTTCACAAGATTCCATGAAATTTCAAGAGATTTAAAAAATTTGTAGGGACTCTAAAAGGGTATCAAAGACATAAGAGTAATTCGAAAATTTCAAGGAATTTTATGGTGTCTCAGAGGATTTCAAAGATTTAAAAATTTACAAAAGAATTTTAAAAGATATCAAAGATTTTAAGATACGCGATTACAAAAGATTTTTAGGGGTCTCACAAGATTAAAGAGATTAAAAAAATTTCAAAGGTTTTTAATAGGGTAATTTAGAAGATTCCGAGGAGTTTCATGAGATTTCAAAGAATTTTATAGGCTATTAGAAAATTTCAAGGGATTAAAAAATTTCTAAGGAATTTTGAATGACTTAATAAGATTTGAGAAGATTTAAAAGATTTCACGGAATTTTCACGGTATTTATGAAATTTCAAGGAATTTTACAATATATGAGGGATTCATAGGATTTCAAAAGAAATTAGAAGGTTTTATAAGATTATAAGGAATTTTGATAGATTTTAAGCTGTTGAAAATATTGTAGACTTTTCCAACGATTTCAAAGGGTTTCAACAGAATTCAGGGGTTTTTAATGGATTTCAGTGATTTTTAAAGGATCTCACAGATTTCGAGGAATTTCAAAGCTTTCAGGGTATTCTAAAAGATTTCAAGGGATTTTAATGGGCCTTATCTGATTGAATGGGATTTTACGCGATTACGGAAGATTTGAATGATTTTATAATTTTTAAAGGGATTTCGAAAGATATTACAGTTTCAAGATGTTTCACGGGATATTTAAAAGATTTCAAGGGATTCCAACGGATTTCTAGAGAACTTCAGTGAATAAAATGAAATAAAAGGGACTTCTAAAAATTTCTAATAACTTCTGTGGTTTTCAGGGATTTCAGAGATTTTAAGGGATTTCACCACATTTAAGAGATTCACAGGACTTGAAAAAAATGATAAGATTTCCAGGGGTCTTAAAGATTCCAAGAGATTTAAAAAGATTGATGAGTTTTTCAGAAATTTCTAGGGCATCAGAGATTTCAGGGGTTCTTAAAGGATTTCAACGATTTTCAAAGCTTTTAGGGGATTTTAAAAGGTTCGAAAATATTTCACGTGATTTTATGGAAGATGCATATTGTATATCAGATTTATATTCAGATTAGGTAATATTTAAAAAATTGTATGACACTATTTTGATACTATTGACATTATTTTGAATTTCTCAACTGAGTCCGAGGTCAGCAATGATCATTTGTTTATATAATTTGATTAAAAAATCAATAAATAATATCTAATGACAGATTTTGATTTTTTTATTGTACTGAATATCATTTGCAACATACTCAAAAACAATGAAGAGAACAAACTATTTTCATTTGCCATTAAATGTCCACAATGGTAATGTGTTGATAAAATTTTGATAGAATCATCAACTAATTCTAATGACAAATTTTTATTGCTAAACATCTCTGGCAGCATAACTTGGAGAGAATTAATAGAAAGAATTTTGTCTATCTGCCTTCAAATCTCCACACTGTGCATCCGTTCATATAATTTGTTTATAAAATTCAGATAAAATATCGAACTTCAAATTTTCATCAAAAGACACAATTGGCAATATAATTTGAGGAGCATTAAATGAAAAAACAAATTGTTTCTGTCTATAAACGTCTATAGTATGAACTTTTTAAATAAAATTTGTTTACAAAATTAACAAGGAATGTCGAATAACAAATTTCCATGATCAAGTATTAACTTGTTGATAAAAACAAGTAATTTTAACGCAGAAACATATTTTGCAAGCAAAAATCCATAATTTCATTTTTAAAATCTGTAATGTTGATTATTTGCTAATTTTATTTGTGTATAATAATGAGCTTCACAACTAACTTTGTTTAGTTCCCAATATCCACGCAAATTAAATCTAAGCGATACTGAGCTCAGTGAGCTTAGGAAAAATTACTACAAGATAAAAAAAAAAGAAAAAATCGACATCTTTACGCCATTTGCCTTAACATAAAAGTTTAAACATACAAAAATTACAAACTTTGCCTCCACAGACCTCTTTAAAATTGAATGAAGAATTTTTCTAAAACAAAAATCTAAAATTGGTCAAGAATTGCTTTCTGTAAGTTATTTTGAACCTCGTTTTCTAATTTCGCCCCACTATCTTTATCTGATGGGTAAACCGGCACTGGGGGCAACTTTTAACATATTATATGGATATGACGGGATGAGTGACAAGGTACGACCAGTGTTCTGAAGAGTTTAAGTGCTCGGAGAAATTCTCACGAGCATGAAAATATGCTCGACCTTTATGTGCTTTCAGAATTTAAGGAGCATTTTGAATTAGGATTTTAAAAATCGTATTTTTAATTTTTATTCACTTTCGAAGCAAAATTTGTTCCTGATTACATTTGACGTTTTATTTGAAAATGTAATCGTTTGAATAGCTAAAGTTATCAAAAATCACTCAAATGATAATTACAGTATTTGAATTTCGTGCGAAAATGCAACGCCTCGAATTAGAAAAGGCGCTAAATCCAAATTTGAAAAGAAGTTCAAGTAATAAAAAACATTTTTTTTCATGAAACAGTATATAATTTGAACAATATTTGCTTCATAGGGTGTGATAATTACTGCATTTTTTAAAGCAATCGACCCTAAACCCTTTCAAATTCAAAGCATTACATAATACTTAAATAACCCCTTATTATCCACTTGTGAATAGTTAAATTTTAAGTAATTAACACCAAAAACCTTGTAAATATCTAAATGGGTAAAATAATAAACTTTTTTGTTGAAAATTCATATTTTCGCGTTCGAAATTCAATTGTTTTGTAAAATATTGGTCTTTTTGGCTTGCATTTTTAATAGTTTGATGAAAAAGTTAACTATTTGGTTGAAAATTCATGTGTTTGGTTGAAAATGAACTTTTTTCTTGAAAGTTCATATTTTCTTGTTCGAAATTCAACAATTTTGTAGAATATTCATCTTTTTGGATTAAAATTTTCATAGTTTGGTTAATAATTTAAGTGTTTGTTTGAAAATTCATAATTTGAGTTGAAACTTCATCTTTTTGGTTCATGATTCAACTAATTTGTTGAAAACTCTTCCATTTGGTTTAAAATTGACTTTTTTTCTTGAAAATTGATGTTCTCGGGTTCAAGATTGAAATGTCAAATGTCAAGTAGTAAATTTAAGTGCTTGGATGAAAATTAAGTTTTTTCTTGAAAATTGATGTTTTCGGGTTCAAAATTGAAATGTCAAATGTCAAATAGTAAATTGAAGTGCTTGGATGAAAATTAAGTTTTTTGTTGAAAATTATTATTTTCGGGTTGAAAATTCAATTCTTTCGTCTTTTTGGTTTAAAAATTCATCTCTTTTGGTAGAAATTTTATCTTTGTTAGTTAAAAATGCAACTCTTTGGTAGCAAATTAATCTGTTCTTGTTAACGATTCAACTATTTTCTTGAAAATTCATCCATTTGGTTGAAAATCAATTTTTTTGTTGAAAATTCATATTTTCGGGCCAAAGCTCAACTGTTTTGTAACATATTCATCTTTTTGGCTTGAAATTTTAATACATAGTTTAGTAGAAAGTTCAACTATTTGATTGGAAATTCAACTATTTGATTGAAAATTAACTTTCTGCTTAAAAATTCATATATTTGTATTAAAAATTCAACAATCTGACAGAAAATTCAACTATTTGGTTGAAAACTCAACTATTTGATTGAAAATTAAATTTCTGGTTAAAAGTTAATATTTTTTGTATGAAAATTCAACAATCTAACAGAAAAGTCAACTATTTGGTTGAAAATTCAACTGTTTGACTGAAAATTATCTACTTGGTTAAAAATTCGTTCGTTTTTTTTCGTTTCTCCAAAAAGGATCACTGCTCGGCAAAAGTAAGATAAAAAAATGATTAATCTCTTTGGTTGAGAAGGCAACTGTTGGTTTGAAAATTAATCTTTTTTAGTTGAGGATTTAACTATTTTGTTGAAAATTCGTCTTTTCTGGTTGAGATATCAACTGCACATTACATTTTTCATTGAGAAATCAGCTTTTTTGGTTGAAAGTGGAACTACTTTGTTAATACATAATTCATTTTTTGGTTGAAGATTCATCATTTTAGTTGAAAATTCGTCTTTTTCGGTAGGAAATTAATCTTGTGTTTAATTTAATTAATTTGGGGAGTTTTGACAAATAATTATGGGATATTTTAAAATATATTAATTATCACTATCGCATGACTAAAATACATTACTAATACTAAAAACATAGCTAATCATTTCTTAAATTCGTTCCTATAGTACAGTAATTTAAATAATAATTGAAACAAATTTTTATTTTATCTTCATATTTAAAATTCAGTGCATATTTAAAATATTAATACTCTAAATGAAAGATATTTTCCTGAAAATAGTGATAATTCCCTGTTTTAAAAAAATTCCCTCATATTTCCAGGTTTTTTCAGGCACATGAAAATTCCCTGACAATGCCAGATTTTCCATGTTTTCCAGGTGAGTAGACACCCTGCTTCATTATAGAGTGTGTTTGTAAGAATATATGTATTAATTATGATATATATTTGTTTAAACAGTAAATGCTTTAAATTCTCTTAAATGATCTATACATGCTTTGATTGAGCTTAAATGCTGAGCATATTCTCGAGAGGATTTGCCCAATATAAATTCTTGAGCATTTGAAAACTATAGGTACGACACGTTACAGTCAGAAACGTGCTGCCTCTAGCGGGGTCCGTCGGCGAAATCTCCCGAGTTTCCACGCCGAGTTTACCCCAACTTGAGTTACCCAGCTTGCTGTTACCCCGTTTCACAATTACCTGCAACGTTTCTTACCCCCAATTTTTCCTTTGTTGGTAGGATATTTATTAAGTGAGAATAAGGTATGTTAATGCAGAAAAAAGAGAAGAGTTACTTTAAAATATGGTAACTCCGAGTCTGGGGCGGATCCAGAGAGGGGCGTTTGGGGCAGTCGCCCCCCACCTGAGATTTAAGAAACCAAAAATTTAAAATGAAAGCATTTGTATATTAGGTACATAAAGTACTAAAGGCCTCTTAATTTCTTTGACAAATCTTAACTCTTAATTATCAGACCTTATTTTTAGTACCAGGATCATGTCCATAGTGGTTGTAGGTAGCAAAACGTTTGAAGCAGAGTTCGATAAAAATTGAAAAACATAAATAAAGTTAAATTTATCACTTTATTATATTCAATTTAAAAGTTCTTTTATATCATCGGAGGGGGAACCCCCATTTACTAGAGTGTCCAATAAAAAATTTGAATTTTTGAATGCTGCAAACGCTACCATCTACATTTCTTCCTTGTAATGAAAAAATATGACCACAAGTTTTCTTTGATTTTCAAAAATTTGTTTAGAGGTTCCTCTAGGCCATTTTAGGTCTGAAAATGATATTTTTTATTTTTCGATTTAAAAAAATACAAATTTGAAGTTAAAGAATGGTTTCAATCCTAGAAAGTATTTGTTATCTATTGAGGAATTAAAAGCCCTAAATTTTATATATATAAGAAAATTTAAGACATTATCGGGCTTAGAATACGAAAATTTGGAATTTCATTACAAAATCAATAGTACTTATAAGAATTCAGGATAAATTAATAAGGATTCAGGGTGAATTCCAAATGAACTCAAAAGAATTTGATAAAATTCATAAGAATTCCTTGCAAATTGTAACGAATTCAGGATAAATTCATAAAATTTCGGAGTGCATTTAAAACAATTGAAGTTAAATTAAAAAGAATTCAAATGAGTTGGAAAAAATTCAAAAAGTTTCATTGTTTTCGGTAAACTGGGAGTGAATTTAGAAGAATTTGAGGGAATTTAGGAATTTTTTTGAAATTTATAACAATTTGAGTGAATTAAACGAAAATTACAAAATTTCCTGTGAATTGAGTGAAATGGTAGTGAATAGAATTTAGGGAAACTTCAACAGAATCAATTCAAGTGAATTGAAGACAATTTAAATATATGGTATCAACAAAATTCATTGACTGCATTAAGTTTGGAGTGAATTTGGAAAAAATCTAAGGAATTCAAAAGCATTTGATTTTCATGAAATGCCTAAGAATTCAAGATGAGATTAAAAGACTTCTGTGAATTCAAAAAAACTAAAAAAGAGGAAAAAATCCATTGAATTGAGTAGAATTGAGTAAAATTAGAAGAATAATTTCACAATAATTCAGGGCACTTATAAGAATTCAGGATAAATCAATAAGAATTTAGAGTGAATTCCAAATGAATTCAAATGAATTAGAAAAATTTTGAATATTCCATCGATTTCAGTAAAACTGGAGTAAATTTAGAAGAATTAGAGGGAATTCAAGAGAATTCGATGAAGTTCATACGAATCCTGGTTGAATTAAAAAGAATTCAGGGTGAATTCAAAATAATTGAAGTGACTGCGACAAAATTTCTACAATCCGAAAAATATTTTTAGTATTCAAATGAATGGGAGTGAAAAGAAATCTGATAAAATTCACAAGAATTCAAGGTGAATTTTAAAGGCCTCAGGGTTAATTTAAAAGAAAATTTTAAATCCAAAAAAGATCAATTGAATTTAGTGAATTTCAAGAGAGTTCCAAAGAATTCAGAGTGAACTCAAAAGAATTCAAAGGAATTCAATACAATTCAAAAGAATTGAAAAGAATTCAAAACTAGGTATACGAGGTCTGTCCCAAAAGTATCCGACCTACCTCGATTTCTCGGCGCTTGATTTATTCTTCGTCATCCGGAGG
>JAUMHM010000085.1:28152932-28169273 GCA_032362435.1 Melikaiella ostensackeni
GTGCAGCCCCGCAGGCTCGTCGAGCCGCCGCTGCCGCCGCCAACGGAAGGGTAGCCCTGCGGGCCATTCCGGCCGCCGCTACCCGGCCATTCGGTCCATCGGGAAACGTCCGGGCCACCGACGTTTCGCGTCATCCGTCGGCAGTTGAGCAGGCCAGGGAGGCCGCGAGATACCGCCGACTACAGCGACAGGAGGAAGCCCGTTGGACAGCTCGGAGATGGTCACGCACGACTGTGCTCACCCCTGACGGACTACATCGCTACCAGAGTGGGGAGTGCCGCCGCTCCTCACCCTATTAACCTAAGCACTGTTCCTCCCCCCCCCCCCATTGCAAGCTTCTATAGCTGGGGTAGAGAACACCTTCTCGAAAAATTTTTCCAGATCAGTGAATGCACAGAAAACTTTTTTGTTCGCTCTCGAAATTTTTTCCATGATCTGTCTCAAGCTAGGTATTTGATCCGCAATCGCTCTATAATTAGTGCAGTCACCTTTATCACTCTTTCCTCTGAAGAGTGGAACAATGATTGCCTTTTTTAAATAATTTGGAACTTCAGTATTCGCAGCACGAATATTCATAAATTTTCCTAGCCATACAAACAAATAGCCGCTACCTCTCTCAAGCATTTGAGAGGTGATAACATCTGCACCAGCAGCTTAACCATTCCTTGGTTTCTTAATTACGGATATATTGCCGTGGATATCGATTCTTGTTTCGCCACCTACAACGGGATCGCCTTACGTATTCTCATTTGTGTCACAGTTCTTATGCTCTATAGTTTCACCTCCGTACAACTTTTTGAAAAAAGCACTCATAGAGTCTTCACGTTGTCCGTATCCCATACCATTTCACCATTAGCATTCTTAAATCTGGCTAACTTAGTGCTAGCATTTTCTTTCCTTATCTTCTTAACCTATTTAAAAAATAATTTCCTATTTCCTTAAAAATCATTTTGCATTTTTTTAGCTTCTTTCCCTTCGATTTCTTTTACTAATTTTATTGACAGCTTCCTTTGACTAGTATCTTCGCTTTTCTATTTTTATACTTATAATCGATTTCTAGTTTAGTCCTCTCCTCATTCCTAAGACCTTCAATATTTAGCTTTTTCGGGTATGATTTCTTTCGTGTTAAGAGCCTCAAAAATTTCATCATTTCACCAAGCATCTCCAGTTTTCATTTCTACAGTCGTAGTATCGCACACTTCAAGAGGCACCAATATTTGTCCACTAAAACAAATCGTTGCCATATATAAAACCAGTATGTAAAGTCGACTATTCCCTGGGAATATTGATATCACTTTCAATCCCTTCTTTTCTAATCTTGCTTTCTTTAACTAGTATCTTTGCTTTTCTGTTTTTATCCCTATAATCAATTTCTAGTTTAGTCTTCTTCTTATTGCTGAGACCTTCAATATTTAGCTTTTTCAAGTAGGATTCTTTTCTTGTTAAGAGCCTCAAAAATGTCATCAATTCACCAAGCATCTCCAGTCTTCATTCTCACAGCTGTGGTACCGCAAACTTCAGATGGGACCAATATTTGTCCACTAAAACAAAACCGCTGCCATATATACAACCTGTATGAAAAGTCGACCGGTTCCTGGGAATATTGATATCACTTTCAATCCCTTCTTTTCTATCCCAGTTTCCAATCTTTTTTTCTTGTCTCTCTGTCACCATAATGTTTCACCTATCTTTGTCAATATCAGTCTATTCCACTGCTATCAACGAAAATCTTTTTCTATCCGCTTGCATAAATAAATATCTATTCAGTTTTTGCGTAATTGATTTGGGTGTTTAAATGGAACTGCAGGCCAGAATATTGTAAGCAGTTTTTGAAATCCTCGACAGGAGAATATTCAACCCTTCTAACGATATTTATATTTTTCAACTTGATAGGAGTAATTTCTATACATCCAAATTATTTTTTGAAAACATTGTTTTCTATTTTTATTAGGTGACAGACAAATTACAATGAATATCTAGAAATACATCAAAATTTAAATATTCAAAAGTGGGTTTGGTGAATTATGGATATTTGAAATTTAAATCGTTAATTGTTAAGTTTCAAAAACTCCAAATCAAACATTCTTTTTTTTTAAATCTTTTACTTACGCTTTGAATATGTAAATCACTCCTAATGTAATTTACCGAATGGAAAATTTGCTCATGTAAGATTTGCAAACTATGTAATTTCAGTTTTCTCATTTATCTAACGCTAGAGCTTCTTAGCTCAGATTTTAATCCGAGAAAATTATTCCAAGACTCGATTACATTTTGCACCGCTTTGGATCCAAGACCCAGTCGGATTTAAATTTAATTAAAAATAATTTATTTCTAGAAACCCGGATAAGTTCAGCCCTCGAAAAAGTTTGGTACTCCACAGCTGTTCCCGGAAGAAATCTATCGCGACTGATTCCGGTGACGATTTGAGAACTATCACTCCGAATAGCCTGGCGGTTTAATTTGTCACCGAAACTCCCAAGTTGATTCAAAGTTCGTCAAACTCAGGCCGTCTCGTTGCGCGGCATTTCCTGGGATTATGCTTGAGGGAAGCGACGATGAAGATATAGAATGAAATGGAATTCTCTGGCTCTTTTAACCACCTTCTACTTTATTTTTCTCTCAATTTTCTCTTTTCTTCTGCCCCGTCTTCGTACCTTTACGGCAGGAACTTTCGATCGCTTTCGAGAGATTTTTATTTAAGAATGTTGTTATTCTTTTCATAAATCGTCCGCCTGCATCTTTCTAGACGTTTTCGTTAATTTTGCGTTTTATTTTGAGCTTTCTTGTAACTTCATCCGAAGAGTTATCTATCATTTCACAAGTTACTTACCGTCGAAGCCATTAACCTTGTTTCTTTTTCTCATTCTCCACAATTATAAATGATTGAGAAATTCATTTCGGATTTGCTTCAAGATGCAATGTAATAGTTAAATGAATTAAGGATTAAATTAACTTACACTACTTGATACCTCCAACGACTGTCCTAAAATAACTTCGCACTTATTATTCCTGACTTAAAATGAGTTATACCACTTTTCACTTCTTATGACTGCCCTGGAATGACTTATGTTACTTGAGATTTATTTTCTAACGTAAAGTGTCTCAGATTACTTCAAAATACTTATGGCTGCCTTAACACGATTTATATTACTGAATTCTTCTTGTACCATACTCAAACCTGTAATATCACTGGACACCCTTTAAATCTGCCCTAAGGTGACTTGTAATAGGCGACACTCATTGTTTTTACTTTAATTGACTTACACTACTTCGAAACACTCATGGCTGACTTAAAACGATTGAAACTACTGGATATTCATCGTGCCTGACTCAAACGACTTACACTACTTGACATCCCTTATGGCTCATCAGGAAGACTTATATTACTTGGCACTCTTGATTTCTGATTTGAAACGTCAGAAAACTTGTAACTCCTCACGGCTGTCTTACAATCTTAGAAACACTACTTGACACCCCTCATGACTGACTCAAAAAACACTTATATTTCTTGACGCTTATTATTTCTGACTTGAGTTAACTTTACATTTCTTGATGCCCCTCACGGCTGTCTTAAAATTACTTTGCACTTATTATTTCTAACTTGAATTGACTTACGCCACTTGACACTCTTTGTGACAGCCTTGGAATGACTTATATTACTTGAAATTTATTTTATGACTTCAATTGTCTTACGCTACTTCAAAACACTCATAGCTGCCCTCAAACGATTTATACTAATGAATTATTCTTGTACCACACTCAAACCACTTGCACTACTTGACACCTCTTATGGCTGACATAAAAGCCCTCATTTTGTTTCGCTTGATATTTTTTACTCAAGTTGACTTTGCATTAGTTGAAATCAATTATGGCTATGCGAAAACGACTTCTCACTAATCCTTCCCGACTTAAATTGAGCTATACTACTTGACAACCCTTATTTCTGCCTAAAATAACTTCTATTACTTGGCACTAATTTTTTCTCACTTGAACTGACACACTATTAGAAAACACTTATGGCTGGCTTAACACGACTGTTACTATTGGATTCCCATCGTGCCTTACTTAAACGACTTACACCACTTGACACCACTCATGGCTCATTAGGAAGACTTATATTACATGGCACTCTTGATTTCTGTCTTGAAACGTCGCAAAATTTGTAACTCCTCACGGCTATCTTAAAATCTTAAAAACACTACTTGAAACCTCTCACGGATGACTCAGAAAATACTTATACCATATTTCTTGACGCTTATTATTTCTCACTCAAGTTAACGTTACACTTCTTGATGCCCCTAATGAATGTCTTAAAATTACTTCGCACTCATTATTTCTAACTTAAATTGACTTACGCCACTTGACACAATTTGTGACTGCCCTGGTATGACTCATGTTACTTGAGATTTATTTTGTGACTCTTATTGTCTTACATTACTTCAAAACTTTCATAGCTGCCCTCTCGTGATTTTTATTAATGAATTATTCTTGTACCACACTCAAACAACTTACACTACTTGACACCTCTTATGGCTGACCTAAAAGCTCTCATTTTTTCTGACGCTTGATATTTTTCGCTCAAGTTGACTTTGCACTACTTGAAACCAATTATGGCTATGCGAGCATGACTTCTTACTAATCATTCCCGACTTAAATTGATCTATACTACTTGACAATCCTTATTTCTGCCATAGAATAACTTCTATTACTTGGCACTGATTTTTTCTCACTTAAACTGACGCACTATTTGAAAACACTTATGGCTGACTCAACATGACTGATACTACTGGATACCCGTCGTGCCTCCGTTAAACGACTTACACTACTTGACACCCCTCAAGGCTGACTCAGAAGATACTTATATTTCTTGACGCTTATCATTTCTGACTTAAGTTGACTTTACACTACCTTATGCCCCTTACGGCTGTCTTAAAATTACTTCATATTCATTATTTTTGACTTAAATTGAGTAAGGCCACTTGACACCCTTCGTAACTGCCCTGGAATGACTTATATTACTTGAAATTCATTTGATGACTTCAATTGTTTTACGCTACTTCAAAACTCTTATAGCTGCCCTCACGCGATTCATATAATTGCATTATTCTTGTACCACACTCAAACGACTTAAACTACTTGACACTTCTTATGGCTGACGTAAAAGCCACCCCTATTGACTTTTGATATTTTCTACAAAAGTTGACCTTGCACTACTTGAAACCAATTACGGCTATGCTAAAATGACTTCGCACTCATCATTCTCAAATCAAATTGAGCTATACTACTTGACAACCTCTATTTCTGCCCTAAAAGTTGACACACTATTTGAAAGCACTCATGTCTGACTTAACGTGACTGATACTACTGGATACCCCTTGTGCCCTACATGAACATCTTACACTACTTCAAACCCCTTATGACTGATTGAAAATACTTCTATAACTTGGAACTTTTTATTTCTGACTAAAAACGTCGAAAAACTTGAAACTACATACGGCTAGCTTAAAATGACACACTACTTTGAAGCCCCTTATGACTGACTTAAGAAATACTTATATTTTTTGACGCTCATTATTCTTAGCTTAAGATGACTTTAAACTGCTTGATAGCCGTTATGATTGTCTTAAGATGACTTTGTACTCATTATTCCTGACACAAATTGAGTTAAACTACTTGACACAGCTTATGACTGCCCTGAAATGACTCATATTACTTAATATTTATTTTCTGACTTGAATTGTCTCAGGCTACTTAAAAACTCCTATGGCTGCCTTAATATGATTCATATTACTGAATTTTTCTTATACCACACTTGAACGACTCACACTACTTGACACTTCTTATGGCTGACATAAAAGCCCTCATATTTCTTGACTCTTGTTATTGTTTACTCAAGTTAACCTTGAAATACTTGAAATCCTTACAGCTGCATTAAAATGACTTCTTACTCATTATTTCCGAATTAAATTACGCTATACTACTTGAGTTCCCTTATTGATGTCCTAAAGTGACTCATGTTTCATGACAGTCATTTCTTTGACTCAAATTGTCTCACACTACTTTCAAACACGTATGGCTGACTGGGCATGACTGATTCTACTGATCACACTATGCCTTACTTAAATATCCTTAGGACTTAACACTATTTGATACCCCTTACAGTTCTCTTGAAATCCTTTTGCACTCATACTTCATGACTTAAATTGAGTTATACCACTTAACACGCTTCATGGCTAACCTGGACTGACGTCTATTACTTGAAATTTATGATTCTTATATTTGTCATTGTTTCCGACTCAAATTGAGGATCCGGATCAAGAAACAGGTCATAACTTTCTGGCGCCCAGAGTGGGGAGGGGACTTTAAACGTGGCTTAAATTCAAGCCGTCAGGGATTTCTGCTCTGAGTGCCAGAAAATTATAACCCGTTTTTCGACCCGGGTCCCCAATCGAGCTGTATTACTTGACACCCCTTATTTTTGCCCTAAAATGACTCATTACTCGACACTTATTTTTTTACTCAAATTGACTTACACTACTTCAAAAAACGTATGGCTGACTTAACACGACTGATACTACTGAGCAGTTCTGGTGCCCTAACTTAAACGACTCACACCTCTTGACACCCCTTATGGCTGATTGGAAAAGACTTGTATTACTTTTCACTTCCGATTTTTGACTAAAAACTTCGTAATACCTGAAGCTCTACGACTGACTCAAAATGACTGATACTTCTTGACACCCCTTATGGTTGACTTAGGAAAGTCATATCTACGAATTTAAAATGGGATCAAGAATTTTTAAAACCTACTAGGCATTTCTAGTTTAGCTCAAAGATGAATCATTTTATCATAAAAGAGAACTAATTAATTATTCAGATGTCGGTAAATGTCGATAATAGGAATCTTGGTTTTAAACCTGCCCTACTTATCAATATCTTCCCACCTACCCAAACTAGTCTGATCAGCTTGAAAAATGATTACTCGGGGGTTTCCATGGACGCGGATCATGAATCTACAGTCAAAATACCGGAATTCGATATGGTGGACACAATACGGCAGCTGTGATTGGCGGAGGAGTCGTTATCAGGAATGTAATCAGAAAATTCTTCAATTCCTAGACATGATTGGCATTCATTGAAGTAACAGGCAGGCTTTGAGTTACTACAAGTTACAAATCTAATATAATCTCTACGATCTTTCACTGGATTCTGTAAGTATTTCGTCAAATATTCCAAATTAACAGCATCGACAATCGCATTGAAATTCTTATGAATTGTACATACACAAACTCTATGAGTCCTATTAATGTCCTCTTCATAGAACTCGAGAACTTTTTCAGTGGTACACTCTGGTGAATTTGTGCCACTTTTCGAGGCCGACATCGCCAGCACTCCCACTGATTCTCTCAAATTTTTTGCTTTTCGAGCTATTCTCTCAGATTCACCGAATTCGGAACATATTTTACGAATTGGCCAACAATCAGGAGTTAGTGGAAGAATAGTCAAGCGAAGGGGATCATTTTCCGATAGACTAGAAAATTTTTCTTTCAGTCCATTCAGGAATTCTCCTAATTCATCTTCCCTGGATAAGAACTTCCTCTTGATGGGACATGATTCAGATCCTGCATCTGAATCTATTGCTTCTTCAGAGATCGCACTGTCCAGCGACTTCGACATGTCATCTTTAATGCACGTAGTCGCACATGTTCTACATATTCTTGAATTCGAAGGTAAATGTTGAAATTTTCCTAACATTCGTTTTGAAGGTTTTCTCAAACGCTTACCGATGTGCTCATCATTATTTCAAGGATAATCCCACCTATCTTGCCTAAGTTTTAGCGGAGAAGAATCAGAATCCTTTTGAATAGTCGCCATGGTTCGACAAAAAAATAGGAATGTTTGGTTTTTTTGGACGAATAACGCAAACGTCAATCGATCAGAAAAGAAATGGCATCAACTGATGATTGATCACTACGTAGAGAAACAAGAGTATTCCAAATTGGCCACCACGATTAACAAACGACTGACAAACGGCATACGAACATCAAACAATTGAGAATCAAATGAAAGCCAGCTTATGATACAAAAATTGTTTGGTAGGGAGACAAGACTTCTGTTAATGAGCCACAACGATTGAAATGAACAAGTTAGAAATTTTGTGCGATCAGTGGTAGCTTGGTGTTTTTATGACAAGTGACACGCGAACGTCAAAAAATCTAGGAACAAATCAAAACTGCTGAGTGATGAGTAACGCGCTTGGAAAGAAGAATAGAGTTCTCTTTTTGAACTACCGCACGATTATCATGAACAATTGAAGAATGTTTCTTTACTGCGTTTAGTTGTAGCTTGTTGATATGTGATGAATGGAACACGAACGTCGGATAATTGAAGGACAAATGGTAACCAAGATTTCCAAGTCGATCGGGTTGATTTGAATTACTCAAAACTATGATGGGTGGCTTACATCCACCATATTGATTCAGCCGTTTTGAATTCTCATATTATGTTATTAGATTCGTGATTGGTGACCCCGAAAACCCTTCAGGGTCACTCTCAGCCCGTTTAGAGTAATTTTCGCTTTTTGATGATTGATATTAACTGAACATCCATGATTTTTTCCCGTTCCAGGCGTCATATTGGAGCCGCTATGATGAATTTTCTCAAAGACCACAGTGCATTCGAAGGTACACGTCGAGATGAAGATTTTAAGCCCTTGAAAGTCTTGATTGGTTGCGAGGAATTTTGGCAACTGCCTTGTCCCGGTTGGCCTGGGACGTCCCATATTTGAAAAATTGTTTGCTAAAAGCAAATGTTGCCATTTGATAGATCGATTTCTCAGCCGACATTTTTTCACTGCCACCCTCTCGGCCTGTAGCAGAGCCCAAGGGTTAAGTTCTGCGATCGGTCAGATCGTGTCGGCATTTCCTAACGATAGGGTCGCCTTTTTCCGTCATTAGCCGATCGTAATCGCACTAACCATTGTGATTACGTGGCGACGTCCATTAGACGTGCCTGCCACTCCCTCCCTCAACGCAAGAGCAAAAAAAAGTAAATAAGCCCGTAGTTAGTTCCTTCCTCCTAAAGACCTCCTTACAAATTTAATTTCAATTTTTAAACTAAGCATTAGCTTTTTCTATAATAATAATACTAAAATAGAATGATAAATATTGATACGAATACCTATCTTGCCTATCAATGTAATAAATATTTTTCGGTTAAATGTATTCTGAAAGAAATAAATCTGCTTTCTATAAATAGAAACTTCTTCAGGGTGATTGCCAAAAGTTTACCATTTTAGACGATGAGATTTTCGAAAACAAAAAAATTTCCAAATTGCCTAAAATATTTCTTTCAAATTAATGGTAATCTAAGAGAGTATAAGAATGTAAAAGCAAGAGATTAAGGATAGAATTTGTGATGGATATTAATCTTACACATTGATGAAGGTCGCGTAACTGTACATGCGACTATGACAAGGTAAACAAAAATTCAGAATCTTGTAAAAATTTATATTGAACAGATGAAAATAATTAAAAATACAAAAAAAATTGGTATCACGATAAGTATTTTACTTGTAATATTTTATCTTATCAAAAATATAAGGTCTTCAAATGCTTCAGTACTCAAAAAAAGGTAATGGGAATTTATGACTGCTGATAAATTGCCGGAAAGTTTCGGAAAGTGTGGGAAATACATGGAAACTTCCGGAAATTTATGGTAACTCACGAAAACTTTCGAAAATGTATGGAAATTCACGGACTCTCGAGAAGTTTTGAAATGTGTGAAATTTTTCACAAATATATGGAGAGTTATAGAAACTTTTCGAAATTTACGCAGACTTTTAAGAAAAATTTTTGAAAAGTTTTCGGAATTGTGGAAAGCCTTGGAGAATTAAAAGAGTTCTAAAAATTGACATTTTAAAAGGAGAATTATGGAAAAATTGATGAGCTTATTAAGTTTTTATTCACCGTTGAATACTCTCGTCAAATTCTGGAGCATTGAATGGTCTTATTTCATCCTAGAGACCAAACTACAGGAGACTGGTGCCCTCCTCAGTATACAACATAAAACCATCATAACTCCTGTGGTTCTGGCTTGGTTTTCATACTTTCCTTTGCATGACAAAAGTTGAGTAAGAGTGACGTTATGAATGGACACTTTAGCTTATCACAATTGAGCTGGTTAATTTGCACATGATTTTATACTTAGGGAATAAATTTCTTGCATCAAGTTGTAGTTGGGTGTATAGTATACTTTTAACAATGAATGATACAAATATTGATGTAGCCTCGAATAGGATTAACATTTCTACTCACGACAAGTATGTCATCAGAAAAGTTTCAGGCGATAAATGGAGATTAGATGTTTGGAACGCTAGAGGTGTGAATGACCTTAAAAGAAAGGAATTGCTGGATAAAGTGCGCGTAAGTAAGCTAGATATTTTGTGTGTACCGGGAACAAAGAAGAAGGATCGTCAAGTAAGAACCATAGAAAACGGACTCGAACTTTGGTTAGGAGTAGATTATGAATTATATGGTACCCAAGGGATCGGTCTGATTATGAATGAGAGAGCAAAACAACGTGTCAAAAAGTATGAATGTGTATCACCTAGATTACTATGTGTTACAATGAAAAAGGGAATCAGAAGGATCTTTATTATAGCGTGCTACGCTTCAGTTAATGGTGACAAGAAGAATGTAAGAGATACCTTCTGGAACTCGTTAAATGATATACCAGGGACTTGCGATCCTGGCGAAAGAATAATTCTCGGAGATATGAATGGCTGGGTTGGTGTGCAACGCGAAGGTTACCGACAGGGTACTGAGTCATTTCGAAGACTCAAAAATGAACGGTTACAGGGATAAATTGATTAGCTTATGCTTAGAAAGAAGGCTTCTTTATTACGAACACTTGATTCAGACATAAAAAGATTCACATGTATACTTGGTGCAGAGGCGGAAGTCACAGGATGATTGACTTTGTTGAGCAAATGAGAGACTGAGAGGGCTTGTAGGGGATACAAGGGTTATGAGAGGCTCTGAGTGCGGAGCGGATCACTACCACTTAGTTTCAAAAATGAGCCTAGCTCAAGGGTGGAGGAGAAGAAGAACTAATAATAAGCCAAAGCAGACGCGAGTTAGAATAAATAATTTACAGAAACCAGAAGTACGATTGGTATATCGTGAAAAGCTGAATAAATAATTATAACATCATGAAGAAGACTGAAAGACTGAACTGAACAATAAGAATGTAGAGGGTGCATAGATAATAATAGTAAGGAATAGCATCTTCAAGAGTGCATCTGAAGTGTGCGGTACTGCGGCTGTAGAAAGAAAGGCTGGAGATACTCGGTGGAATGATGAAATCCGCGTGGCTGTCAGCGAGAAAAAGGAAGCGTACTTAAGAATGTTAAATAGTAAAGGTCTTAGGGATGAGGAGAGCACTAGCTTAGGAAATGATTATAGGAATAAAAACAGAAGAGCCAAGATACTAGTCAAAGATGGGAAGGAGAAAATCAAAGCGAGAGAAGATAAAAAATGCAAAACGACTCTAAAGGAAATGAGAAATTATTTTGAAAATGGGTTGCGAAGATTAGGAGACGAAGTTCTAACTTTGAGGTAGTCGGAATCAAGAATGCTAATGGTGAAAAAGTATGGGATTTGGACAAAGTGAAAGACTGTATGAGAGATTTTTTCAAGAGTTTATATGGAGGTCAATCTATGGAGCATAACAATCTTCCCATTGAAGAGAATACTTCAGACAATCCCGTTGTAGGTAGCGGAAGAAGAATCAATATCGACGACATTATATCCGTGATTAAGAAACTAAAGAGTGGTAAGGCTGTTGGTATGGATGACATTACCGCTGAAATGCTTATGAGCGGTGGCAGATATTTGTTTGTGTAACTGAGCGAATTTATGAATATGTGTGCTGTGCATGGTGAATTTCCAAATGACTGAAGAAAGGCGGGACAAGAAACTTGTGGGTCAGACTTTCCAGCGATTTTTTAAATCCTCAACTCTAAAATCAAATCAAATAAAAAACTCAAATATTAAAATTGAGCATTTAGCAATTTTTTATCTCAAATTTGTAGTTTAGGACAGATGCATGACAAGACATTTCACGTACTTCTTTTAAAATTTCTAGACGAACTCGTCTAAAAGTTTGAAACTTTACTAGATTGTGTTTTGATATACCATAAGTACTTTGCTGACGTAAATTTCATAAAAAATGTATTATTTACAGGAGAAGTGTAAAATGACTAGGAGTTGAAGTGCTCAACTTTTTAGCAATCGCTGTTAAACTCTAAAATGAATACTAATACGTTTAATTAATGAAAAATAAATTAATGCTTTCCAAATATTTCATATCTTAATATTAAATTAAAATACAAGAAAATGTAACTAAAATGTCGGCTTCATACTCCACTTTAATCTGTGAAGGTTCTTATCAGTAAAAAGTTTACTTAGAGATCGTTAATTAAATGCACGTAATTAATAAGCTTCTACCCCTTCGCAATTTTCGCATTTTTCCTCATACATGCTCGCACGAAAGCTGATAAGACTTGTAAAATGCACGATCGTGGATATATCGAACAAACTGAGAGGAAGTGGATTTTCATGAAGGAATGGATTCCAAAGGGGGAAAGGGAGAAAGGGGAGGAAAAACAAAACGAGAGGCCCCAGGGTTTAAGCACGTCCCTCGGAAATGTTTTCCAACCAGGCACGAATAAGAGGGCAAGAAACGCGTGCTGCTTGCCGATAAAGAGCTCGACTGGCCTGCGATTCGCTTTTCCACACCATACCATACGTTCCAAATATAACGCATGCCGTTGCCATACGGGCTGCTGAACGCGCGAAATAGTTATTAGCTCGGAGACACTGGTTTTATTTGCCTTATCGCCTCCTATCACCACACTCGGCATGCCAACCCCTAGAACGATCACGTGACAGGAATGTGGATTATACATTTTGCCATTTTTTTTGTACTCGAGAGAATTTTTTAATTTTCATTTATAAATATGCACTTTGAGCGTCAACTTTCTACATTCCTCCTACATGCCTACATTCTATATTGACTTTCCCTCCTCATTCTACGCTCTACTCAATCTCAGAATCTTTACACCTGTCCTTCTCTCGCTTTTTATACGGTTATACTTTCGCTTATCCCCCGTAATCCCCCTGTGGTTTTCTACCTTATCATTAATTCCTTTCTTGTGTAATGGTGCTATTAAACCTTCCTTACACTCTTCCGGGAAGAACTCTCTTTTCAAAACCTTCTTCATAATTCCTTCCATATTTTCCTTTACCGCTTCTGCTCCAAATATCCAAACTTCTTACTCTATTCCATCTCTTCCTGGAGCCTTTCCCTTCTTTAAATTTCTAATTTGCAGCTCCATTTCTTCATCACTTAACTCCCTACCCCTTTTATCCTTTTTCTGACATCTCCCTCTCATCCAAACCGTGTCCTACCTCTTTAGAATGATTGTCCCAAATTTCTTCCCCTATTTCATCACTAATTCTTTCCTTTCTCTCCCTGAATTTATTTATTAATTTCCATACATATCCCTCTGATTTTACGTCCTTTATTTCGTTTCTGAAATCTCTTTCTTTTTCTCCCCCTTTTCTCTTAAATACATTCCCTTAAATCTTATATAAGTCCCTAAAGTGCTTTTTGCCCTGCACGTACCTTTCAATGCCTATTTTCCCTCTCTTCCTCTTCCTGTGTAATCTTTGAACCTCCCTCTTCCCTTTTTCACATTTTTTATCCCTATTCCACGATGCTACCTCGCAATCTCTTGAATCGGTAGAAATTCATTTATTTCTCTCCACAGTTTTTTTTATTCTTCTTCTTCCCCTGTCTCATCAAATTCTAATCCTCTCATATTTTCATTAAACGTCTCTTTTGACTCTTCTCTCCATAACACCTTTCTGAATCTTCCTTCAGACATCTCCACATGATCTATCTTTATCTGTCCTTCAAATTCTCTGTAAATGAGTTGGTAGTCTGATTTACCCGTTTCCCTGTGTTCATCTTCATTACTTTTCCCACCCTTTGTTATTTGTAATGATACAGTCTATTATCGAAACCAATTTTCCTCTCACGAAAGTATATTCTCCTACATCATCCTGGGTTGTATTTCCATTTGATAAATTCCATCCTCTCTCCTCCATCCATCCTATTAGCAATCCTCTCCTCTCCTCTATCCACTTCCTCTTTTTTACCTGTTCTGGCATTCCAGCCACCCTCTAATATGAGGGTTTCCTGCTCTTTCTCTAAAACTCTGTCTTCTATGCCTTTTTTAATTTCCTATAAACTTTCGACGTTGTATACTGTGATTATTTTATACCTTTCTTTTCTAACTCTCTTTTCTGTGTACGCCCCACTTTCTCCACGTGTGTCTTTCATATCTCAATATGGTTCCACACCCCTGTAATTATCCCCTCCTTCGCTCTTCCTTCATTACTTTCCCTTTTTGCCTTCTGCAGTATCCATTTAAAATTACTCGGAAGTTCTAGTTCCATTTTCTTCCACTCTTTTGCTTCTGCCCACGTTTCTATTAAACAAACCATATCGAATGTTTCGATGTAGCTCTAGAGTTCCTTATCCTTCAAAAAGAAATTACCGCCACATTCCAGAAAAAAATTGCAGAGTGTTTTCTCTATTCTTCTCTCTCCTGAGATTAAGACCTTTCCCTCCTTTCTTTCCCTTCTTCTTTTCCGAAATTTCTTTTCCTCTACCAGGCTTTCTTTCCAATCATCCCAAACTAACTACTTTTCCTTCAACCTAATATTCTTATACCTCACCTTTATTTCATTCTTTTTTCGTATTTTCTTCCCATCTATCTCTCTCAACTTTTTCTGTAACTCTCTCTCTCTCTCTTTCCTAGTTAAATCGTGATCTATAAATACTTTCGACCCTCCTGAACGTACCTTCTTTTTTGTTATTTCTTGCTTTTCTTCCGACGTGTTCATCTTTGCCACTATCACATGCTTTCCTTCTCGTCCTACTGAAATAACCCGCTTCGGCTTACTCTTAATCCCTAGCGTTTTTTGAAAGAATTCCTCCACATCCTCCTTTTCTTTATTCTATCTTACCTCCACCCCCCTCAATACAATGTTTTTTTTCCTTTCCTTCTTTTCCTCCTGTTCCCAACGCATTTTCATAGCTTAAATAATAATTTTCCTTAAGAAAGTGATTCTTTCTTTTCGCCTGTTCATTTTAGGATTGTTTTTGTTTTAAATCAAAAATAAAAAAGTCATATAGCTCTTTCTGTGTCAGGTCCGCCGTTTTTGGTAAGTAATATCTTAAAATCAATTCTTTATTTCTTTTACATTCTTATCTCAATGAGAAGCTGTTGATTTTATGTGCAAATTCACTTTTGCGGATTTCATCAAGTCTCCATGTTTCGAGTCCAAAAAAAAATGATGAAATTAATAAAAAGGAATCCAAAAAAAAAAATAGGTTTTACGATGGTGTCTGTCCAAAAGGAAAGGACGATTTCATTAACGAGACAATTTTGACCAATGGTTCTGATTTCATCCATCGAAAATGATTTTTGAACAATAAAAAATTCCGTTTTACAAAAAAAACTATACAAGATACAAAAAAATTGTGATAGCGAAATTGTTCATTTCAAGAACTTCTACAAATTTTTTCGAAACTGTTAATTCCATAAGACGCATATTTTTTGTTCTAATCGTGAAAAATGTTATTTAAAAAAGTCCACTTATCAGCAAAACCGTACAAGATCCGAAAAAAATGTTACAAAGCAAATTGTTCGTCTCGAAAAGATCTAAGAATTACCTCACAAACATTTTTAAATAAAACGCATACCTTTGTTTTATTCATTAACCATAACATTTTTAAAAAATATCAATTTTTGAAAAAAAATGACACAAGATACAACAAACTGTTTAATGACACAATTTTAACCAAAAAAGAATACGATCATAAGTCTAACAGCGAGATTTTTCACCTCAAACTGATGCCCAGTTAATTAATTAAACTTGACCTTTATCCATTTTATTTATTAAAAATCTGCCCGCTTCGCGGGCATATTCTCATAGCGCGCTTCGCGCTCGGTGTGATATGATTTTTATGTACAAATTACTAAATTTGTTTTTGATTTTAAATGAAAAAGGAAATTTATTTACTTAAGGCTCTATAGGCCTTAAGGAATACATTCTCATCATAATATTCGCGCACGATTTTCTGCGCTCGCCGTATAATATAATACAAATAAATAGTTGAAAATACGATAAATGATTATCTTAATGATTTACGATTGGTCTTATGGAGAAATGTGTAACGTCAATTTTATTTGACTTTTTAAAAGCA
>JAUMHM010000085.1:28176985-28198771 GCA_032362435.1 Melikaiella ostensackeni
TTTTCGGGTTCAGGGGGTCTCAAAACGTGGACATTTGACAAAAACGGGGGGGGGTCAAATTTTACACAAATCTAATACCTTCTCTGATGAGAATGTAAAAATTAAAATACATACAATAATCTAATTTGTTATGTGGTAAACATGCCTCGTAATTAATGAGACAAATTAAGGTCAATGATTTAGCAGTAACCACTTCATAAGGGTTTTATCCGAAATATTTTCTTTTTTTATACGCTTCTTCAACGATTTGATAGAGATAAGTAGTACCTTGAAAGTAATTTCTCGTTTTTATTTAGAAAATAACCAGACCGAATCCAATTCAAATCATACAAGCAATGCAACTTCAAGCCACATAATCATTTGCCTCTTGAATATGTTATATATTGAATGGTTTGTTAAAAAAATGCAATTTTGTTTGCCTAAATTCTTTTTCTGAATTGGTACTAGGATTGCGATGAAATCTTGAAAGTTTCATGAACGCAAAACCATTTTTCTCGTCAAGAGATTTTTTTTCCAAAAGATTGAGTAATCCCATTTTCATTACAAATAACAAAAGAATCAACAAAATGCTAGGAAAGAACGTCGTTAACTTCAAAATTTCCTACAAGAAATAGCTCTTACTCTTTCATCATATATTGCATGTTTCGCGAGAAAAATGAAAAATTCAATTTTTTGAAAAACATGTTCTCATGGCAACAAAAATGATTTAATTTACATAAAAATGAGGACGAATTGAAGAAAAAATGGATAAAATAAAGAACTGGGGTTTTTTGTTAAATTTGATTTTATTTTCTTGGCTGAATTTCAAAGACATGGGAAATTGATTTTATAGAAAAACTCAGTTTTTTATTTTAGCCATTTTTTTTTAAAATTTGTGCTTTGGTTCACGTTCCGCCTTAAGTTGTAGGTCCCCCTACCATGCACTTGGCTAGAACTCAATCTGTAGATGTTGGAGTAAAGATTATATCAGACAGCCCAATATGTCAAATTTCCATATCACTTAGACCATTCCGTTATAGATGGTAAAATAAGAATCGATATCCGCAAAATTATATTCGCAAAATTATATCCGCAATTGAGAAACTTAATAATGATAAGTCTGCTGGTGTGGATAGTATTACCGCTAAAATGCTTAAGAGCGGTGGCCGATATTTGTTTGTGTGATTGAACGAATTTACGAATATGTCTGCAAAGAACGGTGACGTTCCGAATGATTTGAGAAAGGCGATTATCCTTCCACAAGTTGATGATTTCGTGTATCTTAGAAGTTTATTAGCTGCTGTCGAAAAGATAGATGCAGAGAAATCCAAATGTATGAAAGAGGGTATAAAGATTATGGGAAATTTACAAGTTATTACTTTTAGTGAAAATTTAACAAATAAAGCTTAAATTTATATATATATATATATATATATATATATATATATATATACGAGTATATGTAAAATTCTGTGCTTTCACCCACTGTGCTGCATGGTAGCGTGACCTGGACGTATCGAGAAAAGGATACTAGAAGTAAAGTGAATGCGGTTGGCATGCAATTCCAGCATAAAATTTATGCGGTAAAACGCTAATAGACAAAGTCAGTAATGAGTGACTTCTCAAAGAATGTTGTGTAGAGTAAGCATTGATTGACAAGAGTGAAAGAAACTTGCTGAGATGGTTTGGTCATGTTGCCAAAAAGAATATAGGACGTTCAACAAAGCGAGTATATTCATGTAAGATGAATGGTAGCATACTCAGAGGTAGACCGAAGAAACAATGGTTGGAATGTGTGAATGAGACTCTAAAGCGAAGAGATATGAAGAGCGGTATAAGCACAATAATTTGCATGGAAAGATGTATTGATGTAAAGAAAGCAAAAGATGTATGCAAGGATAGGGATGTATGGAGGACAATTGTTCATAAGAAGAAGTGTAACGTTTGAAATGAATAATTTTGGATCTTAATGGGCCCCCGTGAAGAGCTTTGCTCACTGAATGTGGTTAGGATAAAGAGTACGGATCCTCACATGTGTTTATCAGTCAGTTTGAGTGTCTATGTGTGAATCGTGATGTATGACAGCTCCGTGAAGCTCTTCTCCTGGGGTGATTGCTAGAGAGATTGATCAACGACATTTGTCAGAGCGGTATTGTGGAAAGAGTGTGTTGTTTGGATAAGCAGCACGCGACTACTAGATTGATCTAAAACTGATCCCTTTTCCTACATATTCCTTACTTACCCTCACCATTTCAATTCTTGATCCCCGTTAGTATAACGAGGCTAGAACAAATATCAACTCAAAAAGTGCCTTCGACATATTGAGCTGGAACCATCTTAAGACTTAGAAAATTTTTTTTTTAAGCAAACGATTGAAGATTCAACTAATTTTTACAAAATAACATTTGAATTTCTTTCTCAAAATGAATTGTATTTAATAATTCAGCTATTGTACTCGATTTTATGGGTTATGAATGAAAATCTATTCTACCGTTATGATGGCTCGCTGAAAATTTTTTTCTATTGTTAGGCCCTTGTATAAGGACGTCTCTAAATTTGAAAATATAATTTTAACCATCCAATTAAAGTTTTGAAATCCAACTCCAATTATCAGTGAAAACATTTTCCAAGCAAAGCCTTGCAACCAGACAAAAAGGTGAAACAATGAAAGAGAGATGAAAAATTCATTCCGATAGGTCTGGTCGAATAAATAACATTCAATTAAGGTTTCATGCTATAGCGCCTGTTAATCGGTGAGTTTTTGTAACAGAATATTCTCCCTAGAAAAAGTGACCTGTTACCATGCAATATTTTGCGGAGATTGACGCTTTTCAGATTTTCATCTCTTCTCGGAGGTCTCTGTACGTATGATTGCGAATTCAATCGCTCGAATTTATCGATTGATTCTGTCGCTGACGTATACGTGGTCGTGGAAGTTGAAAACCAATATCAAGAGGATATAGAAGGAAGGAAGAAGAGAGAGAAGAACAGAGAGAGAGGAGTTAACTAGAGTGTGTCATGTGTGAGCATAGACTGTAGAATAGATATATCAGGCTTTTGTGATGGACCTTTGTTTGCTTTTACCATGTCTAGTACCAAGTCCAAAGGTTAATTAAAGCCATTGATATGTTTCGTTCTAAATTTCATTTATTTTTTCAAATGAAAGTTGTGCTTTTTAGATGGACTAGTGTCCTAGCGGAATTTGACTGAATCAAAAATCGATTCGTAATTATGCGGAAACATTCAGAATTACTTTGGTATGGAAGCATATTCAGACTATAGGAGTAGTTGATTCAAAATGATGAAAATTCATTAAATATTATTCGATAATTAGCGGAATTTCCGACGAAATGAAGAATTAATTTATAATGAGTTAAATGCGGTATCGGTCGATTTATATCATAGTTTTTTTTGCGCGAGCAAAATAGGTTCAAAAAATTAACTGTCTGCAATGTTCTATAAATTTTCAGGCTTTTAATTTGCTTAAAAATATTTTGAGAAGTATCCAGAGTTTTCTCCATTTATGCTAGATTTTCATATGCTATTCTCCAGTAGACAATTATGTTTTAATGTACCTCCATCTATAAGTCAAGGAAAATCCTTGTTATACTTGAAAAGTTTGTTTGGAACAAAATGAACTCACAAAAAATTTAATATCTTTATGAGTAAATGCTATTGATTTAAATCAAATACTGCCTGATTGAACCTTATGGACTTGAGAAGTCCGAGTATTTTCAAAAAATTTTCCACCATTCCTCGAAAAAAAAATTTCACAGCTAGGTACATTCAGAACATGACGTCTTTATCAAAACACCTTGTTTTCATCAAAACATCGGGTTTCTATTAAAACATATTGTTTTCATCAAAATATCTTGTTTTTATAAAAACATAGTGTTTTCATAGAAACATGATGTCTTTATCAAGACATAGTGTTTTTATGGGTTTTCAGAACTCCATGTTTTCATAAAAACATCGGGTTTTTATTAAAACATCTTGTTTTAATCAAACCATTGTGTTCTCACCAAAACATGCTGACTTTATTAAAAAATCGTGTTTTTATTAAAAATTCGTATTTTTATCAAAACATCATGTTTTCATCACAACATCAGGTTGTTATCAAAATACCTTGTTTTCATCAAAACATCGGGATTTTATTAAAACATAGTGTTTTCATTGAAACATGATGTCTTTATCGAGACATAGTGTTTTTATCAAAACACCATGTTTTCATAAAAACATCTTGTTTTCGTCAAACCACCGTGTATTTACCAAAATATGCTGACTTCATTAAAGTATCGTGTTTTTATCAAAACTTCGTATTTTTATCAAAACATCATGTTTTTTTCATAACATAGGGTATTTATTAGAATATCTTGTTTTCATCAAAACATCGTGTTTTCACGAAAAAATCGCATTTTCAACAAAGAATCTTATTTCCATCAAAGGAACTATTTTTCACCAAAACATCATGCTTTCATCAAAATATCGTATTTTCATCACATGTTCTGAAACAAAACATAATGGTTTGTTAAAAACATAATGTTTTGTTAGGAACATAACGTATTGATGAAAACATGATGTTTTGATGAAAACCCGATGTTTCAAACTCTGGGTGTTTTAAACTCCGGAAGGTTCCAGCTACGGGAGTTTCAAACTCCGGGCTTTTCAAACTCGGGAGTTTCAAATTGCAGCAATCTGAAACATCTAGCTTTCAATAAAACATCTTGTTTTCATACAAAAATCTTGTTTTCGTCAAACCATCGTGTCTTCACCAAAACATGCTGACATGCTCACATCATGTTTTTATCAAAATATCATGTTTTCATCAAAACATCATGCTTTCATCAAAATATCGTATTTTCATCAAATGTTCTGAAACAAACCATAATGGTTTGTTGAAAACATAACGTTTTGTTAAGAACATAATGTATTGATGGAAATATGATATTTTGATGAAAACCGGATGTTTCAAACTCTGGGTGTTTTAAACTCCGACAGGTTCAAGCTTCGGGAGTTTCAAACTCCGGACTCAAAACTCAAAATCATCTTGTTTTATTCAGAGCACCTAGCTTCCATAAAAACATCGCGATTTCAAACTGCTTCAAAGCTTCAATCTGTTTTGATAGAAACATGATATTTTCATGAATAGAGGATATTTTAATGAAAAGAGGATGTTTTGATTAAAAAGGAATGATTCGATGAAAACATTATGCTTTGATGAAAACACGATGTTTGGATGAAACCAAGATGTTTTGGTGAAAAACACAATGTTTTGATGGAAGCACGATTTTTTTTATTAAAACACGATGTTTCGATGAAAATATGCTCTTCTTGATGAATACACAATGTTTTAATGAATACACGATGCTTCGAACTCTGGGCGATTTAAACTCTGGGAGGTTCAAACTCCGAGCGTTTCAAACTCTGAGTTTCAAACTCTGTGAGTTCCAAACTCGGTAATTTCAAATTGCAGCAGATTGAAACATCAAGCTTTCTATGGAATTTATGGCCTTTATCAGAACATCCCGTTCTCATCAAAGTATCGTGTTTTCATCGAAACATCGTGTTTTCATCAAAAAATCGTTTTTCAAAAAGCAGGAATTTAGATCTGCTGGAGCTCCAAACTACAAAAGTTTTCAACTGCTTTGGATGAAGAAACGATATTTAGATGAATTCACGATGTTTCAATGAGAACATGAAGTTTTGGTGAAAAAAACAATATTTTGACAAAACACGATGTTTTGATGAGAACATTGCAGCTCTTTCAAACTGCAGAAGTTTCAAACTGAAGGAGTTTGAAGGAGTTTCAGCCTTAAAACGCGGTAGTTTTAAACTGCAGCAGTTTCAAACTGTTGCAGTTTAAAAATTCTGTAGTTTGAAACTCCGCACTTCGAGACTGCCGTAATTTGAAACCCATGCATTTTAAAACTGCTGTAGTGTGTAACTCCTGCAGTTTGAAACTGTCGTAATCTGAAACTCCGACCACATGAAACTGCGACGATGTTAACAATTTTTCATCAAACGCTTCGAAACAAACCATATTGTTTTGTTGAAAGCATAATGATTTAATCACTGCGCGACGTTTCGATGAAAACACAATGTTTTGATAAAAACAGGATGTCTTGATGAATGAATGCATGATGTTACTATTAAATCATCGTGATATCATCAAAACATCGTGTTTTCAGCAAAACATCATCTTTTCATCAAAACGTTGTGCATTAACCAAAGCGTCCTGTTTTCATCAAGTCATCGTAATTTCATCAAAACATCGTGCTTCATCAAAACATCGTGTTTTTATCAAAATATCGCGTTTTCAGCAAAACATCGTGCTATCAAACTGCTTTAAAGTTTTAAACTGCTTTTGACGAAAACACGATATTTTGATGAATTCACGAGATTTCGATGGAAACACGATGTTTTGGTGAAAACATTGCAGCTCTTTCAAACTGCGGAAGTTTGAAACTGAGGCAGTTTCAAACTATAGCAACTTTAAAACGCGGTAGTTTGGAACTGCAGCAGTTTCAAACTTGCAGTTTGAAAATTCTTTAGTTAGTAACTGCTGCAGTTTAAAACTCTGCACTTTGAGACTGCCGTAACTTCAAACTCATGCATTTTGAAACTGCTGCAGTGTGTGATTCCTGCAGTTTGAAACTGCTGTAATCTGAAACTCCGGCAGCTTGAGACTGCGACGATGTTAGCAATTTTTCATCAAACGCTTCGGAACAAACCATAGTGTTTTGTTTGAAGCATAATGATTTGATCACAATACGAGGTTTTGATAAAAATGCAATGTTTTGATGAAAACAGGATGTCTTGATAAATGAATGCACGATGTTTCCATTAAATCATCGTGTTTTTTTATCAAAACATCGTGGTTTCATCAAATCATCGTGTTCTCATCCAAGCATCTAGTCTTCATCAAAACATCGTGTTTTCATCAAAACGTCGTGTTTTCATCAAATCATCGTGCTTTCATCAAAACATCGTGTTTTCACCAAAACATCATGTTTTCAGCAAAACATCATGTTTTCAGCAAAACATCGTGTTTTCAAACTGCTCTTGAGTTTTGAACTGTTTTTGATGAAAGCACGATATTTTGATGAATACACGATTTTCAATGAAAACACGATGTTTTGATCAAAGCGGAATGATTCCATGAAAATACGATGTTTTGATGAATCCACGTTGTTTTGTTGAAGAACACGATATTCATGAAAACACGATGTTTTAATAAAAATACGCTTTTCTTGATAAATACACGATGTTTTGATGAATACACGATGCTTCAAACTCTGGGCGATTCGAACTCCCGGAGGTTCAAACTCCGGGCGTTTCAAACTCAGTGTGTTTGAAACTCGGTAGTTCCAAATTGCAGCAGTTCGAAACATCAAGCTTTCAACGTAATTTCTGGTCTTCATCAGAACATCGTGTTTTCATCAAGATATCGTGTTTTCATCTAAACATCGTGTTTTTATCAAAACATCGTGTTTTCATCAAAAAATCGTTTTTCGAACAGCAGGAGTTTCAGTCTGCTGGAGTTCAAAACTACAGAAGTTTTCAACTGCTTTTGTTGAAGATACGATTTTTTGATTAATTCACGGTGTTTTGATGGGAACACGATGTTTCGATGGAAATATAATGTTTTGGTGAAAAAAAAATATTTTAATGAACACGATGTTTTGATGAAAACATTGCAGCTTTTTCAAACTGCAGGAGTTTCCAACTGAAGGAGTTTTAAACTAGAGCAACTTTGAAACGCGGTAGTTTCAAACTGCAGCAGTGTCAAACTGTTGCAGTTTAAAAATCCCGTAGTTAGAAACTGCTGTAGTTTGAAACTCCGCACTCCGAGACTGCCGTAATTTAAAACCCATGCATTTTGAAACTGCTGTAGTCTGTAACTCCTGCAGTTCCAAACTGCCATAATCTGAAACATCGACAGGTTGAAACTGCGACGATGTTGGCAATTTTTCATTGAATGCTTCGAAACAAACCATACTGTTTTGCTGAAAGCATAATGGTTTGATCACTATACGACGTTTTGATGGAAACACACTATTCTGATAAAAACAGGATGTCTTGATAAATGAATGCATGATGTTTCCATTAAATCATCGTGTTTTTATCAAAACATCGTTATTTCATCAAATCATTATCTTCTCATCCAAGCATCGTATTTTCATCAAAACGTTGTGCATTAACCAAAACGTTCTGTTTTCATCAAATCATCGTAATTTCATCAAAACATCGTGCTTCATCAAAACATCGTGTTTTCAAACAGCTTTAAAGCTTTAAACTGCTTTTGATGAAGACACGATATTTTGATGAATTCAAGAGATTTCGATGAAAACACGATGTTTTGATGAAAACATTGCAGCTCTTTCAAACTGCGGGAGTTTCAAACCGAGGCAGTTTCAAACTCATGCATTTTGAAACTGCTGCAGCCTGAAATTCCTGCAGTTTGAAACTGCTGCAATCTGAAATTCCGACAGCTTCAAACTGCGACGACGTTAACAGTTTTTCATCAAATGCTTCGAAACAAACCATAATGTTTTGTTGAAAGCATAATGATTTGATCACAACACAAGGTTTTCATGAAAACACAATGTTTTAATGAAAACAGGATGTCTTGATAAATGAATGCACGATGTTTCCATTGAATCATCGTGTTTTATCAAAACATTGTGCTTTCATCAAAACGTCGTGTTTTCACCAAGATATCGTGTTTTCATCAAAAAATCGTTTTTCAAACAGCAGGAGTTTCAGTCTGCTGGAGTTTAAAGTTACAGAAGTTTTCAACTGCTTTTGTTGAAGACACGATATTTTGATTAATTCACGATGTTTCGATGAAAACACGATGTTTCGATGAAAAGATGATGTTTTGCTGAAAAAACGATATTTTGATAAACACGATGTTTTGGTGGAAACATTGCAGCTTTTCAAGCTGCAGGAGCTTCAAACTGCTGTAATCTAAAACTCCGATTGTTTGAAACTGCGACGATTTAAACAATTTTTCCTCAAAAGCTTCGTAACAAACCATAACGTTTTGTTGAAAGCATATGATCACAACACGACGTTTTGATGAAAACATAATGTTCGGATGAAAACTGGATGTCTTGATGAATGAATGCACGATGTTTCCATTAAATCATCGAGTTTTCATTCAAGCATCGTGTCTTCATCAAAACTTATTTCCATCAAATCATTGTGTTTTCATCAGGATATCTAGCTTTCATCAAAATATCGTGTTTTAATCAGAAAATCGCGTTTTCAAACGGCAGGAGTTTCAGTTTGCTGGAGTTGCAAGCTGCAGAAGTTCTCAACTGCTTTTGATGAAGACACAATGTTTTGATGAATTCACGATGTTTTGATAAAAACACGATATTTTGGTGAAAACACTTCAGCCCTTTCAAACTACGGGAGTTTTAAACTGAGGGAGTTCAAAGCTACAGTGACTTTAAAATGCGGTAGCTTCAAACCGTTGCAGTTTAAAAATTGCGTTGTTAGTAACTGCTGCAGTTTGAAACTCTGCACATTGAGACTGCCTTAATTTGAAACTCATGCGTTTTGAAACTGCTGCAGAGTGTAATTCCTGAAGCTCGAAACTGCGGTAATTTCAAACTCCGCCAGCTTGAAACTGCGACGATGTTAACGATTTTTCATTAAATGCTTCGAAACGAACCATAATGTTTTGTTGAAAGCATAATGATTTGATCACAACAGGACGTTTTGATAGAAACACAATGTTTTGATGAAAACAGGATGTCTTGGTAAATGAATGCACGATGTTTCCATTAAATCATCGTTTTCTCGTGAAAACAGCGTGGTTATATAAAAATCTTCGAGTTCTCATCCAAGCATCATATTTTCATCAAAACATCTTGTTTTCATCAAATCATTGTGTTTTCATCAAAACACCTAGCTTTCATCAAAATATTGTGTTTTAATCAGAGAATAGCTTTTTCAAACGGCAGGAGTTTCAATTTGCTGGAGTTCCAAGCTGCAGAGGGTCTCAATTGCTTTTGATGAAGACACAATGTTTTGATGAATTCGCGATGTTCTGATAAAAACACAATATTTTGGTGAAAACACTGCAGCTCTTTCAAGCTACGGGAGTTTTGAACTTAGGGAATTTAAAAGTATAGCCACTTCAAAATGCGGTAGTCTCAAGCCGTTGCAGTTTGAAAATTCTGTAATTAGTAACTGCTGCAGTTTAAAACTCTGCACATTGAGACTGCCGTAATTTGAAACTAATGCATTTTGAAACTGCTGCAGAGTGTAATTCGTGCATTTTGAAACGGCTGTCATCTGAAACTCCGACAGTTTGAAACTGCGACGATATTAACAATTCTTCATTAAATACTTCGAAACAAACCATAATGTTTTGTTGAAAGCACAATGATTTGATCACAAAATGACGTTTTGATGAAAACACAATGTTTTGATGAAAACAGGAATTCTTGATAAATGAATGCTCGATCTTTCCATTAAATCATCATGTATTCATCAAAACGTCGTCTTTTCATCAAATCATCGTGTTTTCAAACTGCTTTAAAGCTTGAAACTGCTTTTGATGAAAACACGATATTTTGATAAGTACACGGTGTTGCGATGAAAACACGATGGTTTGATTAAAAGACAATGTTTTGGTAAAAACACTATGTTTCGATTAAAACACGATATTCTGATTAAACACGAAGTTTTTATGAATACACGACGTTTTTATGAACACTCGATGTTTTTATGAAAACACGTTGTTTTTATGAAAACACGATGTTTTTGCAAAACGTGATGTTCTAATGAAAGCAGAATGATTTGATGAAAACACGATGATTTGATGAAAACGCGACGTTTTTATGAATACACGATGTTTTGATGAAAACTTTATGTTTCGATGAAGACAGGGTAATTCGATGAAAGGAGGACGTTTTGATGAAGACGGGATGATTCGATTAGAGCAGAATGTCTTGATGAATGATTGCACGATGTTTTCATTGAATTATCGTGTCTTTGTCAAAACATCGTGTTCTCATCCATGCATCGTGTATTCATCAAAACGTTGTATTTCCATTTAAACCTCGTGTTTTCATCAAGACACCATGTTCTCGTCAAAACATCATGTTTTCATCAAAATATTATGTGTATCTCATACTTAAACCCTTCAGTAATAGTTTCATTTACACGATTGCTAGTTCTCATTAATTGCCTCAACCTATCTTTGATAATTGCAGACGAAGGTTGAAAAAAGCTCGAAGTATTTTTTGCTTACGAGATCTCTCTTCTTTATTCTGAAAGGGGTGTTGCGGCACGTATAGGGGTGAGTTACACGACTGACCCCTATCAGCGGTGAGGGTTCACTTGGAATAATTTCACTTTACGGTTGGCGATAAGAGCACGAGTGCATGTTACTCAACCCCGTATGATTGCGGAATCGCGTGATGTGCAACTCCGAGCCTTCATCCGACATCGGCCCTTTCCAGCCCGTTGAAAGCCGTTGAAAGAGAGGATTCTGGGAACGGGATACGATCACACGACAACCGCACCAGCCTTTCTTGCGATTCCTATTCTTTCTTTTCTTCTTCCTCTACTTTTTTTCTTTTCATAACTTTTCTCTTCTTCTTGAGTCCACTTTCCCCGGATTCGCGAGTTTTATATCCGACTTCAAGCCGCCGATGGACGGACATTGAATTTTCAATGGAATTGGCTGCCAAGCAGACTGCCAGTCTGCTGGAATGTCCACAAAGTTTGAGCCAACTTAATGGCAATCGATGGCTCTTCTCTTAATTATTTCTTCCGTTTCGCCAGCATTCAAAGAGAAAGTAGACTTTGTGACTTATTTTTAACGGATAAATTATGGAGATATTCAGGCTCATTTCCTGATTATTTTAATTGAGATTAAGATTTGAAACTTTCGTATTTAAGATCAGTGAATTAGAGATTCAGGATTCTTTTATAAACAATAAAACGATTGAGCTGTGGAGAGCTAAAACTACTTATCTCCACTTTTTAGCGACATTGACTTTCGAGTGGAAAACACTTTTTATGCTTATATGAAGGTTTTTGATAGAAAAAAAATAAAGGTCTAAGAATTTCTTACCCATAATTTAATTTATCCAATGCTGCGAAATGTTTGGGAAATTTGGGTACTCAAATTTAGAGCATTGGGGATGGAAATTTTTCAAATGTATTTCAAAATCCCACCTCTTTAGAGCCTTTCAAAAAATGTGTCTCTGATAGTGAATACTCAGAGTAAAGTTCAAGTATAATTTTTATCTACAAAAATGTTCCGTTTATTGTCAATTATTTGTTATTCCATTGTGAAAAATATTTGTATCTTTATTTTACATCATTTCCTAAGTGACTTGTACTATTTTCATTATAATGTTATGTACTGCTAAACTATCCTGACACCATCGAAATTTTATTAAATTATAAAATGCGTATATAGAGCCATCAAATTTTTGACATAGTGATCATTAAACTGACTCTCTGAACTACACAAAAAAAATTATCTCAAATTTCCCTGAAGATGTTTTTTGTCTCTCCTGTAAAATTAAGTTAAATGGAGTTGGGTGGTTTTAGTTTTCCGTAACTCAAATGTGAAAACAGAAACGTTAACAAACTTGTTGCTTCTTTGATAGTGAGTTGAATTTTTACAATAACATTTTTGTTCAAAGTTTGAAATATTCATGAATTGGCTGTTTCTAGTCGTCCCGAGAAATGGAGGGAGTTGGAAAAGAAGAAGGACTAATCGCCCCGAAAATTCGGGATGACTAGCCAAGCTTTTAAAAAATATTTGACTACTCATCCCGTATTTCGGGAAGACGAAACAATTGATTATAACTCTATTCAAATGATGAAAAACCAGCACAACTAGCATAAACTAATTTTAACTTAAAAGGGCTTGCAGGTCCCAGTTTCTATTTGATTATGTTTTGGCGATGTCTCCCAAGTGTTTCAAACCTAAAATGAAAAATTCGGCTAGGCACTTTTTTGAAAAGCTCAATTTTTGATTTTCCTTTTCGACTTTTCTAACATATTTTCATAAAACCTCATGAAAAGTGAAGTATTATTCATGTCATCAATCACAGACTCATTTTTGTAATGCTTTATAGTGACCTGTTAAAAGTGATACGCATAATTTGACAGACACTTATGTTTATTATTTAAAGACAATAATAGGCCCACTTTTTTTTATTCCTCCAAACTATCATTTTATTTTTTTCTAACAAAAAAAAAATCATTCAATAAACTGATTCACTTAACTAATTCTTTCCGTTAGAGAACTTTTCTATTTATAATTTTCAATTATTCACACTTGGCTTTATTTTTTGATTTCACGACTTCGATTGCCTTCAACACAAATGAATAAAGTATTAATAGTCATGTACTTGGAGGAATTTCTTTACACGTAATATTTTTAGTGGAATTTTATTCATTTTTTTCGCAATAAAAACAAATCCAAGCGCAATAATGAATATTTCTGACAACATTGGAATAAAATTGTAATCTACAGTCGACTTTTTCTAACGCACCTTTTTTTAAATTTTAAGGTCAACGGATTTCCCCAATTTTCAACTAATATTATTGGAACTTACGGAACAATTGTTATGAAAAATGTTCTCCAAGAATATGAACAAGCAGCATATATACACCTTAATTAATATATTTATGTGAAGTTTGACTGAACTCGATTAATTGGTTTTGGCTCCAAGTACGTCTGCATGTTAGAATTCCTTAAGCAATGACTAAAAAATGAAAACTTTCCAAGATAAATCAATGCATTTCAAATTTATTGAAACTGCTTTTAGAATATGACGACATTTCTCCAAAAAAAAGTTTTAGTTCATTTTGTAAAAGCGTGTTTGCTGTACCTTGGTCTGCATTTAAAAACTTACATTCTTAATTGTTCTCTCCTGAACAGATGCGATTGCGAATTTATTTTGTCCTGATTAATATGTAAAATAGTAAAATAAGATGTAATTGTCAAAGTTTTATGACCATTGGAATGAAATTAAAGCCTGCAGACGACTTTTTATTGAGCGTTTTTTTCATTCGATTACAGCACATTTCTTCAATTTTCAATTTATATCTTGCAAACTTACAAAATTTGTTGACTTTGGTGAATTCTATATACTCACTAAGTTTGGTTAACATATGTCATAAATTGACTGAGTTACTCCATTTTCAGTGTCCAAAATTATTTATGTTACCAGTAGCGATTTTGTTCTTTTTCGCATTTCGTCTTTTCATGGAACAAGAAAAATAATGTATTTCAAAAAAAACGCTGAAAGTTCCATAAAAAGTGTTTTTATTTTGGACGCCATAACTTCGAATCTGATAAAACCAAAGGATCCAAGTGCATACAATGTCCCCTGCAAAAATGCTTCAAAGTTTAAAAACTTAAAAAAATCTTTCTTTTTTTTAAAACATTTTTTGAATGCTTTACAATTCACCCTAGCTATTTTTAGATAAACATATTATATAACTATTTTGCGCATCAGAAATGATTTCAGAATTTAAATTTACCTATTGACAGCTTGAGAAAATAATTTCTAAGCACCTGAGCCCCAATTTCTAAAGCCCACTCACAAAAAGATTATATAACGCTTGTTTGTCACCCTAAATCTTGTCAGCTATTCTTAATGGGAGTGTTGCTTGAAATGAGATAAAAATATATTTTGATTTCTTAGTAACTTATTAACACGTTTCTGTGCAGGCTTCAAGTATTTTTATCGAATAATGATTAATAATGATTGCGAAAAAATGGATTGCAAAAGTCTCGCGATCCCAGCAGTTTCATTTATTCATTACAGACATAACCTCAGTGGAAACAACTGATTCTGCCCATTGCCGACATGTTTGTATATTTTGTGGTGAACAAATAATAATTTTATTCGGATTTTTATCCTACCTGAAATCTCATCTAGGCACAAAACACTTCTTGTCTGACAATCTTAATTATTTGAGAAATTCACCGATTTCGACTTCCATTCTTTGCCTTCATTCATAATTCCGCTTAATTCGGCTTTTATTTTCGTCTAGACGTTCGATTTATCATTTAAAGGCATATTTTGGTTAGGTTATACAATCAGCTGAAAATTCAAAAGGCGCGATAAGCGCGGAAACTTATTGGTTAAAATCAGACTGGACACCAAAAACTCAGAGCAGATGTCGCCACACCTTTTGGCTCATTAGGACGCACGTTTTCTAGCATTTTCTATTGTTCATGTCGAACAACTATTCACTGAAATTTTGAGCGTGCGCGGTGGAGGTTATTTCTTCACGCATGCGTCGAATTTAGCCAATAGCTGATCATCCCTGATCGACATGAACAATACAAAATTATAGAAAACATGCTCGCTAGGGTCTACCGAAAAAAAGTTACTTGCGCGAAGTTCTAATAGCAATAAAAACTTTCTTTTGGGAGTCGAATCACTCCCCAAAAGTTTTATGACAAAAAATTTCTTCTGTCTCCGAATCGTAGATATAGCTGAAAATCACAAAAATCGAAGCACTTCTTTAAGTTTGCAAACCAACATTTTTTTTTAGACCTCAATTATCAATAAAAATAGTTCAAAGTAAGTCAGCTTACACATTATTTTGTATTACTTCTTGAATACATTCAGCGAGATCTTCCTTCAGGTACACGCTCAAAGAAATGCTTTTCCAGGGATATTCTAGGGCATCTCTAATATATGGTTGACACTTAAGTTCGAACCACATTGGGACATATACTCTCATAATGAATTGAAGTAAAACTCTTGACTCAAATGATGGATTCTCTGTTCCAATGTGAGTTCGAACAATTTTAGTCATCCTAGTCAACCATCTGGCTTGCGATAATTTCCCTGGACTTTTTTCATCAAGATCTTCAGAACACTCTTCTTACTTGATAGCATTCAATATATCTAGCTGGTACTATTGATCAGAACTAAGATCACGGGTTTCAACAGCAGGAGAATTAGGACTGTCGACAGCATCGAAGTTTACAACTGGAAACTCTTCACAAGAAGCTAAGCTTTTTTCGATTGGACCAGAAAAATCGTTAGGACCAGAAGTCCCTTCATCAAATGTTATCAACAAAGTCTTGAGCTACAGCTCATTACCATGAAGTTGATAGACACTCCATTCTAGCGGTTTACCCAATTCCAATTGCAGCAATCGAATTACACCAGCGTGTGTACCAGTGTTCGTAGAAGAGCCAGGTTTTTGCATCTGAAGGAGATGAAGGTATGTGTCCTAAATAAGCACTTTCTAGTTCTTGAATGGAAGACGTGTGTTCTTCTTGTTTTGTTATTTGCCGTGTTTTCCCTTTACTTGTTCCATCCATTACTTTTGTTACGTCTTTTCTGTCATAGATGTAAAAAGCCTTCATTTCTGAAGCCAACGAGGGCTGTTTTTTTGAAGTTGATGACGAGTTTTTGTTCTGTCTCGATACAGTTTATTCTTGTCAAAAACTAAACCTTTTACTTCCGGAATGTACTTACTCACGTTGTGTAAAATTACTGAAGCCAGTCAAGCAGCAGACCTGTATCCAATGCCGTATCTGTCACCGACTTTTGAAAATGCTGTCCAGTTTCATGTCGTCTGATCTGTAAATTTATTTTAATAAGGGACCCATGCATCCTCAACATCTTCTTCGGCGGGCTGGTAATCGTCGTTACATTATCATCCATAATCGAGAGACAGTAAAAACTTTCACCTTCAATTTCCACCTTCTGACGCTTTCTTTGGATAACTTTTTCACTTTAATCTTAAAGTACATCAGTCATCAAACGCTACGATTGTACTTCATAATGATCTGATTCTTCCAAATCGATTTTCGGAAGAGACCTTAATGATTTTCTCATACGCCTGGATGATCTCTGATCTGAGAGAAACACTCTGGCAGCTTCAGGAAGATCTATCTCAGAAGTGCATGAAGCATTATCACACTTGAGCCGCAATACCAAATAACTTTGATTTATTTGCACGAAACTCAGTTGATTTGTTTTTGTACCAGGATTTATCTTTATCTCTTCCATGCGACTTTTTTAATTCCTTCAACTCATCCTGATCTGTTTTAACGATCTTTGCGATTCTTCCTTCTGTGAAAATTGGGATGGAAGTCTAATTTCGTATATCCTGCAGCCTTTTCACAACTAAACGCGAAATATCAGAAAAACTTGGGTATCTTTTAGATTTTTCTTCATTTCGAATTTCTTCGCATTCAAAAAAATAGTATCTCATGACATCCAAGTGTGTAGGTAATCTTCGGTTACTTGAATTACTTTATTTTCCAATGATTGGACATTCGCTTACCAAATTCATTTTAATAAATACAAGCCACAAGAAAATCACAGACCACGTTTACTGAATTTGAAGTGAAAAAGAAATGCTGTTTGAAATTCGGGTTTTCCAGCTCTCTTATAACATACTCGCGATTAGGCAGTTAAAACTGAACTGAATTCTTTTTCTGAAAAAGTGAGTAGGAAAAAAAATGTAGACATAAGCCTGGTGGGCTGTGGTACACTGGTAAAATGTAAAACAAAACCTTGATGCAATCAAAAATTGCAGTACATAGGTTTGTTTTGATTCTGATGATTAGCGAACTGACCGTGAACACATCAAAATATCATCTAATATCAAAAAATTGAAAAATTTTAGATTTTGCCCATTGTTGAAACTACAAATGACTTCAGTTCAAGAATGAGACAGAATGACTAAATTCGAACTAATGTGGAAAATCAGCATAACAGTAATACTTTGATCATTTAAGTCGGAAGAATTGCCGTACCTCTTAAGAAAATGGCGAAAAAGTCGATATTTTCTATATTTTGAATCATGGTCACTAAGGTAGAGTAAAATGTTTCTTAATCACTTTCTGCTACGTAGGTACAAATTTACTTGCTTCAAACTATCATTTCGGAAAATTTAGATACCCAAAATTAATTTTATTGTCACACATCATGTGGTCAAATAGTCAAGAAATTTACCGTAACATTAAGAAAATAGCGAAAAAGTCAAGTTTTCTCGATTTCTTGAAATTTCAGAGTTACTTGACGAAGGTGAAAAATATTCTGATGGAATTGGAGAAATTAACATGGCAGCCAAAGTGGTCTGATTGGTGCCAACAGTATATCCTACAATTAGTGACGTGACATCTGTTTGACTGCGACCAAATAAACTTTAAGTAAATTTTATTTTAGGAATTAGAATATAAAAAATAAATTGTTTTTTATAATTTATTCGTCATTTCGAATGTTTAAAAATATTTTAATCTGATTTTATGCAACATCCCCGTTGCTTCTACTGTGCTTTTCTGGTGATGGAAATAACACAGGTGAAGAAGCAAGTTACTGATCCGTCAATAAATATCGAGACAGCAGCTGGATAAGTCTATAAGCTCACGTGAAGTGTTCTAAAACTCTGAAATTCACTACAGCTTCTCTATGCTCTGTTACTTCATGATTGTTTTTTTTTGTATATCTTTTAAGTAAGTAGAAGAGAAATAGGCCAAAAAAACAACTTTCATATAGGTTGCAGAAAATCATCTGACGACTCAAATTATGAAAACTTCAATTTCTTGAAAATGGAAATAAAATCTACATTCTCATGAAAATTTTCTGTGTACTAAAAAAAACACCAAAAAGTTCACAAATCCAAAATAGATTCAAATCTACTCACCTTTACGGCTCATTGGAGACAAATGTAAAATAAGTGTACAACAAAAAGTAAAAAGAGGGAGAAAAAGAAAGATTCAATCCTACCAACTTCTCACTCTTTCCTTTCTCAGTCTTTTTTAAACTACTGGGGACCAACGTGTTTCGAAGTCAATTTTGACTTCTTCGTCAGGGGAAATTTATAGGAAAACTACAGTTAAAGATAATAAAACCTATATTAAATAAAATTAAATATTATCTGAAAATGAAAATGAAGAATTTGATATTGAATGTTGTTTGCACTAATGCTTTGAACTTAAATAGAAAAAACCAGAAAGTTCTGTGTATCTGAGCATGGCAAACTTTTTTTACCAAATTCAAGATGGATTTTTTTATCTTTATTGGTAGTCTCATTAACAGTTTGTCTCTTTTATTGTTGAAGTCAAAACACACTTTTTTGTTGATATCAAATATAATACAATATGCACAAATATGCAGAACTTTCTGGTGTTTTCTATTTGAGTACAAAAAAAATTTCATAAGAAAGAAGTCTTCATTTCGATCTTACAGCTTTTTTATTCCAATAAGAAAAAAAATTGACCAAACAACATATGATATTAAATTCTTTATTTTTATTTTTAAGCAATATTTGAATTTAATTAATATAGGTTATATCATTTATATATGCATTTTTCCTATGAATTACCCCTGATTAGAAAGTCTTAATTGACTTTGAAACATGTTGGTCCCCAGTGGTATGAAAAAGGCGGAAAAAAGGAACAGTGAGAGGTTGGTCTGGTTGACTCTTTCTTTTTCTCCCTCTTTTTTCTTTTTTTTTTGTACATTTATTGTACATTCGTCTCTAATAAGCCGTAAGAGTGGATAGTTTCGAAGTCTATTTTTGATTTGTGAAATCTTTGGGTGTTTTCTATTTCAGTGTAATAAAATTTTCATAAAAAAGAAGATTTCATTTCGATTTTGAAGATTTTTTGTTTTAATAAGAAAATAGAAAAATTGACCGAACAAAATTTGGTAATAAATTCTTCATTTTATTTTCAGGTAATATTCATATTTAATTACTATAGGTTCTACTATTTATAACTGTAGTTTTGCTATAAATTACCCCTGACAGAGAAGTCTAAATTGACTTCGAAACATGTTGGTCCCTAGTAGTGAAAAAAAGGAGAAAAGAAAGAGTGAGATGTTGATATAGTTGACCCTTGCTTTTTCTCCCTCTTTTTTCTTGTAGTTGTACACTTATTGCACATTTGTCTCTAATGAGCCGTAAAAGTGGGTAGTTTCGAAGTCTATTTTTTATTTGTGAAATATTTGGGTGTTTCTTTTTTAGTACACAGAAAAGTTTCATGAGAAAGTAGTTCTCATTTCGATCTCAAAGACTTTTTATTTTAATGAGAAAATACAAAAATTGATCAAACAAGGTCTGATACTAAATTCTTTATTTTTAGTTTCAGGTAACATTTGAATTTAATTAATATAGATTTTATTATTTATAACTGTATTTTCCCTATGAATGACCCCTGATCAGAAAGTTTGAATTGACTTCGAAACATGTTGGTCCCCAGTAGTAAAAAAGGCGAAGAAAAGAAAAAGTGAGAGGTAGGTCTGGTTGACTCTTTCTTTTTCTCCCTCTTTTTTTTGTGTTTATTTATAGTACATTTGTCTCTAATGAGCCGTAAAAGTGGGTTGATTTGAAGACTATTTCAGATTTTTGAACTCTTTGGTTGTTTCCTATTTAAGTACAAAAAATTTTTCATAAGAAAGTAGATTTTATTTCGATCTTAAAGATTTTTGTTTAATAAGAAAATAGAAAAATCGACCAAACAAAATTTGCTATCGAATTCTTTAAATCGTTTTCAGCTAATATTTGAATTTGATTAATAAAAGTTTTATTATTCATAACTGTAGTTTTGTTATTTACTACACCTGCTGAAGAAGTCTAAATTGACTTCGAAACATGTTGGTCCCTAGTAGCAGAAAAAAGGAGAAAAGAAAGAGTGAGATGTTGATATAGTTGACCCTTTCTTTTTCTCCCTCTTTCTTCTTTTAGTTGAACACTTATTGCACATTTGTCTCTAATGAGCCGTGAGAGTTGGTAGTTTGGATGTTTATTTTTGATTTGTGAAATTTTTGGGTGTTTCTTTTTTAGTACACAGGCAAATTTCATAAGAAAGTAGTTTTCATTTCGATCTTAAAGATTTTTTTTTATGCGAAGATACAAAAATAGATCATTATTGTTAATTGCAGGTAATATTCGAATTTGATTATTATATGTTTTATTATCTATAACTGTAGTTTTTCTATGAATTACCCCTGATGAAGAAGTCTAAATTGACTTCCAAACATGTTGGTCCCCAGTAGTAAAAAAAAAGACGGAGAAAAGAAGGAGTGAGATGATGGTATGGCAGACTCTTTCTTTTTCTCCTATTTTGTTGTACATCTATTGAACATTTGTCTCTAGTGAGCCGTAAAAGTGCGTAGTTTCGAAGTCTTCTTCTGATTTGTGAAGTTTTCGGGTGTTTCTTTTTTAGTACACAAAAAAATTTCGTAATGAAATTACTTCCTTTGCTATTTAATATTTTATAAATTTATTTTATATGAAATAGAAAAATTGACCCAAAAAAAATTGATAATAAATTCTTTACTTCTAATTTTGGGTAATATTCGGATTTAATCAACATAGACTAATTATTTATAACTGTAGTTTTCCTATAAACTACCCCTAATGAGGAAGTTTGAATTGATTTCAAAACATGTTGGTCTCCGGTAGTAAAAAGAGACCGGAAAAAAGAAAAAGTGAGATGTTGGTATGGTTGACTCTTTCTCTTTCTCCCTCTTTTTTCTTTTTGTTGTACATTTATTGCACATTTGTCTCTGATGAGCCGTAAAAGTGAGTAGTTTGGAAGTCTATTTCTGATTCGTGAACTTTTTGGGTGTTTCTTTTTTAGTACACAAGAATGCTGATGAGAAAGTAGATTTCATGTAGCTCTTTGAGGAATTTTTAGAGAGAAACATTAGGCAAAAATTTGTTTCAATCGGCAGGGTTGCCTATGAATACTATTATTAACTTAAAATATTGATGTTATTTCATCGACCAGGGTAATTAATTAATTAATATTTTTGATGTTCTTGTATCGATTACTGG
>JAUMHM010000085.1:28204858-28215024 GCA_032362435.1 Melikaiella ostensackeni
GGAAGCGATCATCAGTATATCACTTTCCAGATAGGAACAGAAAGTTGTACCCAACAGGGCAGGGCACCTAGATGGCGAAAATGGAATGTGTCCAAAATGGATGTCCAAAAACTATCGAGCGTAAAAGAGAATGGACAAAAAACATGCGACATGATATTTCGGCCCACTGAGGGGGCAGATGACGGTAATCCCTGGTAGAGACTACGATGAGCCTCATTCACAAAGTGTGTAAAGCAGCTATGCCACAAGGATACCCCGAAACAATTGAGGACCGGCATATTGTTGGAACCAGGAGATTTCTCAGCGGAGAATGAAGTGCCTCAGCTTACGGCGTAAATCCCAACGAACGCGGAAGAAGCGGCCAGCGGACGCGATCATCAGGATGGCAGAGTTTAAAGCAGCGAAGAAGCAACTTTGTAATACTATTGAACAAAACAAAAGGTCTGGGTGGAATATCCGTTGCAAAGAAGTAGATAATAAGCCCTGGGGCTGGGCTACAAGATTGTAACACGCAAACTTGGAGCTTTAGCACCAGCTGGCACACGCGATGAGGAAACGATGGTGAACATCGTGGACACACTCTTTCCGACGTACCAAGCCAGGAGCCAGGATACCGTGGAAATTGACAACTCAAAAAAACGCTCTTTACTGAGAAGGAACTAGAAGAAACCGCGAAGTCTTTGCAAAATAAGAAAGCTCCAGGCCGCGATGAAATACCACCGGAAACACTGAAGGCAGTAACGTATGGCAGACCGCAGTTGCTCCTAAGGATGTATAATAGCTGTTTGAAGGTAGGGTTGTTTCCAAAACAGTGGAAAACGTAGAGGCTGGTACGTATCAGCAAGGGAAAGGAGATCCCAATTCCCCGTCAGCATACAGACCCCTATGTATGCTTGACACTGCTGGGAAACTACTGGAGAAACTGCTGAAACCCCGCCTTCAGGAAGCTGTACAAGCTGCAGGAGACCTCTCGAACAGCTAGTACGGGTTACCCTAGATGTTAAAAATGCTTTTAACTCAGCCAGGTGGATTGACGTATTATATGCACTCAAGCACAACTTTAGAGTTCCGCCGTATCTCCTCCGTATGGTGAATAGCTATCTGCAAGATAAAGTTCTCCCGTACGACACAGAGGGAGGCGCTCGCATAAAGGAGATCACCGTCGGAGCTGCACAGGTGTCCATTTTAGGTCCGAAACTGTGGAACATCTCGTACGATGGCATCCTTTGTATAAAGATGCCGGAGGCTACCTCCTTGGTGGGTTACGGGGACGACATCGCTGCCTTGATAACGGCCCGAAATGTGGAGCTAGCCCAATGGAAATTAAACCAGGTGATGATGCACGTCAGTGGACATCATTCCGTTGCTGGTGGGTAACCAGGAGATTGTCACTAAGAAGGCCGTAAAACACGTTGGCATATTGATGGACACTAAGCTGACTTCCTGAGAACAGATAAATCAAGCGTCCGACAAGGCTGCCAACGTAACCACAGCCTTAAGCAGACTCGTGGCCAATGTTGGAGGCCCAAAACCGAGCAAGCGCCGCCTACTGATGTCATTTACCACTTTAATTCTATTGTATGGAGTAGAAATCTGGGCAGACGCACTCACAATAGAAAAATACAGGAAGCGGATGGCAGACGTGCAAGAACTTGGAGCACTTAGAGTGGCCTGCTCTCATTGCACGGTCTCAGAACCAGCTATCCTCGTGGTAGCTGGAGTGATACCGATCGAACTCCAAGCTAGGGAGCGTAAGTACATCTACAAAAAGAAGGCTGAAGTAGGCAATTTCGAAGCAAAGAAGCAAGTCAGAGCCCACACCATAGAAGAATGGAAAAGGAGATGGTGAGAGGGTACTGAGGGCAGATAGGCAGGCAAACTCATAAGCCGACTGGATAAGTGGGTTAAGCGGAGACATGGCGAAACGAACTATTTTTTGACGCAGTTTCTCGCGGGGCACGGGCTTTTCTAAGCCTATCTCCACAAAATGGGAACAACCAGCAGTGCAGACTGTGAGTACGATGACGCGAAAAAAGACGATGCTCATCATACGTTCTTCGTCTGCAAGCGCTGGGCTGCAGAGAAACAAAAGCTAGAATGGGAGATCGGTATTATAATGCCCGAAAACATCGTCGAAAAAGTGCTCACCAGTGCAAAAAAAGCTGGGACAAAGTAGCTGGGTACGTAGAGACTGTACTTCGACATAAGAAGAAGGAACACAGCCTCAATTTATCATGAGTTGCTCTACTTGAATGTGAGAATCAGCCATGCACAATCAAGATGTCGCAGGCCGGCGAGCCCATTGCGCGACACTGTCGGGCTACTGAGGACGAGGCGTACATCTTGGTTGAGAAGTAAACATGATTGAAACCATAAGACGGGAACCAGTAGGAGCCCTAGCAGGAAGTGTAAGGCATTGAGAGAGGCAGCCCGACCAACCTCAACCAACCAAGATGTCGAAGGCCGACGTGTGGTACTACCATACTACTGAGGACGATGCGTACATCTTGGTTGGGACAAGAAGCTGTCTAAACGTAGAACAAGTGAACCAGCAGGAGCCCAGTAGGTAAGGAAACGGCACCCCCTGAAGTAATGCGAAAGCGGTTCCGGGGGGAATTCTGCCTAAAGAAAGAATTGTGTTTTTTTAGTGGGTAAAAGATGGACACAACATCATTATCATCTTCAACAACATCGAAAACCCCACACTAACGAGAAGTACGAACTCTTCTCGTGTGTCTTGTTTAAGATTTTTTCACCATTCCCGCAAAAAAAATCATCATCAGCATTAGCATCAGTGTTGCTTGTCATAGATGGAATTGTCATGTTGACCAAATTCTTCTCCTTTTTCTCTTCTGCATTTTGTTTCTTTATGTACATCTTTCAAAAAAACCAGTAAAGATGTCACTGAACGCTCCTGAATAGTGTTCATTAGATTTCTCAATGGAGAGGATTTTAGTTTCCATGTTTTCTGAATAGCTTCTTCTTCGTCAGGTTTCAAAATTTTAAGTTTTCGATGAATAGCTTTTCTAGCCTGGTCAATCTGCCTTTTGCTGTCTTGAATTATCTTCAATTTTTCAGATACCTTTACAATTTGGTGGAAGTCTCTCTCATCCTGCGTACGATTCTTACCCAATAAGCAAGAGTATTTCTCAAGTCTTTTTATATTATATTTTTATTTATGAATTAATAATAATTTTTTAATTTATAATTTCCATTTTAGGTTCACTTTAGAGCAGAAATTTCGTTAAGAATGATAATTTTTACTTTAGAACAGGGAGTTTCTGTAAAGAATTATAATTTGACATGTAACGGGAATTTTGGAAAAGAATTTTAATTCTAATTAAGAAGGAGGGATTTTTGAGAAAAACCCCCTTCCAAGTCGGAAATTGTCATCATAATTTTCTTGAATTTAAAAATTCTTATTTTTTGAAAATAAATATTTTCCAGAATTTGAAACTTCCTTCTTCTAAATTTTCTAAAAAGGGAGTTACTATATTTCTGAAATATTATAGAAAATGTTGTAAATAAATATAATTCTGACTTGGATCAGGCAGTTTTTGGAAATAAATGTAATTGTGCTTAGGAACAGGGAATTTTAGTAAAGAATTATTATTTGACTTGGAACAGAGAGTTTTTGAGGTGGAACGGGAATTTTGGGAAATAATTTTAATTCTGATTCAGAAGAAAGGAATTTTAAAAATCTCTGTTCAAATTCAGAACTGTAATTCTTATGATTGAACATTGTATGATGTTCCAACTCAGAATTATAATTCTATTCCAAACTTCCCCGTTCCAAATCAGAAATCTTCTAAATCTTTCAAAATGTTTAAAAATCGTTTAAAATCATCCAAACCATTTCAACTCTTTCAAATTGATCGGGAAAAATTAACGATTGACCGGGAATTTAGAATCATCCGTCGGGTAGACACCCTGACTATTTTTCTCCAAGATTGCATTCTTTAGAGAATTGAGTTGTGAAGCTTACATATTTTGCTGCGCTTGAAAAATGTTCTCTTTCCAAAATTTCATGTATCTTCAATGTTAGTCAATAAAGAATTGGAATTCAATTTAGAATTGGAAAAGATGTTCAACTTTGCATCATGTCACTTCAGAATCATATTTAAATTCAAATTACAGTGAGTATAAGTTGAAAATTGGAATGCTCCCAGTATAAAACTTAAAGAAAAAGGAATAGATTGGAAAAACAAATTTTCTGCAATTCATTCATAAAGAATGATTTTCATAAAACGAGATTCTGGCGTCGATTCATAGACATTAAAATGCAGGGAGAACTTGCGTAGGCACATGTCTACCTACTTTCTTGTTCGCGTAGGCGGACTTCCTGCTGCAAAAACGCCCCGAGCAACTTCAATTTCAAAAAATTTTATTCTTATTAACAAAGGACAATGCGCTCAAATAAAATCGAAAATTTGAGCCTTGCGAAATTTCGGACATTAGATTTCCACTTGATTTAACACTATTTAAGAATTGTACAACAGAAGGTTCTACAAAATGTTAATTATTATAAAAACATCAAAGAATTCTGAAGTAATTTTTTTTATAATATAAATTAATACATATGTTGAGAGCTTTGTTTCATAATTTGACACTTTCTAAATAATAAAAAGGATGAATAAAAACATATTTCATATAATAACACCAATCCCAGGGTTGCTACAAGACCTGGAAGATCTGGAAAAGGTCATGGAATTTTGAAAAATGACTGGATTTTTTTTAATTCGCGCCTACTTCAAAGTCTTATAACTTAGTTTAGTACTTCAGAGCAAATTTCAAATTTGCGAATTGATACGAATTGATTTTTTTGCCAATAGAAATAATATGATTATAATTCCAGAATTTAAAAAAATTGTATAATAATATTAGTGAGAATTGTTTAGAATTCAATAGTTATTGAAAAGCCCTTTACAGTCCCTGGTGAAAATGATTTCTATGAATTTGTACGGAAACTTTTATGAATTTCCATAAAAATTTCTAAGAATTTCGGAATAGTTTTTTCTTAGAAAGCGATTACAAAATTGCCTGACGGAAGTTACTCAGCATCGGACGAAAAGACTCTGGCACACCTGAACGAAGCACATTTTTTAGTCTTTATAAGGTCTAGGGAAAAAAACGACACCACAAGGGCATCTAAAGTCGTCTGTGGCTCAACTGGGCCCGCAACGGCGGCTAGCCCATGAGATTGTCACCTCTTCCAGGTTCAGGTGAGCCCTGAAGCCTTTTAGCCCTTACAATTCTCCTGGTCCGGATGGCATGTACCCGGTCTTCTTACAGAAGGCTGGCCAATTCATCATAGGGCCGCTGGTGAAGCTTGCTAGAGATCGTCTGACACTAGAGAGCCGATAAGGGCGGCCATGATTGCACATGGCGTGCCAACTGCAGTCGTGTTACATGTTACATGCTACATGTTGGGCAACAAGATCCTAACAACGATTTAGGGTGATACCGCCTTCTGTGGAGCTGTTGACTCGGGATGTCCGCAGGGAGGCGTTTTATCGCCCCTACTGTGGTGTTTGATGGCTGATAAATTGCTTCATCTATTCACGAGTCAAGGCTACCACGCTATAGGCTACGCGGACGACATAGTGGTCATCGTGCGCGGTCAGCATCTAGATACGCTCTTCGGGGTAATGCAGCAAGCACTGAGGATAGTGGATACCTGGTGCAAGAAGAACGGATAATCGGTCATACCGAGTGAGACGGACGTGGTTGTATTTATCAGACGCTAGAAGTGGGGAACCACGAGTACACTGAAACTGGGTGGGCAACAATTGAGAATCACTAAATGAGCTAAATACCTAGAAGTCATCCTGAATAGGAAGCTTTTATGGAACGAGCATCTGGGAAGCAAGTGCAAAAAGCTCACAGCCACCCTCTGGCTTCGTAGGAGAGCCATAGGGAAAACCTGGGGCCTGAAACCGAGACACTGATGTGGATCTATACTGCGATCCTGCGACCCAGGCTAACCTATGCAGCGGTGATCTGGTGGAGCAGAGTCGAACTGCTCACTGTGAAATCTCGACTGGAAAGAATCAGAGGACTGTTTCTAAGAGGCGTCACTAGTGCCTCGAAGTCGACACCCACGGCGGCATTGGGGACACTAACAGGGTTGGAGCCGCTCCATCTCACCATCAAGGCCATGGATGCGAAGGCAGTCTGGAGAATAAACATGGTTATTGACGGAAGGATCTCGACAGAACTGCGGATCCCAACCGACATCGCGAGTAGGCCGACCTTGATCATGGTCAGGGACAAAAAGCCTATACGGTACCTCTTCGAAAAGAAGTATAGAGTCAGCCTCTCCACGAGAGAGGAATGGGCTAATGGCGAGGCATATTTGCCTGGTGATGGGGACAGTTGGTTCTCAGATGACTTCAAGAACAAGGAAAAAGCAGGAGCGCATTTGCTCAGACAGCAGGGCTGCTATAGTGGCCCTGAACGGAACCATGACTACGTCGCTACTAGTATGGACGTGTTTTGAGGCACTGAACAATCTAGCGACGGAAAACCGAGTGACTCTACTTTGGATCCCTGGACACAGTGGCATTAAAGGTATTGAGATCTCGGACAGGCTAGCAAAACAAGCAATAAAAGAAAACTTTACTGGTCCCGAATCACTCGTATGAATTTCCAGTAGGCTGGTCACTGAAGAAATTAACAGTTGGCTGACCGAGGAACGTCAGAAGGAGTGGAATAAGGCCACTGGCTGCAGACAGGCCAAAACACTTATGGGTTCAAATCTAAAGTTCAAACGAGCCGCGGAATCACGCAAGCTCGGTAGGAATGAATTCAAAGTCTTAAGAGAAATGTTTATAGGGCATGAAAACTTCAACTATCACAGACGTAAGATAGAACTCGCAGATAGCCCCCTCTGTCGCCTATTTTTGAAAGGATGATGAAACAGCTATTCACATCTTTTGTGACTGACCCACAATCGTGGGGAAGCGTATGGCACTTACGGGCAGTTACTACATCAGTAAGTCAGACATATCGGCTAGGTACGTAGCTGCAGTCCTCTTCGTATAGAGAGAGCTTTGGGGTCACGCATAAGCCTACAAGGGGATGCTACGAGATTACCTAACCATCAGGGGCTCTTTTGGTCTCAACCCTAACAGTAATAATAATAATAACATGGAAAATGATACTTTCACCCCCTTCCCCCTGAACATATCACGTTTTTGGCAATGACTCCAAACATCACAAGGTTGATTTTCAGAAACATTTTAATTCAGTGAATAATAGTGTAGAGTGACAAGATTAATTTTTTCTTTCTTCTAAGGCCTTGTTTAAGCATACGAAATCACAAATGGAACGGAACGGTTTTCTCGATGTTAAAATTGAATGGAAAAAAAGATTAGTAAAAATAGAAAACTTTGATTATTTTTACTACATAACTTTTGAAAACTTTTGTGACCTAGCAGAAAATTATTTCAAACAAATAAATTTGGCGTTTTTCTACAAATAATAAATTCCAGCTTGATGCTACTGAACTCTCAAATATTGCAAGAATTAAAAAAATGAATAAAGGAAATTTGTTGATTATTTTCTTAATGTATCAAGAATTTAAATATTTATTTCTAGTCTAAGTGCAGTATATTTCAATTCAAAATTTATCTGGGTAAATTTCTCTTACCTATGCAAAACAGGAAATTGTTCACTAGAGCCTGATAGGGCCCCCACCAGTTTTTTTATGACTAGGATTTCCGGTTCAAGCCCCATTCGATACAGATAGGTTCGCCATATCTATACAAAGTATGGAATTTCTCACTAGAGTCTGACAAGGTCTCATCAGCTTTTTCCGAATAAGAAATTCTGATAGGACCCCCATCAGAACCAAACTTCAAATAGGGAAATATGAGGAAATTTTCGCATGGTGCAGTGTCATTTTTAGGACGCCCACTGATACAATCTCTTCTCCTTCTTCCCCAGAGACATTGTTATTGATTGTTCCTATGGAACTTTCCTTTGACACTATTTTGAGTTTTCATTGGAAGCAAATTTTTTGCGTCTGTCAGCAGACAGGCACAGATATACGTAGTGAAGACGAAGCAAATTTTTAAGCAGAATCTCAAAAACAGTTCTTTCCATTTTTCTTATTTCCTAATGGATAGTTGGATTATGGCTCATGTTTTTGGACGTAGTGTGTTCGCATAAATTTCATTCATCCCCAACGTTTAAAATGAATTGTTTTATTGGTTTTTCAAATAATTGAAAATACCTATTGAGTACAGCGATCCAGTGATTGCCACTCTTCCCTGGCAGGATTCTCTCTACTTTTTATTACTGTTGCAGAATTAGCTACTTCCTGCATGTTATACATGCGTTGAAAAGCGAACATTTCGTGTATGTGTTACGAGAAAATTATTTTTCATGAAAAGAAAACGTGTATTTCTGGAAAACTTCTATATATGTCTGTTTGTTCATAAAATTTGTTTATACAAATAAAATTGTTCTTTGAACAATTTTTTTTTATTAAATGTGTATCTGTACATCGAATCCTATGGATTTTTAGTGTACTTTTTCACACAAACACAAAAAATAATAAATTGGAAAAACCTATTTTTCTTGCATTGTTTATCAACAAAATATCTTACACTTTGAAATGCAATTACTATAGAAAAATGAATTTCAGAAGCCAGAGAATAATAACTATTTGATAAAGCTGGAAAATATTTCAATTTAAATATTTTCAATCTCAAAGTTAAAACCGTTCTAATTTTATAACGCAAAACGTGAAATCGTTCAGATTGAAATTTTCACTTAGAAATAAATTTTAAAAAACTCTAAAATGAAAAATTGAGTGCAGTGATCCCACGGGCAATGAGCTCTTTCGAGTTTCGCATACCGCAGAGATGTAATGGGAAGTTGAATAAACAGTCATCAGAATGGGAGTGAGTTCGCCGAACTCTCAATATCAGAATATGGTATGGATGCATTAAATCCTTGGCACAGTATTTGACAGGTATTTCACGTTGAGTAAATAACCAAGAATGGCAACAGTAATTAATTTCTCGTCATATTATAGTTCTACCGATACCGGTAGAAGAAAAATTGCCAGTACCGACAATGTTTTGCCGGTTTTTTTCAAACATATTTCAAGTATACAGAAGGGTCTATGAGGCATTTTAGTGTAACGTCATGGGATATAAGAGTTATTTTGGCAGTTTAGGTTTTGACGCTTTAGACGGAACGTGTGTGTATCATTTTATCGGCGATTCATGACTATTTAGTTTCATAGAAAAAATTATAGGTAGTGACAATTTCACAGAATTTTGTCGAACATAGACCACATACAAAATACACAAAATATCATGAAGACTATTTTTGATGCGCCTAGACTCTTTGAAAAGTATACTAAGATTTGAGGACTAATTTTAAATAATTTTTTATTTGAGTATTTTTTTATTTTGTTTAATTCCTGCTACATAATATGGAAAAACGCCAATCTTCAAAAGCACCCCGATTCAGTGTTGTTTTGAGTTGCATTAAAAACGAGAGACCGGAGAATGAGAATGCAGCTATGTTTACGTTGCAGTTTCACACTTAAAGTATTCTCATTTTGAGAAAAAAAATCTTGTTTTGAGAACATAAAAAGTGAGTTACAACAAAAATCATCCTACTGTTTTTCTGTGATAAAACATTTTTTTGAAAACCGCTCCCATACTGCAGAAATTATTTCATTTCTAATTGGTCGAATCGAAAAGGTCTTACCCCCGATTTTTTTTACAACTCGTATATGATTATATTTCAACACGATGATTCTGGAAATAAACATGAAAATTTCCGCAAATATCACGTCAAGGTCAAAACTTGATAAAATTATAAAAATTTCATCTTTCTCCGTTTATTTCAGTAAATACTAAAAATTCACAGAAATTAACAAAAATGCTCCACGTGAAAGTTGTAGATCTTTCAAAACTACATATTTTATGTGATATACATTTTTCGGTCAAAAACCAATATTTTTTGAGAAAAGAACGAAAATGTTGGTAAAAAGTGTAGAACTGCTTGAAATGGAATTTGCGGCATCCCTTTTACTGGTCATAGAAACAGTTTAACTCCTTCGAATGTCTTGCGGGGGGGGGGGGGGCACGCCTGTGACGGGTCACAGAAATAATGTAGGTCACACCGCTAACCCGTTTCAATGT
>JAUMHM010000085.1:28216424-28228481 GCA_032362435.1 Melikaiella ostensackeni
AGAGTTGTACAATAATTTTCAAATATATGGTTTTTGTATAATCAGTCTCATTACTTAATTGTCACACCTCGTATTATTAATTGTTGAAGGAGTGATTGGACCATAAACATCAAAATGAACAATAAATAACGGGCGTTTCACATAACTTTTGTCTTCATACTCCTCAAAAGGTAATCGCGCCTGTTTGCCATCAATGCACGCTCCACACAAATTATCGTTTGGAATCACATGATCAATTTGGCTCATATCACTTATCATTTGCCTATTTTTGATTCTATAAATTTTGGTCTTCCAATATGACCCAAACGCTGGTGCCACAATTCATAATTACTACATATGATATTATTCACCTGATTCTTATCTTTTATCACAATATTTTCAACAACAAAATCGACACTAATTAATTTATTCATCGGCTTACCTTTCGTCAGGACCTTACCGTCTTTCATTACCTGAACTCCACCTGTTTTATTAAATACAATTTTCATTCCAGCTTGCTGCATTTTTAGTACTGAAAGTAGATTATTTGGGATGTCAGGACAATAGAGCACGTTTTCCAGAACTCCTAGGATGCCTAAAAATTAGTTGTGACCTGGACTGTTCTCTTCTTTGTCGTACTTATGAATGATTCATTTTTCGCAATGGAAATCTTCATAGAAGGCTGCAACTCAATGAAGCTGCTGAACAAATCATCCCTCTTGACAATATGGTCCGAAGCTCCAGAGTTGGGAAAGAAAGAAAGTTTTCCTCCTATTTCAAGTAGACAGTCTTCAGCCATAAAAGCAAAACTAGATGTGATTGTGAATAAAGTCGATGGTTTTTCAGTTATTTGAACATTTTGTACAGTTCTATTTCTATCATTTTGGTATAAAGTATCATTTGGTATAATGTCCTCTTTTGTAGTAGTAATAATTTCTCTTTATGTCACCTTTCCTGCCACAGTAATGACATTTAACCTCAGATGATTTCTTCTTGGATCTGAAGTTTCGTTCTTTAAATTGTCCCTGACGATAGTTTTTCGATGATCTTGAAGCTTCATTGTTATACTTTTTTGCAGTAGATACATCTTCATTTTCAGCTCGAAGCACTTTCACGCTTGTATTTCTGCATTCATTTTTTAATTCAACTTGATGATCAAGAAGTCTTGTTTTCACAAAAACCAGGGTCAAATTATCTTCTGATAATGTCTCGATAGCAGCTATTACACCATCATATGTTGTAGGAAGAGTTAGAAGTAGATGAGACACCTTGTCTATTTCATCTAATTTAGCACCTGCTGCTGTCAGCAGGAGTATGTGAAAGAAAAATATTCAGGTGTGAATGTGAGTAAGACTAAGATGATGTGTTTTAGTAACAGATAAACAAATAAAGAAGAAGAGTGTGAAGTCTTAAAAGAAATATTTTAAACACTCTGATTATTTAATAATTATTCATTTATATATTATATATATTTAATTATTATTTGAGAAGCTTATAAAACAGGTCAACGTAATCTTAATTTCCTTTTGCAGAGAATTAAATGAAATAAAAGATCGTATTCATGATTTTATAAAACTATGTGGCACAAAGCCTTATCATCGGTTCTTAACCGACATAAAATAAAAATCATACTAAACTCTCGCGATTCCGAGCTTCTGACGTTATCGCATCGGAAAAAAGTAAATGACTGCAAGTTATAATTTACTACGATGGATGAGAAATCAAGAAATGTGTCATTGCGTGCCAACATTGTGCATTACGTACGGGTGGTTACGTATTTATGATCTACCCTTTGATTTCGTTGGTCAGATAAACGAATATCGATCCAAGCGTTCCGTGTTTCCTTTTCAGATTTTCTGTCTATTTTTAATGATTCACTAGTCATTTGTAACGTACACAGATTGCAATTTATTGAGGTAAAGAATTGCAGGTGGACGAGCAAAGGAAAGGCAGAAAATTATTTTTCCATGTTCAAATCAATGATAAAATTCTAGATAAAGAAGAGAGAAAAAGTTTGGAGAAGCTTTTATACCATTTTTTGAAATAATTGGGCTTTTTTACTTGGTATTTATTTTCTGGGAGGTAATATTTTTTGGATTCGGTGAAAATTTGCACCCTTTATTAAATTTTTAAAATACCTGTATATTCAGAAAATGCGGTTATTGAAAACAAAAGTTATGACACTGTTGTAGCTAGAACAATATTAAGAAGAAATAATGAAGGGAGAACAAATGTTTCCCGATATTTTAATGTAATAATCTGACTTCAAAATTTTATATTCTCACACTCTACTGTCAATCGATAATTACCTTCAGCCCTCAAAAATTGACAGGAGAAATGTATAGTAATGATAATTGAGGTGAAAAAATAAATATTTCCTTTTGATTTATGAATTACAAAATTCCCGAATTTTAATTACCCATGTAGAAAAATCTCCGCTTAGCCCTCTTTGAAAAGTTGGCCCCCGCCAGGGGCCCATGTGGACAATCTATAGGGGCGAACCCACGAGGACGCCCCGGAAGGGGCCCTGCTCTTTTACCTCCACGGTTCATTAGTTCAAATTTCTAAGTCCAAAGAGTTAATATATTGTGGACACTACAAATTTTGATGTTTGATTAGTTCAGACTTACAAGAAATGCATTTTTTATTGAAAATTTGATGACATTATTTCGAAGTCGAGGTCTAAAATCCTATATATTTAACGAGGGCCCACGCAGGGGGCTCTGCTTGTTATCCTCACGCCTTAGTTTACAAAAATCAAACAATTTTATTTTTGTCAAAAAGAAAAATGAACGTCTGATAAGATGCTGGTCACGAGTTCAAGTCCCGATGGAGGCGCTTATATTCTTATTTCAATTTTTTATCTTTAAATTTTTCATTTCATAAAAATATACTTTGAAATAATAAGGAAAAAATTACTGAAGGTATTTTCAGATTAAAAATTTACGGTCAGGGCAACTGCGTGGGGCCCACGAGGGCTTCAGGAGGGCAACCATAAGTTACTGACATAATAATTTCAATTAAAAAAATTAAAAATTCCAAATCATACAACGCACATATTTATAAGTGTCTCAAATTTCAATTTGCTGAATTTAAATTTCATTTAAACATTTAGGCTGTAGTTACTGTTAATTATTGCAACAATTTTCTATTTGTTCGAGCATTTTTTCAATCGAAAACTATCAACATCAATACTAATGACTGTGTAGAGAAAATGTACAGAAAAATGTAAATTTTTAAGTATTTTTCGTAAAAAAAATACATTCAATCAAAACGCTTTAAAGCACGTTAAAACACAGTTTAAACAATTATCAGTAGCTTCAAAAAATGATTGAATATTAGTTTTCGATCAAATTTTTTGAAAACTTGATGAAAATGTTAGACTTTTTAGATATTTTGTATAGACTTTTACAATTATTGTGATTTAAAAAATTTATCAACTAATCAAACAAATAAGTTAACTCTTCACATTTATTTAGCAGTAACAATAGCGAGAGAATCTCATAGGTGATTCTTAGGTTCTAAATTTTAAGAATGTCAAATCTAAATATTATTCAATCAATAAAAATTACTATGACAATTATTCGAAATATTCAATTTCACTACTGAACATGATTTCTAAAAAAAAATGAAAAAAGCAATTGCAAACGTTAATATAGCCCAAAACTCTTAATTCTAACTTATAGGGTGTTTTTGGAACCCCGTAGAATAGGTTTGTATGGGTTCAATTAAATGTTTGATCATAATGTCATATTTCATGCGAAATTATGATCGTTATTCGAAAAAAATTATTATGGGCTCAGGTTACATCTTCTGACTTTGCGCATATTGACAGAAAACTGGCATTTCCCCATGCACTCCCATTGAAAACGGTTTAAGATTAGCTGATTTTGCTGAGATTTGATAAGCATCACTATTTCTGAAAGCTCCTCAGTATGAGGGAGGAAGCACAGAAAAAACTGAAAAATTCTTTTTATGTATTCTTGAAACATCCTAATGTACGAGGTTCGTTTCATAAGTAAGGTGAATTTCCCGCTAGATGGCGCCAAAATGAACTTTGTAGTATATGGCCAAGGGATAGCATTCTTCAAACTAGCCTCCAAAAAGCTGCAGCTAAAACCGACACTGAGCTTACGTTTGGCATACGCTTGAAGTGAGCGTGTTAGTAGTTATCGAGAAAATGGACGCCCAATTGAGGTTGCCACATCGAATATGGTGGAAAAAATTTATCATATGGCTATGGAAGATCGCCCAGTAAAGGTACGTAAGATTTCTAAGGCACGATTGCTGACTCTCGACCAGAAGCGGAACCGGAAAGACGTCTCAGCGCAGTGTTTGGCGAAGTTTAATTGGAGTCTGCAGGACTTTTTGCGTCGATTTGTGACTGTGGACGAAACCTGGTTTCAGCACTATACACCCGAGACAAAGCAGCAGTCAAAGCAGTGGGTATCGCCTGGTGAAAGTGCGCCAAAGAAGGCGAAGACTGCTTTGCCAGCTGAAAAGGTGATGGCCACAGTATTTTGAGATTCCCAAGGAATTATAATCAAAGATTACTTGAATATGGGTGAAGATATAACAGGAAGGCACTACGCATCATTAGTGCAGCGTTTGAAAGCCGAACAAGAAAAAAAATGGTCACATTTGACGCACAAAAAAGTGCTGTTTCATCACGAGCCTGCCTAATTTGAAATTAATTCACACATGAATTTTCAAGTTCTTAAGTCAAGTCTAATATCATGTCATATTTTTTTCTGAAAGAAATGAATTTAGCTGTTTGCAGCTTCGGAAGATGATAAATGACAATGTACGGTAGAGGAAGAAAATTAATATCGCTAATGCCATGTTATAGTTCTAAGTGAGTAATTTTCTGTTTTTTTTTGCGGCTCCCATCTCCTTTACTTGAAATAGCCCGAAGAGAATTTCGGATAAATTGCAGGAACGATTCAAGTTCCATAATCCGCATCGCCGTTGGTCCTCTCACTGGGAGGCGCTCAGCCGAATTCTCATCGGTAAAATCTATTTCAACTCCCGGGCGGCATTTCTCCGTAAACCCGTAGAACTCAGGGTGCATTAAAGGGGTGAAAGGGTAGAGTGTTGGGTAAGCGCTAAATTTTATTTTGCCCTTACTTTTATTGTTTTCCAATCCTCGGATTCATGAACGGACTGCATATCGATTTTCAGATCTCCAGTATCCAAAACGGAGTCCGTTGGTCTGCCAGGACAGGTCAGTTGAATGGGAATTCGCAACTTTCATGAGGACGAGAGTGAGATAACGGCAAAGAGAGGGAAAGAGAATTTCAAATCTTCGCACGGTTCAGCAGTTTTCGACAAATCGATTTCGATGCTCGATTACGCGTCCACACGCGCGCGCGAGGCCAATCAAAATACCTCTATTATATAATGTTTACACTGATGGCTTTCCGACACGGAATAGTAAAAAGTGAGCCCTTTTAATAAACATGGATCTGCTCGCGCTTGATTTCGATGCAAAAAGGAATGCATGAAATGATTCGATGAGAAGAATAGCGTCAACTTTTTTTAATTCGCTCAGACATTGAACATAGACTTTACCACTCATTTGCATAGATGAAAATTCAGGAATGAAAATATCTTTCATTATTCCTGCAGTTATATTGCATTTTATGAGAGTTAAACGAGCAAAGAGTGAGATGAAAGACCAAAAAAACTGGTCAAAAGTCAATAAACTCATGAAGTGAAAGAAAAATTTTATCTTTATCTGTACAGTTACACTCATTGAAGTAGTTAAATGCGAAGTTTTGTATCGATTTACAAAAAATTCAACAAATTTTGCTTCAATACAAAACTTCAAAGCAAATTTGTAATGAATTGATGAGGGGAATAGCGTCGACTTTTCTCGGTTCACCTAGATATTGACTTTACCACTCATTTGCAAAGATATTAATTTAGGGATGAAAATATCTTTGATCAGTCCTGCAGTTGTATCGTATTTTATGAGAGTTAAACGAGTGAAGAGTGGGATGAAGGACCAAAAAATTTGGTTAGAGTCAATAAATTTATAAAGTGAAAAAAGATTCTTATAATTATCTACACAGTTACATTTGAGACTTCAAAGCAATTTCGTAATGAATCAATGTGGGGAATAACGTCGACTTTTTTTGGTTCCCCTAGACATTGAATTTACCACTCATTTGCATGGATGAACATTTAGGGAGGAAAATATCTTTCATTAGTCCTGCAGTTATATCGCATTCTATGAGAGTTGAACGAGAAAAAAAGTGGGGTAAAGGACTAAAAAGAACTGGTAAAAAGTCAATAAATTTGAAAAGTAAAAAAAGATTTTTATCTCTATCGACATAGTTACAATCAATGGAGTAGTTAAGTGCAAAGTTTTGTATTGATTTATTAAAAATTCAATAAATTTTGCTTCAATTTAAAACATCAATGCAAATTTGTAATGAATTGATGTGGGGAACAGCGTCGACTTTTCTCGGTTCGCCTAGACATTTACTTTACCAACCATTTGCATAGATAAGAATTAGGGGTGAAAATATCTTTCATGAGTCCTGCAGTTATGTCGCATTCTATAAGAGTTAAACGAGAAAAGAGTGGGATAAAGGACTAAAAAACTGATCAAAAGTCAATAAATTTAAAAAGTGAAAGAAGATTTTTATCTTTATCTACAAGTTACCATCATTGATGTAGTTAAGTGCAAAGCTTTGAATTGATTTTTAATAGAATTGATGAATTTCACTTCAATTTAAAACTTACAAGCAATTTTGTAATGGATCGATGAGAGGAATAGCGTCGACCCTTTTTAATTCGCCTAGACATTGACTTTACCACTCATTTGCATGGATAAACATTTAGGGATAAAGATATCTTTCATTAGACCTGCAGTTATATCGTATTTTATGACAGTTAAACAAGAAAAAAATGGGATAAAGGACTAAAAGGTCAAAAGTCAATAAGTTTATCAAGTGAAAAAATACATTTATCTCTATCTACACAGCTACAATCATTTAAGTACTTAGGTGCAGAGTTTTGTATTGATTTCTAAAAAATTTGATGAATTTTGCTCTTACTTGAAACTTCAAAGCAATTTCGTAATGAGTAGATGAAGGGAATAGCATCAACTTTTTTTGGTTCGCCCAAACATTGCCTTTACCACTCATTTGCATAGATAAAAATTCAGGGATGAAAATATATTTCTTTTCATTCCTTTTCTTTTAATGTCTCCTTCAATCCTATGATTTTTCCTACATCAGCTGTATCCTTTCCTTTTTCCTTTTTGGCATTTTTTAACTCCCACCTGAAACCCTACGTCAATATACTTTTTATTCTCTCCCAATCCTTTTCTACTATCCATGTTTCTGTTAGACCTACCACCTCACAGTTTAATATATGTTTCCAGAATTCGCTGTCTTTCTTTTTAATTCCTGCAACGTTCCAAAAGATTATCCCAACTTCCTCCTCTTTTTCTTCTACTGGCTTCCTGTTTTCTCCCTCTTCTTATTCTTATTCGTAACACTTTCTTCTTTTCTAACCGCGTTCTTTTTTTTAACATCTCCCTTACTTTAAAAAACGCGTCCCTTTCTCTCCAGTTTTTCTTTTTTCTGTACTCCATTTGCGTCTAGCTATTTCTTCTATTTCATGCCGAATTTCTCTTTCCTTGTATGTTAGATCATGATAAATGTAGATTTCTTTGCCCTTAATTTACTTTGTTTCTTCAATACCTCTTACATTGCTTCCCAGAAGATCATTTATACTATTAGAATTTCGTAACTCTTTTATACCTTACCTTCTCAGATTCTTCACTTTCCCTTCCACTTTTAGGTCTTTTTTAAAAAACTCCAGAGCTTTTTCTCATTCCTTTTCCTGCGAAATTCTCAACCCTATAATAGTCAGGTTTTTTCTCCTTTCCCCCCTTTCCTTTCTAACTTTATCTTTTTCCACTCCGTAAGGAAAAGTGAAGGAAACGAGGAGTATAAAGAAGATAAAGGTTAGGAGGGGAAGTTATGATAATTGGACGAAAATTTGGTGGGACTGTGAGAGCAAGAAAAATAAAAAGGAAGATAGAAAAGGGAAACGAAGAAAGGGAAAAACAAAGAAATAGAAGAGTATTAAGAATGCAGGGAGTATTTCAAAGAAATGTTTTAAAGGTTAGATGAAAAGAAAACAAAAAATTGACATGGGTGGTTAATAGAGGGGGATGAGGAGGATATTGAGCTAGAGGACACGGGGGTGGAAGCACAAATCTAAAAACTGAAGGAAGGGAAAGCGATACGAAGCGATGGGTGAAGCAATGAAGCGTGGATGAATAGAAGCGGGGAAGCTAGAAAAAATTAAGCGAGGTTTTTATAAGAGTTTAGAAAGGGAAAGGGTTTCCAGAAGGGGAGAAAAAGGGCTTAATAATACCCATGTATAAAAGGGAAGAAAAAGTGAAGTAGAAAATTACAGTGGGTTAACACTTCTGAATACGGATTATAAAGTGTATGCAATGGTGTTAGCGGAAAGACTAAAGAGGGAGGTAGAAAGTAAGGTGATATTTGCAGAAAGCCGAGCAGGATTCAGGGAAGGGAGAAGCACTGTAGACAATATATAGATTCTTCAGTCTGTAGTGGAGAAGAAATTAAAGCAAAAAAAAAGGAAAAGAAATTTAAGAGGGGCAGAGAAGGGGGATTGATCGTAGGGAGAAGTAGGTTCTGGTCATTAGTATACGCGTTTAAAATAGTATTGTTAGCAAGGAACGAAGAGGTGTTGAGGAATATGATGGAAAGATTTGAGAAACTCCTGGAAAAAAAGAAACTGGTACTGAATGTAGAAAAGGCGAAAGTTATGGTTTTCAGAAAAAGGGGTAGAAGGAGAGATTGTCAGGAATGGTTGTAGAGAGGGGTAAAGGTGAAAGAAGTAAAGGAATTTGTATATTTAGGATTTTTGTTCAAAAAGAATTCGGACACTAGAGAACATGTGGAGAAAAGAGTTAAAGGAGCTGGGGTGGGAATAAGAAAGGTTATATTAATGGGCTTTAGGATAAGACAGATGCACGCCTTGGCATATAGTATTAAATAAAGTAGATAGAGGGAAAATGAAAATCAGAGCGGTAAATAGGGCATGTAAATTTGAGCAAAATGGCTTGGGAAGTTGGGGTGGAAAGAAAGTTAAAGCTTGCTCAGAGGAGAGAGAATTGGGAATAGGAGGAAGTTGAATGGAAGAAAGAAAAAGGTACTTGAATAGAAATGGATGGTCAAGGGAATTAGACAGGAGAGCACACAAAACAGGTATTAGGCTAGAGCAGGAGCTGATAGAAGAAGATAGAGAAGTCTTAAAGAAAGTAACAGAAAGTCAAAAGACGGAGGCGAGATATAATGAGAAATATAAGAGGATAAGAATAGATAGAGGGATAGTAGAATATCCGGAGAAAGGAGGGGAAACAGTATAACAAAAATTAGTTGCGCGTGTGAGATTTGAGAATACAGAAGAATGGAATAAGTACTAGAATGAGAAGGAAGGAAGAAAGTGCATGCTATGTGAGCGAGGAAGAGCAACATTAACTTATTGGCGAATTGATTGTGAAAAAATAGATTAAGAAAGCATGAATATGGGAAAAATTCTGCATGAAAAAGGAAAAGTAGAGGTTGTGGAATGACTGAGGGAACTGGAAAAGAAGGAGGAGGAGAGGAAAAGGATAAAAGATGGGAGAGTAAACCAGATGGCAATACAAAATAAGACAAATGTAAAATTGATATTTATTATAAAGGAAAGATATATGAACAAATGGCAGAAATGGAGAAATCAAAAAAGAAATGAAGCAAGTAATGATCACGAGGCACAGCGGTATGCCTATGGCTCAAAGAGGAAAGAATGAAAGAAAAAAGAGTGGCACAATTGTTCAAGGATATACAGATATATATCCATCAGAATTCCGTGCTCTATGTTTCCATGACAGGGCTTAGTTCGAATGCAAAATGGAGTCGAATAAGCGGCTAGTCCGATATTCTTATCGGTGCAGGAGGCACTGGAGTAGGGTTCCTCTCCTGGGGGACCATCAAGCCAATGTTCGGAATCCCTGGTGATACACGCTTTTCGCCCTGCCAGACGCATAAAATGCCCGCTCCGCGAGCTAATCTTCCTCATGGACGACCCTCTTCTACCATTGGAGAGCTTTTCGTCGCTGTCCCTCGTGTCCCGTTCCTCACACCAACTTATCCCCTTACAAGGCCAACTCTGAACATCGAATCGAGGATTCTAATTCCGCTGTACTCGCACTTACAGCTTGGACTCTCCTTTCTATTCAACTCCTTTCGCTCATTGACATGCATTTACCAATCTTTATAGCTGTTTAGTCACCCAGCAAAAAATAGGGAAAAAAGATTAATAAGAGTAGGCGACAGGTGCCTAAAAAAAGGGTTGCTAGTCTATCAAGTCGTTAATAAAGTTATTCCAGTCTCCCCCTTCTCCACCTAGGATTCCCAGCAATTGACATTATTTTCCCTCCCCTCCCTTCTCCTAATTATCCCTCATTTTCCCTCACTGATCCTTTTTAATATGACGGAAGGACAACCGACCGAAACCATAAGGACTTCTACCTGGGGCTACGAAGCCTAAAAAATATGCCCGCATTCTGCAAGTACATTCTCATTGCGCGCAGTGCGCGCGATGCATCGAGCCGCGATTAAGCGCGCCTGCGGTGCGCATAGAAAACCATTGGTGTAAAAGTGATTGCATCTCATTTTGAGCAATGAAAATTTTCATCGTGTCTTCATTTGCTTTCGTGTCTCAAAAATGTTGCAACTTAAAACTACACCGAATCCGGCGTACCTTTGAGGGTCGGCGTTTTACAGGAGGCAGACCCTGTTTTACGCTTCACGCTCGCTTGCCTACGTTCTATGCGTGCATTCTGACTTTGTTTTGAATACCATGAATATTGTAACTTAAATTTAACACTGTGATTCAAATCTTAAATGAACTCTATTGATAAAGCAGAACTTTACATTAATTTCAATTTGACGATTACATTCTTATTGCGACACTAGCGCCTGGCGCTGTTCAACTGAGTTAGCTTGTTTAATAAATTTTTGTCATCATCGAAATAAAGAGCCCTAAATTGAGGTATAATTTTACAGTAAAACTTGCAATATCATTTTAATATCTTGTTTCCGTTATTTAGAGAAGTACGCTGGAACGTCTATTTAAGTGCCCTTAATTTATGCCTTCCGAGAATTTCAGCCAGCTCGCACTCGTCTATGAGGGGTCCAAGTGGCCGACAGAGAGGTCTGCCGTCGGCCTCGCTTCCGTTGATGAGGAGGTCCAAGGAGAGGAGAGGGAGGCGCGTGATTTCAGCGGAGTTACACGGTTTCCCCTGACTGTTTACATCATAGAAATTCTTGGGAGAGCCTCATGCTCATAGCAAGCCATACTCGAGACCCTCTCTTAAACGAGGTCCCAGTAAATCGAGGTTCCAGTGGATTCTGAGTTTTAGAAAACAAAATATCGCACGATACAATTTTTTTTCTCACAGTAGCATGAAAGCGATACAAGTGTTGTGTTATCCATCATGCTGTTGAAAATATATTGTGAAAATAGTAAATATTTCAATCTTTTTTGAATTATATGACTAGCTCCTGGAAGATTTAAAATTCACCAATTGTAGATATGTTTAAGGATTCTTCTGGTTATTAGATTTGGAAAAAAGTCAAAAAAATTTCAAATGTGGGATTAGTTCGAAAAAGAAATTCGATTGAAATTTCTTAATCTGTCAGAAAAATAGTTTTTGCTATTTTCTGAAAATTTTCAAAATATTTATAAGAAATTCAACGGGCATAAGTCCTTTATTATTGAAGTTTTTTGAATTTGAATCTAACTTAAAAACGTCATAAAAACAATTCGCAAATCTTTTCGTCATCTACCTGAATCTTTCACAACAATTTCTGAAACTTTTAAAAAAATTTTGTTTTACATTTGGAAAATGCCCTCAATTTTGTAATTTTGGTTGAATTAATCTGGTTAACAAACTTGATCTTTTTTTGGGACTCTAAAAAAAGTGTATAAAAGGCTAATTCGACTTATCAAATCCATTTTTTTTACTTGTTCTATACA
>JAUMHM010000085.1:28237837-28251810 GCA_032362435.1 Melikaiella ostensackeni
TTACTTGTTCTATAAATATATATTATTATATATTTTATTATTATATATATATATATATATATATATATATATATTGTATTGTATATTGTATTTTATTGGAAAAATACATTTTCACCAGGTCTCATGGAAATTTTAAAATCAAAACAATTTTCCAAAGAAAAACTAAAATGTAAAATAAAACAGACATTATAAAATTTGACTATTGCTTGAAAAATGAGCCAGGCCAATTTTCGTTCATCAAAAACATTATTTTTAGAGTGGTGTAGTGTCTGAGAAAAACTGGTTTTAAACAAAATAACTCAATAGCAGAGTCCAAAAAGTATTCAATGTTTTATAAAACCTATAATCGTTGTGAATTATATTTTTCACGAATAAGAATTATGTTCTGTAGTAGAATCTCCTTAGGTTAACCAATTTCAAAAAGTAATTTCAGAAGAAAAAGCGGAACTTTCATCTGGTCAAAACTCCAGTTTTCTAATTTACGATTATTGTGTTTTCTGAATGTTAATTTTTTTTCAAACAAAAACATATCGGCACAATTTTCAGGTTTTTAAAATTACAAAATGTTCAAATCTACGAATTTTTTTTGCACTCTAGGTTTTTTCAAAGACGTGAATTTTAGAAAATTTGAAAGGAAAGTTGGTTTTGACTAGCCGAATATTTTCACGTTAATTCTGATTTCTCTTCAACAACTTGATATTATTGTTGTCGTTGGAAATCTATCATTGATATTCCATAACACGCTTGACAGAACTAGAGTAGTTTCAGTAGTAACAAACAAATTTTGATAAATAAATCATCTGGCAAATATTAGTTTACAAACCGATCTGTCAAGCAACTCCTAATACAAGTGTCAGGCAAAACGACGTGTAGTTCCTGCACTTGAACGCTTATAAGACCGTGGAGAATATTCAAATTTACATTCGTTGCCTCCAACGTAAATGGGATGACTGCCAAATTCAACGTCGAGAAATTTTGTAGCAATTTCATTCGCTCTCTATCTTCCCTGAGTCGCAAATCTAAAATTTCCTCGGATGGACGTTACCTGAAATGTGCATTACGAAATTGTGCTCGGCAGCCACCGTCTGAATAAGTCACTTTCATCTCTTTGTTGTTAATCAACATCGATGTAGGTTTCATAAAAAGGAAGAGAGATTCGGTTTCGAATTTTATGACAAATGGGGGAGGATACTCGATACCAAACTTAAAAATATAGTATAATTCAATTTCTTTCTACTCAATTTTACGAGCAATTTCATGATGAGCATCTTCAAGAGTGCATCTGAAGTGTGCGCTACTGCGGTTGCAGGAAGAAAGGCAGGAGATGCTTTGTGAAATGATGAAATCCGAATGCCTAGCGAGAACAAGGAAGAGTATTTGAGAAGGCTGAATATTAAAGTCTTAGCAATGAGGAGAGGACTCGACTAGAAAATGATTGAAGGAATAGAAACATAAGAGCAAAGATACTAGTCAAAGAAAGCAAGGATAATATCAAAGCGGAAGCAGATAAAAAAATGCAAAATAATTTTAAAGGAAATATGAAATTATTTTGGAAAAGGGTTATAAGATTGGGAAGGGAGGTACTAACAACTTATTTTCGAGATGAGTTGAGAAGATCAGGAAAGGAAGTACTAGCATTGAGCTAGTCGGAATTAGGAATGATGATGGTAAAATGATATGGGACACGAAGAAAGTGAAAGACTGTATAAGTGATTTTTTCAAGAAATTTTATGGGAGTTAAGCTACGGAGCATAACATTGTGTCACAGAACAGTATACTGTAGATAATTCCGGTTTAGGAGGCGAAAGAAGAATTGATTTCCGCGATATCATATCCGTAATTGAGAAACTAAAGAATGACAAGGCTGTGGGTGTGGATGGTATTACCGCTGAAATACTTAAGAGCGGTGGCAGATATTTATTTATGCGGTGGAACGAGTTTATGAACCATGTGTGCTAAGTACGGTGAAGTTCCGAATGATTGGAGAAAGGTGATTATCGTTCAACTCTACAAGGAGAAAGGTGATAAGGGCGACTGTACTAATTATAGAGCGATTATCCTACTAACTACCATGGTCAAATTATCTACCAAAATACTTGTTCTTAAGGTCATGGGAATATCTAAAGTAAGGAACTAGGGAGATTTATGCAAGGGAATCGAGAGTAAATGAAAAAGTTTCCTGTGCATTTGTTGATCTGGAAAAATCTTTCGATAAGGTGGATACAACTAAACTTCAGAAATTCGTGAAATAGTATGGAGTGAATAGTTGGCTTCTGAAAGCAATAAAAGCAATATATAATGGTAGTAGAGCAAGTGTAAGTATTTATGGGTACCTGAGTGATTGGCCTAATGTTAAGCATGGCATTAGGCAAGGCTGCGTTATATCCTGCCGGACGTTCAATATATATATATGGACAGATGTCTAAGAATGGCTTTGTTAGACGAAGAAGGTTTTGATCTCGGGTTAGTGAAATACTGAATATTCAGTTTGGTACAAATATACAACTCAAAAAGTGCCTTTGATATATTGGGCTGTAACTATCTCAAGTCTGAGATACATATATAATAATCAAGATAGTAATAATAATAATGATAATAATAGTGAGGTGGTATCTCTAAAAAAGCATCCAGTGGTGACTAATGTCACCTTCAGCGCTCTCGGCCGCTGCATAAGAACAACAGCGGTAAAGGATAAACTGCAAACTACATCATACACCTAAAAGTGCATCACTGCAATACATTTCAAACTTCGTAATTAGTAATTAAATTTTTAATATCTTTAAATCATCAGGCACTTGACTTTGTCCGTGGCTGATGATGACGCACTGGGTTTTCCCAGACAAAGTGAAATAAATAATAATGATAATAATAATAATATTAAAGAGATAAAAATGTCTATCTATGTACTGGGAATAAATCGAATCTAGATTAAATTATAATATGACATTACAAAGGAAAGCTGAGCCAGTGGCTGAAAAATTTCAAACATAAATTAAAAACAATTTAATTTTAGCTTATGGTACGCAGCTCTCGTTATAAATTGACCAAAATGACTTTCCGTGTTGTGTGCTAGGTAAACTATCTCATTGAAATGCGTCTCGTTGGACAATTTGGGTGACAGTAACTAGATGATTCTCATGGGTATTATGAGTCGAGCACACGTGCAATAACGAGCATAACTGCAGTGTACGTTAGAAAAACAGGGACATGGTAATAAATCATCCCCCTCATACTTCTGATACATAATCTTCCCCAAAGAGTATAATCAAAGTTATATGAAACAAAGAATTATTAGCAATATTAACTCGCAAATATTTAAATAACACCTGTCGATAAATTATTTTTTTTTGATACAATCTGATTCAACATTAGAACATAAAACATCTTTTAGTACAAAGAGCCTCACAAGGAAAAAATGTATTCAAGCTGTATTTGTTTGAATCAAATTGAATCTTTCAATCTTCCATGACTATAAAAAAATATATTTTTATCATATGCTCTCGAATAAATATAGTAGTATATTGCCAATTCTGCATCCGATTCTCAGCTAAATGTAAAATTATACCGCAGAATAGTCGAAGTGCACTTGCGGAGATTTTTAACACTCGTGATAGATTTGTCGTGTTTGCACAGCTGTGAAAAACTCCGCAACGAGCGAGCTTGCAGAGATAGCCGTTTACGATTCCAATTACAGGAATCGAATATCGGTTAAACCTTCCTCCAATTAAGAAAAACTAATTTCGAGTACAACCTCTTTCCCGTTGCTCTCACACCTCTTCTTTTTAAAGCCTGCAATTTTATTTCCTTTTTTCTGCTATCCTCTCATACGCTGCGGTAATCCTTGCGAGAGAACAGCTAGATTTAATTTAGTGGTTATCGTGTTATCCGTGTATGGTTAATCGTTTAACGCCTTGAAACGAGTAGAGATTAGCCCTGCTTGGTTCACGTGGGGTCAGCAAGTATACACATACATAACATCCATGCATACACACACACACACACACACAAAAAGAAGGGTCAGTACCGATTCACTCTGGCCGTAAAGGCGTTCGGTACAATTTCCGCGAAACGTTGTTCCTTAATCCCCAGTTAAGGCAGGAAAAACGTATTTGGTGCGCGGATTGTCGAGCACAGGTTGTCTCTCGCTTGTTTTCACTCGGGGACGCTCACAGTTATGCGCGCCTTGACTACAGGGTTAGAGTAAATAAAGTTCACACGATTTAGATCAAACGTGTTAGTTCGATGAGATCATTTTTTAAATGAAAGAGAAGTTGGAAGAAATAAAAGTCTTCGGATGAAATGTAATTCCATTAAGTCCTAGTCCCACAGAAAAACTTTTCCACTTCAGTATTCTTATTTCCAAATTCAGTCTGTTATAAAGCCCAGGACGTTCAGAATAAAATCTTACGGGTAAATATCTAGGAGTGCGCTTGGATATTAAACTGAACTGGGCGAAGCACAGTGAGACGCAATGCAGAAGGCTTGTGACGGTATTTTGTACGTGCAGAAAAGTTTTTGGTGTGACGTGGGGTCTGAGGCCTAAGATGATCGCCTGGCTCTACTCTGCTATCCTCAAATAAAGGCTCTTATATGCCGCTATGGTCTCGTCGCCACCGGTGAAACTCAAAGCGATGCAGGATAGACTGTAAAGATTATAAGCTCCAGCGTTCAGGGGGGTGACGGGAGCAATTAGGACTACGCCCACGGCGGCGATAGGCTACATGTTTTTCAAAGAGCCTCTACATGTTGCCATAACCGCTAGGGCGGCTCATGCAATAGGCTACCTGACAAGAGCAGATAGCTGGACGGGGGGGTTAAAGACACTAGAGGCTCACGAGTGACATCAGTACACTGCTCATTCTAAAAATAAGGCAAGACAAAATAACAAAACGCTGAAACATCAAAAAGGCTTTCCGCATCGTCATCCCAAACAGGAATGTGGGGAAAGCGAATGGTAACCCGCTTTCCCAAGGCGAAATAGACAGATGGATGCAAAGGAGTATGGGGATCAGGAGCACAAATTTATGGCAAACAAGAAGGAAGGAGATGGGGATCCCACTTGGACGACATGCTACTATCTTTCAGACGAAAGTCTTGGCCGTTCTTCGCTGCGCTGAGGCACTTATGGAAGAAGACGCGGCTGGCAGGGAAATTACAATCTGCTGAGATAGCTGAGTGACATGTTGGGGAATGCAAAAGGGCATTAACCCAAATGGCAAAAAGGTATAACCTGACCCGCATATGGTTTCCTGGTCGCACAGGGATCAGGGGCATCGAAAAAGTGAATCAGCTAATGAAGAATGGTGCAGCATGTGAACATATGGGCCCGGAACCGGTATTGGGACTAGCATCATACTGCATCGGGATCGGCATCAAAAACTGGATCCGTAAGAAGCAACGGGAGAACTGGTAAGAAACCCAGGGTTGCCGAAGGCGAAAGCCATCCTGGGCTATACGTACAGGATAGACAGAGCCAGGGAAAACCTGAGGTTACCCATGAAAGATCTAGGGATAGTGGACCAGATGCTCACAGGGCACAACCACTTGAATCATACTGCATCGGGATCGGCATCAAAAACTGGATCCGTAAGAAGCAACGGGAGAACTGGTAACAAACCCAGGGTTGCCGAAGGCGAAAGCCATCCTGGGCTATACGTACAGGATAGACAGAGCCAGGGAAATCCTGAGGTTACCCATGAAAGATCTAGGGATAGTGGACCAGATGCTCACAGGGCACAACCACTTGAAGTATCGTGAGCACAAAATGGGACTAAATCCCACGACAGAGTACAGGCAATGCGGCAGGAATGCTCAGACATCCCTGCATGTCCTATGTCAGTGCCCATCACTAGCTAGGGTCAGGCAACAAATACTTAGGGCTCACTTTATAGAAACCGAGGAAATTACTACGCAAATAGTGGTCGACATTTTGGGCTTCATGAGGAGGTCTGTAACCGACTACTAGGCTCGAACTATTGAGGTGTGGCACAATGCGCTTTGAAGCCTGAGCGCTTGTGGCTGCTTCTATCGGGGCCACCCGCCTATAAACTATTTCGCACGTGTCAAGTTTTCAGATGTGACATTTTGTTCAAATTATGGCTCATGTTAACTTAATGTCAAATCTTATCGAATTAAACGATAAGAGTTCAATTATCTTCCCCTAAAACATATATTCTCTAGCAAATCGGGGAAAACTTTGAATTGACAGTAAATCCTGAGATGTCAAAACTGCTGCGGCTCAATATAATCACCCATTTAATATCAAAATGATCCAATCTAGTAAATCAAAAAATCTACTAGCCCAACTTCATGATTTTAGCAACCGACAGTTGCGTTGCTTTTTTTAACAGACGGAAGGCCCTAAAATTCCCATGGGTCTGTAGCCCACAATAATCAGTTGGAAAATCCCATATGCAAGGATCTTGAAATTAAAGTTGGTCCAGCCCCACCTTGAAACATTAGTAGAACTTACGCAACAAACGAAAAAGCTGATCCAAGACGATGATGATTATATGATAATTACAATAATGATGATGATGATCTTGATGATGATGATGCTCTATGATTGACAATGATAGAAATAACCTTTTATTAATGATAATACTATCTGAAAATGTGTGGATAGTGTTATCAGTTGATGATATATGACTCATGAAATTATCTAAGAATGTTATTATGTGCTGATAATGGAAGGATATCACGATGGTGATCTATGATTGATAATGATATTGGCGGAAGATGATGTTATGTAGATAGTGTTATAAGTTAATGATGACGTGATGACGAAATGTATCTGATGAGGGTATTATGTGAAGATGGCGTTATGTTTCGATGAGGATGCAGCTGACTTTTATTGATAATAATTCTGTCTAAAGATGTGTAGATGGTGTTAAAATTTGATGACCTATGATGATGATGATTGAGAATTTAAGATAAAAAGATTTGAAATGTATTATAAAGTTGAAGGCTTGTGTTCACAAGTTTTCCAGTATTTTAATTTAGAATTTTAAAAACACTGTGGTCTTACAGAATTATAATATTAAATTTTATTCCGACTTTATACTAATAGTGTGGCAGATTCATCATGGTTTAAGAAATTATTCATTTGAAGCAATATCGCGTGCTTTAGCATTATTATGTACACGCAGCCACCGAGCGCCAGGGGAATAATTAATTATCCAAATCGAAACTAATGAGAATGAGCCACGTGGAATTTGCATTTTGAGAGCTTCGAATTTTAGTGCAAGCAACGACGCGTAAATGGTGCCGTATTTTAAAGCCCTGCTTCCAGTTGCAGCACGCTAGAGAATTTCTGGTTGAAATATACTCAAAACTTTATTAAAGTTGAAGAAACGGTTTAACAAATACTTCTCGCTATGCTGAAAAAAAAGAAAATCATTGGCTTTGAAAAATGTAAGCCCTGAAAACTCAGTAAAAATTATTTCAAAAATTTTCATTTATAGAATTATATAAAATGATCCATTAAATCCACGAACTAAATTAAATTTATCGCGTATAAATGGAAAATGTATAATTATGAATTCAAAATAAAAAATGAGATACATTTACAGTAATTTAAATTCTGTATAGTAGCATGAAACCGTGTATTAAGTATACCATAAATAATTAAATCTCAAAATTACCAATGTATTTGAAGTACAATTTCCCGGGGAATACTAATGGGATTTAATAATGTAGATATTATTTTGCTGATCCACCTCATATATTTCGCATTGCGAATATATTGTGTGATTTATTTAATAGAAGTACACAAGCGGATAATCAATGTGAACGAAACAGATGTCAATTTAATAGCCGTAAGCGCAATCCGATTCAAGTTTTACGCAAGTTAAACAATAATTTCATAGAAATATTCTCGAAATTCGCGACCAACGATATTGGCTGCTATAGGCAGTATAATTTTCTGTGAAATATGCGCGCCTTCATTCTTCGAGTTCCCGTGAGAGGAAGCTATTGTTCTCTGCAACGCTGCTTGCAGAACTAAAAACCGCTCACGCAGACTGGGTGACGGTCTCCATCACCTAATTTCAACTTGCCGTGAGCGTTTACCATTTTTCTCCGCAAACTATACCCCGCGGTAAGGGATGATAAATAGTCGAGGTAAATCGCGGATTACTGCACGCGTTTTTCTTTCGGTTAGGGAACCATTTTATTATTTTTTTTTTAGTACAATTCTTAGTACATTTATTACGTGAGAAAATTATGACTGTAAATTTTTTGATTGCATTGAAATTCCCACACAATACAGAAATAAACTCTGATCAAATATTCAAATATTTTCATATACATAGTGGAAAGCTTTTGATGCAAACTAATTCATAGGACTGCGGATGGGTTTGATACTCTTCGCAGCAGAAAATAATAAAAATTATGACTTAAGCACAATTTTCTCTATGCATGATTTATATCATCAGAATTCTTATTCTGTGTTTTATTTGAAGATTGTTTTTTTATCAGAAAAGGGAATTGAAATTGACAATAAGAAAAGAAGGTCAATAAACAGATTATAAATAAATGTCTTTGGTCTTCAATTTTCCTTTTCATGGGCATGCACCTATTTAGGACCTCCTTTTCCTTTCCAGTCTTTTGTGAAAATTTCTAGAAGTCTTTTCTTCCTAATATCTTTAAAATTCTCATTTTGTGACTTGTTTGAAAGTGGTTTTCAATTCAGAAAAAAATTAAAATTAATTATGAAAGAATAAATGTAAACAAAGAAGTAAATGAAAAAAATACTAAATGAATGAAACACTTAAGTCCTCAATTTTCCTTTCCATTGGCATGTACCTATTCAGGATTCCCTTTCCCTTCCCAGTCTTTTGTGGACATTTTTGGAAGACTTTTCCTTTTATTATCTTCAAAATTCTCATTCCATGTTTCATTTGAAAGCAGATGAGAAAGAATAATCTTTATATGATATACATAGTTATTTAAAGATAACTGAAACTATTGTATGTGTTGTGAATTCTTAATTCATATTGTTGTTTGCATTGTTGATAATATTCACAGTACAGTGTTTGACATCAGTAAAAAATAGGGCTGAAATGAACAGATCTCCCCAGCGCTATTTTGAAAATCGGGACCCTCTCTAAAGGTATATCAATAATGATTTTTCAAAATTAAGAACAACTGTTTTCAAGAACCAACGTTTGTTCAAATCAAAATTATGTAGTAGTGCTGAATCAAAATTAAAAAAATCAAATTCCTCTTAGATTGAAATGATACAATTTGTAATGAGGAAATTCATTAATAAAGGAAATCCACTTTCGATGGCAAACAGAAACTGAATTGTTACGAGTAGTATAGTGATATATTAACTTCGTAGTTACAAGAGAATACCTGTATGGTGCTAGATACATAGACTAGAGAGAAACACATGGTCTTTCGGCTCTAGTACGATGAAACAATAGCAGCCAATGTCCGTAACACGATGCTATCCAATGGAAAACCTTTCACTCACACAAGGACCACTGGTCAGAAACAAAGGAGCAAATCTCTCGCAATATCCATCCACGCATAATGCCGCGAATTACATCTAAATCGCTCTCCAGTATACCATATACCCTCTGTCATTTTGAAATTGTTAATCATTTTACATTAAATCATATTCACCCTAGCGTAACTAAATTCACTTTCTTCCAATTATTTTCATTTAATTTCTGAACAAGTTGATTTAAAAAAATTATAAGTATAAATAGAAGAAAATTTACTTTTTTTGAATCATATTAGTTGATCTTTAATCGTTGAATTGTACAGCTAGATTTTCAGGATACAACGGTATTTAAAACTAGGGGTGATTAGGGGACTGTTTAAGTATTACATAACCCTTTTTCTGACAAATTCATTCCAAGGAATACAAAATGATAAACATTGTGGGCGTTGAAAACTAAGTAGGAACCCGAAAAAAGTTGTATATCGTGAGAAAAAAAACAACCTAGCATCATTGCTAGGGATTTTCATCGTTCATTGTCAAGTTTCATATTGTTCGTTGCTATGTGTTTTGTTTTCCATTGCTGCAACTTGCTATTTAAGGTTCCTATGTAGGTTTTTTCGTTATGTTCGTATGGATGGTTGTTGATCGGTGATAAAGGTTATTGACCTATGCTACGTATTCTTTTTGTTCGTTAATCGTTGCTTAGAGTTGTTGTTGATCCATGTCAAATTGTTTAGTGCCCGTTATCAAATTTTATTATCCGTTACTAAGAGTGTTGTTTTCCATTTCTGGCAACTGCCATTGACCGTTTCATAAGGATTGTTATTTCATGTTACTATGGATTGCTGTTAACCAGTAATAAAGGTTGTTATCAACCTTTACTAAGTATCTTTATTGACCGCTGCTTTAAAGGTTCTCATTCTACGTTGATAGAGGTTACTGTTGACCGACGATGAAGGTTATTATTGACATTCCCAGGGATTATTATTGACCGTTTCTACAGATTTTTTTTTGTTGATAGTACTTATAACTATTGCTAGTGGTTATTTCTTACCGCTACTAAAGTTTTTATTGCTCGTTGCTAGGGATTGATATAAGCTGTTACTGTAGATTGTATCTTACCTTTGCTGATGATGTTTATGTTCGTTGATAGTAATTATGACCACTGCTAGTCGTAATTGTTTACCGTTGCTAATTTTTTTATAACTGGTTTCTAGAGATTGTTATTAGCTGCTACGGAGGCTTTTCATTGAGCGTTTCTAAGACTGTTGTCTGCAATGTTAGAAATTTCTGTTGGAATTTTATACTAAATGTATCGGAAGTTAATTTTCGAGACGCAAGGTAAGGTGCCAATACAGGATATCGCAGGTTTTAAATTCTGGTATTGTAATGCTGTCATACATGTATTGTAATATCGCCATACATACAATGTAATGTTGCGAAAAAAAGTTTTCAAAAAATATAGGTATTCGCAGGCACGAGGAATCGTACCCTAACCGCCAAGATCTAAGTCGAGTGCATTACGTACTAGACTAGCAAGGCGAAATTTTCACGTTGCTTAAATAGAGGGTCACTCATCCGCTAGATGGGTTAAAGTGAATGAGAGGCAGAATTGCTATGCGGGTATTTAAGCGTGAAATTACAATACTTGTAACCGGCGCGTATTCATCAAAGTTATAATACACACATTTCAATTTCACCTTCCAATATCGGTATTACAATTTTGCTTTAAACACATATTGTGAAATTGTTGTAAAATCCCAAACATTCTTAACAGTATGCGGCTAGGAGTTGGTTTCTCTGTTTCTAGAAATTGTTATCAACCATTGCCAAACCTTGTTTCTCACCTTCACTATAGATTTTTATTCAACGTTGCTGCTATTTTCAGTTACTAGAAATTATCTTCATCCGTTGATAGCATTTTTCAACCGTATTGTTAGGTGTTGTTATCGATAGTTGCCAAGATTGTTCCTGTCTGTTGCTAATGGTCGTCTTTTCGGTTGCTAAAAATTGTTGTTGAACATAGCTGAAGATTGATGTTCGCCTGTACTGAATAGTGTTTCCGACCTTCGCTACAGACTTTTAATTAACGCTGCTAAACGTTGTAATTAAGCGTTGTTATGCGTTTTTAACTACGGTTTTTAATTTTTTTGTTGCCGTTGCTAAGTCTCTTATCGCAAGGATGTTGTAGTTTGCTTTTGCTACGGATTCTGTTTGTTCATTGATAAAGGTATCTGTTGACCGTTGCTAGCTACATTAATTAGGCAGTTAACCGATTTTGAACTATTACCCTATCATCTCGCAGGAAAATTTTAGCCTATCCAGGGCAGTAAATTGACAGTGAATGGAGTAATCGCTTCATGGAATTACACTCTTATATGGGTGTGATGCGTTTCGTTGCAACACAACCCCGGCAGGTAATGCATCTCTCGCTCTCTTTCTCTCTTGCTCTCTATCTCTCTCGCTCTTGGACTGTCTGGATCGCATCGTTTACAATTTACGTAATGCATCGTTCTCCATAAATCCTGTCGAGAACGGATTGACATTAGCGTGCAAGCAGGGTTGCAATACAAGCTCGTTGGACACGGAGGTCAAATGGGAGGAGGACTGTAGACTCATTGCACTCAATGCTTTGTGTGCACGATATGAAGTTTTTGTTGTTACTGGTATGGCCACGATGGTTTTTGTTATCAGCTCCCTTTTCTGGATGCCACAAATTGCGCTGATACGCTTCACAAAAAAAGTTTCATCTGTTCTGCTTCATTTGCAATTTTTCTTTGATGTCAGGAATTTCAAAAACTTGTTTAAACAGTTAGAAAGGAAAAAGGCTCATTCTTCATGATGTATACATCATCCAATAGTACTAACTGAGCAGGATGAGAAGCTATCTTGAAAATTGGAAAAGTTGTTTAATTCAGAAAAAATATTGTTGTTACTTCTCGGTCGGAACTTTATGTCAGAGCTTTGTGGTCGTTCGCTTTTAAAAGAATAGAGATAGTGAAGTTTTAGCTGTGGAATTAGAGCTTTCCTGAAAATTTTTTCGCGGTCGTCGCTGCCTCTCTCTGCGGCCGAGCGAATAAATAATTCGTGGTCCAGAATGCTGCACGAATCCCGTGAATCTTTCACGTCGAATAGCGTAAGCGGAAGTTCTGTCTAGATGGTATCCTGTCTAGGATCCCTTCGCCTACGTGCCATGTGCTCAAGTGACCAGCCACGTCTGTAGCAGAAATACATTTTACCACAACCAGACGTAGGAGCTTTACTGATTTCATTCTCGGTTACCGGAAAGGTCTTCAGAGTCCAGTCGAGGCCACTTTAAAAATGAAATCGATACTATTGTTTGAGTTTTGGATATTCTATATTTTTATTACTGGAATGCTTATCTTTACTTTGAAGTTTCTTCCAAGTGACACTGATCAGTTTCTTTGGCCAGTTTTCCCGTGATAAGTTTCTCAATTTCATTTTTTTAAATATTTTGTAGACATTATATTTATTGAATATTAATTGCTTACAAACTATCATGAATAAACAAAATTCTTCGTGTAATTTAATTTCGTGTGAACTAACACCTTCCTAAGTTGACAAAGAAATAACTTTCGAAATTCTCTTTATCTACATTCTATTTTTCATTATCACCATGAAGAGGTCATTAAAATTAATTTAAAACATGTCAGCTTTATGTGAGAATATTTTAGACTATATATTTATTTGGACGCGTTGCCCTCTGAGAAGAGTTTGTTCAGAACTAACACAATTGTGGACAGCGTAAATTCGTTACATCTTCTGTCACTGCGAGTTTATCAGCACGTTTCGTACTGAAGCTGTGGATTTACTTTTATCGCGTGCAGGTCGCACATAACTTGTTATTCTTGACATATTATCCTCCAAAAAGTGAAGCAAAAATGCAACAAAATGAGGTGGTGTTGAATGGATATTTGATGAGTTTTAATTTAACCAAAAGCTTTATTATACATTATACAAGCCTCATATTAACAAAAAAAGAAAAGGTGATAAATTATTTTTCTATCATCTCTAATCTTTTTCCATTCTTTTTTTTGGGGAGGGGCGGGGATTTTATTAAACCCACTTCGGTTTTTAATGTATTTCACTCATCGAAAAAGTACTTGACCAGAAACTTTTCGAACTCACCTGAAACAAGCAAAAAGAAATTCTTTAGAAACAAAAAAGATGGTCATCTGGGCTATTGAAAATATTCGAAGTCAGTTCAAATCGTAAATTATCTCTGACAAAGTGTGTGACTTAGGGTATAAATATTCATTCATAATTCATGGAAAATCCGCTCTTAACGAATTTCTTCATCCGTGGATTTAGCAGGAGGGTTTCAGAGCGCAAAGCTAAGGCCTTATAAATATTTCAAACCGATGCATGTGCCAGCATATGTAATCTGAAAATTCTTCTACTCTCGAGCTCTGGGTTTATTGCGTTTTTATTCATTGCCCCTGAATTTAACTCGTGGCTCTTTTCCCCGTTGAATAATTAGCACACGACTCACTTTCCATAA
>JAUMHM010000085.1:28295312-28308130 GCA_032362435.1 Melikaiella ostensackeni
AAGCCAGAACCAAAGGAGTTATGATCGGTTTGTGTTGTACACTGAGGAGGGCACCAGTCTCCTGCAGCTTGGTCTCTGAGATGAAAAAATGCCATTCAATCCTTCAAAAATAGGACAAGAAATCTCAACTAAGAATAAAAAATGAACAGGTTCATAGACTTTCCTAAATTTTAGTTTTTTTTTCAAAAAAGTTTATTTTCAAAAACTCTTACAAGTTTCAAAAGCCTTCAACAATTTCGAATGAATGAAATATTGAATGTAAAACCAATATATTCAGAATATTTCATTTCTCAAAACAGGAAGAAGTAATAATCCAAAACATTAACACATTTCTAAAAATTGATAGCTCTCTCAAATTTGTATACTATATTCAAATAAAAATAGATCCCTTTTAGTATGTTGAGTTCATCACTAATACCTCAATTAAAAGAAATCTTTATAGTATTCATAGGCAACCCTGCAGATTGAGACAAATCTTTGCTCAATGTATCTCTTTTAAAATTTCTTAAACATCGGAATGAAGTCCAGAATAAGCAATATCATATTTGGCTATTCTCACGCTCCTGTACACCGTATTTTGAAGCACAATACATACAAACAAATAACCATGAATAATAAAATTAAAACGAACGAGTAATCCCCTGTGGAGTCTAATTTATCCTCATTCAGAAGAGTTAAGTGTGCACTCGTCATTTCCTCTCCCACTACCTCAATCCTCTTTTGTATCGGAAACGTTGGCGCGTGTTGCACATAAAATAATTCTGCATGGTACAACGCGAATTGGAGAGAATTTACCATCCATCATTAATAGTGGTGTCACTAGTTTGTGTGTGTAATAGGGGGGTTTTTGCAGGGAGGGGATTGGCTAGCCAGATAGAGAGCAAAAAACGTGCCACGAACGCATTATTGCCACACGAAAGTACGGATAATTGGTAACCAGCAGGTACAAATTGGAAAATGTCAGGCTGTCCAATCGCAAAAGCATCACGAGGCATTTGTTATCTCAATTAATTAATTCGGCAACTGGTGCATAGATATCATTGCGCTTTCTATGTATAAATCCAAAGAGATATTCATGATTAATCTTTTTTCAGAAATGCTGTCAATTAAAAGTTTTTAAACTTAAAACAAAATTGAATTATAAAATTGTTTCTGTAGAAAGTTGTGATTTCATATTTGGAAGAATTAACAATTTCTGTTAATTATAATCGACGGGATCGAAACTTGAAATTTAAATTAATTTTAATTCATCATAGTTCTCTTGCAATTTAATTGAATTTACTTGGATTTAATCGCATGCAGATGATTTCACTTCAATGAAGACAATTTCTTTAACTTCAGCATCAGCTATTCAACTTTTTGAATAGAAGAAAACTAAGATTTTTTGTCTATAATAGTTTGAAGTTAGATCTGGAAAAATATGACGCAGCAAACCCCAAGTTTTTCTTTCCAAAAAAAAAGTTGAAAGAATTTTAGCACTCTTGATATACTGGAACGATTTGCGTGTTACGAACACATGAATAAAACCCCTCGTGTAAAGTGGCATATAAACACGAACACGTTATGAAGTTTAAGATCAATAATTGTTCTTTTGTCAGATTCTGATTTTGAAATGATAGGAAATCAAGTGGGCGTAAAAGAAAGATTTATTCAATTGAATTGGAACACTTGACATAATGATTATGGAGTGGTATTTTTAGACCTAATTTGTATTGTATCGTGCAATTATATCTACTTCCTGAATTTTTATTCTGTCCCGTTCTACGATTTTTCGATCAAATAAACACCGTCAAGTTAACTACCACTTGCAGCCGGATTTTTATTAGAAGCACTCGCATTCACCTAAACGTTTGGTCAGGGAAGTGGAAAACTGCGTAAAACCAAGACTTCCGAGCGCAGCCAGTTATCGACAGATGAGTTTGGATGTACACATTTGATAGCATCGAGTGTCCACAACCAGCTACTGTCGTCGAATTGTAAATTGAATTATATACCTATATTTTTGTAGCAAGCCTACTTTATTACTCTCATAAACATGAAAACCTCTGCAATTGTTTTTCTATTTTTACCTTCGTATTCTCAAATTTAATACTCTGGGTGAAAAAGTTTCTGAGTTTCATGAGTCTGTCGACATTCGTGAATACAATTTCGCGGATTCGCCAAACGAAAATGCAGCATGTACCACGCTCCAATTGGCGATGCCGCAACATAAATCTGAAGTGAAAAGCCATTTTTGTAAATTACCAGAACGTGCCAGAAAAAGTTGCGGAAACGTTTCTTGAACCTTACTACTTCATTCTATCTTGAAATATACGTCTGTATATTATACTACAGAGACAAATCAGAGAAATTGGAGTATTGGAGGAATCAAGAAAAAACTCTTGATTTCGTACCGTCTAGACAATAAAATGTTTAAAAATGTCTAGAAGATTAAGCCGAGATGAAAATAAACTGCCGAATTTTGTTGTTTTATTATATGTATTTGAAAGAAAATTTATTTTTAAAACTCAAATTTATGATTAAAAAATTATTATGTCGTACATCCTGAATTTTGGAGCTTCAGATTCAGTTGACTTATATACTTTTCACACTACACACTTTAAACTAAGATTATCCAATTTTAAATGTTTCAAATTGAAATTTTAGTATGATTTAGGCTCTTGAGGCTTAAATATTTGGAAATATTGTTGTCAAACATCCAGATTTTGAGTAGTTAATTTTGAAAGGTTTTGTCATTGTTTCTGATTTTTTTCCCTTTGACGTCCTCGAATAACAAATTTTTAAATATTTCAAATACATCATTGTTAAACCATTAATTTTGAAGGCGTAGACTCTAAAATTGTCCAATTTTAAATTCTCTCTAAGCATGTTTGCTCTTTCGATATTCGATTTTCCTGATTATAAGAGAAAATAGATTGTCTTGTGCTCAAGTTCCGCATTTTATGTTACGGCAGTGACATAAAATTGAATTGTGACATTTCAGTTGAACAAAATTGATTTTTCAACTTGTGTATAAGACAATAAAACTATCGAGAAGGAAGTGAGTGGATTTCACAGGAGTGGAACGATATTGCTCTGGAAACTCTAGAGAAACTTGGACAGGTAATAATAATGCTATACGTGGAGTACTGAGGAAGATCGATAGTAAAGAGGAGAGTTAAGACCACTTCTTGTGGTTATGTCTTATGCCAACGTTTAAGGGTAGTCTTGCATAATTTCTACTTATATATCCACCCTTTGTTTCTTCGCGTGCAGTCTCTTACATACACGTGTCATTACTTCCAAAGGGTCGTACTATATTCATAAAGCGTGCGCTTCACGGAAGTTTCGTTTGCATTTTTATTCCTAGAGAGAATATTTTTACCAGCACTTACCCACAATATTTCTACATCTGGCCTTCAAAGTAACTTACAAGTTTTTTTAAAATCTACGGATGCAAAATTTGTTTCACAAATGAATAGATTGTTTTTGAGTTATTATTATACAAAGTATGTTACAAATTTTTATTTCATGTTGTCAATTTTTAGTATTCATAGTTCAAAGCACTTTTTTCTGTAAAAAACATAAATCGATGAGTTGCTCGCAATTGATAAGGTTCATCTTTTAACTACATAAATTTAATTGCTTTATTGGCTTTCGGTCTTCAAAGACTTATGATAGTTCGAAGTGAAAGTTTATTCCGAAAATCGAAAAAAGATTATTCAATTCATTTAATTTATTGAAGCGGTTCTTAAGAATAAACAGAAGATAGTTAATATGAATTTTTCTTTGAGGAACTGCAATTTTTAGGTTGAAAATTAGTAGAAAATATTTGAAACTTTTGAAAACGTGTGGGAATTCTTTGGAATTTGATGGAAGTGTTCGAAATTTTTGGAAATTTATGAAAATGCTTGCAGCTCTTGGAATGTTAGAGGTGTAAATGATCTTGCGAAAAAGGAATTGCGGGATACAATTAGCGTAAGAAATCTTGATATTTCATGTGTACTTGAATCGGATAATAAGGATGTGAGATAAGAAATATTAAAAATGGACGTGAACTATGGTCAGGAGTAGATAATGAATCACATGGTAGCCAGGGAGTCGGCTTTAATATGATTAAGAGAGCAAAATAGCATATCAAAAGGTATGAATATAGATTTCCTAGATTACTATGCGTTGGGATGAAATTGAGGATCAGGAGGTTATTTATTAAAGCATGCTACGCTCCAGTTTATGGTGACAATAGGGATGTAAAAGACACCTTCTGTGACTCGCTCAATGATATTATAGGTACTTTTGATCCTAAAGAAAGAATCATGTCACTCGGAAATATGTATGACTGGGTTAGCATACAATGGAAACGTACCGACAGGGTACTGGGTGATGGTGACAGTAGTGATGTCAAAGATACCTTCTGGGATTCGCTAAAAGGTATTCTGGGTATTTACGATTCTGTGGAAAGAATAAACATACTTGGCATATGAATGTTGGTGTTCAACGCGAAAATGCGGAGAGGGCACTTAGTCATTTCAGAGACTCAAAAACGAACGGTAACGGAAAAAAATTGATTCGTCTATGCTTAGAACACACCAAAACTCAAAACGCATTTTTGAAACGAGCGTTGTTGAGCGTAAAGCTTGGCGTGTAACACAGATTTTTAATTAGTTCAAACCACTTGTAAATATTTTGAACATGCGACTTCTAGATTGATCTTAAGCTTATCCTTTCTTTTACACATCCCTCACTTACCCTCACTATTTGAATTATATTTAGTTATTATAATAATAACTTTAAACAGGACATTTTTTAAATTTTCAATCTTGACACGAAGCCACTTTGAAATTACCACTACATATTTCCATTAAATTTTAATTAATCTTAAGATTTTTCACGATCCTGCCATTTATTTGTTCCACTTTCAATCATTAATCTTCTTAACAATTATCCTTTGGAAAGTTCGCCACGGAAGAGATTATGAATCTAGTAAAAAGGAAACTAATATCACAGGAGCTTGTGAAAAGCGGAGTGAGTCCGCGACGACGTTAGACGATATATCTGAGAGGATTTTTCATTCGCTTTTAAGTCCGTTTCGTCAGGAATCTTATTACTCAAAAACTAGAGTCGAAAGCTTGCAAACTTCATGAATTACGAATTCAATTATAATACCATGGACGGTAGGTCGAGTCTCGGGCAATCGCAAGAAGGGTTTTTTTTCTCTACAATATCGGTTTTCCGTCCATACTCTTGTTCTTGGGCGAAACGATAAAAAGCATTCAGCTCGCTGCTAACCGTTTCTCTGCGACTTTTGCTTTTTTTGTACGTAGCTTAATGGATTTCTTTGAGAAATTCGTGATTTGCCTACTACCGGAAACTGTTACTTCTTCGCTTCTTTTCGTTTTAAGTGGGATGAAAAATCGATGACAAGAAATTGCTGAGTGTGCTCATGTCATGTTCTTAATATATGTCAAATAATAGTTTCTTTGGCATGGTAGAAGAAGCTAAATTAAATCGTGTGGACAAAATCCTGAATGGATGAATTTTGGAAGAAAAGGGATTTTATTGCGTTCAGGAGCGATTTCTCTTAAATACTGTCAAAATCTAAAGTAGTCAGATCTAAATCATTCAAATTGATTAATGTCATACATGAAATTGAACAATTGAAAAATTTAACGCATTTAAACAGAAGAAAAAAGAGGTAGAGTTTTGGGGTCGGAACATTCCATTTAGGCTATTGATCGTTTAATTTAAATGTGTCTTGCGTCAAACAATCTCTTATGAGTGGGAAAATCGTGGAAGGATTATTTCAAACCTATATGAGCTTTTATTTCTACAAAGAAGAATTATTTCTGAGTTCTGGGCACAAAAAGTGCCCCTATCGTTGGATGACTCTTGCAGCAATTAAACCTATGTCTGTAATTTAATTTTTCCACAATTTACTAAAAGTATTTGAACTGATAAAACCTTTAATAATTCTATAATACAGCCCACTTTGAACAATAAGAAGAGCCACTTGATCGAGAATATTTAATACCTGCTGGTTAGTATTCCGTGTTCCTTTCATTTTTGAATGAAAGGAAGTTTATTGAAGCGGATAGGTGTGATGTTTATCCAACTCTAATAAATTTCCGCACTTAAATCGACCGGAAGTCTCTTTTTAGCCCTTCACGGTTCGCGTAAGTGATAAATGACCTCTTTATAATATCTCGTGTCATCGATAACGGATTCTCATTAATAACGCTCATGCGTTTGATAAAAGGGGACGAGAATTCACGGTGAAAAAATAGACTTCCTGGGTCACAGAGAGGACAGTATTCTTTTTTTTCTCGTTGAGATTTTAAAATGCTTGGAATCGCTCAATAGATCATTCGTCGTGCACTCCATTCTCTAAACTATCTTTTCCACTGTTTATTTACGCGTCAGAGTACGTCAGTTACCGCAACTTTAATTTGCATTCTTTATTCAAGAAATTGAGGTTATTAATGAAAAAATACGCAATTTCATATTTGATAATTGAGAACGTGAAGACAAATGAGAATGATCAAAATTGATAAAAATGGATTGCATTGATTTGAATAATTTTTTTTTTTAAATTGTATATCACTGTTAGAGGAGAAATGAAAAATAACAACATACAGATATTTTTCTAGTCTCGTTGGATAGCACAGCCACACAAGAAAATGTCTGGTACTTTTGACGAGACACATGTATTCCTATGCATTTTAAGTCGCTGAATCCGAATCTGAGGTCAAAATAGCACCTTCCACAATTGGTTTTTGACTTAACCTCAAAAACCGCACTTTTGCGTATGTGATGGAAAAACCTTTTTTTTACGGGATTCAAACTGCTGATTCCAAAAATAGAGCCAGATTAGTTATATAACTGACAATTCTATGACATAATCTTAAAGAAAAATCCTTTCAGTAGCAACTTGTAAGCCAGCATTGCATTTTTATGAATTTTGAGCAGCAGAACCCACTTATCAAGTTAAATCTGCATAGTAATGGACCTGTTACATTATTCCAAGAACATACTATATTAAAATAATCTTCTCTTAGAAAAGTCTCTCTCATCACAATTATCGCAAGTAAGCTTGGTGCGTTTCTTCTGAACTATAAGTTCTGAGCCTCTTATGTTATGATTCAATCATAAATCCTCGGAATGGAGTGTCCATTCATTTGCATTCAAAAAATTCACTGAAATATTCAGTGTCATTACCTGCTACTGCGCTAGATACTGGAACAGATGACAACGGCTCTGAAAAGAGATGTGTAGAATGATTTACCTTTCAGTCCAGTCAGTAACGAAGGCAGTAAAGGCGCGCTGCCCTGAAGAGGGACGTTAAGGTGTGAGAATGAAGCTGTAGTGTGTCTGGCAATAAGTTGACATTATCCTCAACGGAGCCGGAAAGCCCTCATACTTAGCGCTGGGGAGGTATGAGGATTTGCAACCCCAGGACAGTGGACTCGCCTGCGATCGGGCCACGATCCTTATCGGGCAGAGATTGAAATAACTATGGCTTCCGAAACAAAAAACTCAGAAAAGCGCATTGTTGTAAAAAAAATCAGAATCGATTTTGTTACATTTTTACGAAATATGAAATCCCAAAATATCAGACGAAAATTACTGGGAAAATTCGGGATATGTATGCAACATACTTCAACATTAAGTTTCCAGAACGACATGAAAGCTGGGCTTCTCATATAATATGCTCCGCTTGCAATTTAATTTTTGTACAGATGCTAAAACAGCGAAAACAATGCAAGCTTGGAGTTTATTGTACCAGCAATTTGGCAAAGACCGAAAAATGGAAGAAATTGTTACTTCTGCATGAACGATGCGAAAAAATGGGGAATTTTTAACAAAAAATCAATAAGTTATAACACAGTCTCTTCGGGGATAGGACCACAAATAGAAAAACCTACAGACATTCCAGTAGACGCTGGCACTTCTCGCTCAAACACTAAAAAAAGAAGGCAGTTCTGGAACATGAGACAGACTATTTCACAAGCAGCAGTGAAGATTCCAACATTGAATGTGGAACGTTTGATGAGGAGTACATGACACAAAAACGAGACGTTCAGAAACGTAGTCAAAAAAAGAATTGAATGACTTCGAGGTTTGGGATTACCTGTAGATGGCGCTGAACACCTTGCTTAAGCTTTGAAAGGAGGAGGAAATTCAGCAAAAGGGATAAAGTCTAGTGTTTATCGAAACAGAGAACAGAGTTTTCGGAAATACTCTCATTTTGATCAAGAACTGTCTTTAGTCTACTGCACGAATCTTTATGGACTTATAAACGAATTAAAACCAAGAGTTTACAAAGATGGAGAGTGGAGGTTATTCATAGACTCTTCTAAACGAAGCCTGAAGGCCGTCTTCTTGTACAACACAAACGAGTATGCATCGATACCAATAGCTCATTCAACAAAACTCGATGAAAATTACAGTAATGTGAAAATCGTCTTGAAAAAAATCAAGTACGAACAACATAAATGGCAAATTTTTAGATATTTCAAAGTTCTTACGATGCTTCTGGAACAACAATCAGGAAATACGAAGTATCCTTGTTTCTAGTGTCTGAGGGACAGCCGAGATCGCGGTAAACATTATGAGAAAAAAATTGGGCCGAAAAGAATGTCACTGGAACGAGGTTGCAAAAAAGTCATTAATGACCCTTTAGTGGAGTCATCAAAAGTCCTTCTTTCACCTCTTCACATCAAGTTGAGTCCGATGAAACATTTTGTAAAAGCACTAACTAAAGAAGGACAATGTTTTCAGTATATAATGTCTCAGTTGTCCCAATTGTCAAATGCTAAGTTGAAAGAAGGAACATTCGATGGACCTCAAATTCGAAAACTATTGAAAGACAACGTTTTTGTTGATGAAATGACTTTGACTGAGTAAAGAGGATGCCTTAATTACGAAAACGTCGTTAAAGAATTTCTAGGAAACGTTAAAAGTACAGAATGGAAAAAACGGGTCTCGCGAATCGTCAGCAGTTTCAAAAAATTGAAAAATTCAGTGAGTTTGAAGCTACCTTTCATGGATTCTCATGTTGAATACTTTCCCGAAAACCTTGGGGACTACAGTGAAGGAGAGGGCAAAATGTTCCACCAAGATACCAAAGTGATGGAACAAAGATATCAAGGCAGATGGGATGAGAATATGATGGCAGACTACTGGTGGATTTTGAAAAGAGGTTTGCCTTTGACCAAAAAAAATTCCGCTACGAAGAACTTCCGAATCCAAGAGAGTGTTATGATAAGAACAAATAGCTGTTCTTTCATCGAAAGTCAGAGGTATGTAGAACTATACATAAAAGCCACGTCACCTAAGGACTATCTAATCAACGGCCAGAAATTCCACTGATTCATCAGTGAGAAAAATGCTATTGAGGAATTAGTGAGAATCCACTGATTTTGATTCGGGGAGTACATTCATGCAACACAAACGCTAACTTGACTCACGTATTGGATTCGATGCCTGGAAGTACACAAATCTAAATTTGTCCTGCAAAGCACCGCTCAGACAATTTTGTTTTCAGGTTATGTTCCAGAGTTTCTAGTTATATCACCGAACTGATACTATATATGAATTCAGCAGCTTGAAATCGATAATGAAACCATGTTTCACCATTATATAAGTACTCAAAAAAACGATTTCTTGAGGTTATGTCGGAAACCAGTCTGAGAGGTGTTATTTTGACCTCAGATTCGGATTCAGCGACTCAAATACATAGGAATACATATGTTTCATCAAAAGTAGCAGACTTTTTTTGTGTTTGTGTAATCTTTCTACCCTCGTTTATACGTCTGGATATGCCTGCATCTATCTTTCCGTCAGCAGTAAATAAACTTCCAAGATACGCTAACTCATCAACTTGTTCTATCCTTTCCTCGTTTAAGGCAATGTTGCATACTGTTTTCATTCTCCTTCTTTCAACACGATCATATTTGTGTTATTCACGTTGATTTTAAGACTTATACTCCTTTAGAAAATTCAGCACTAAGTTGAATTAATTTGGACAAATTAAATTTAGTGCAAAATTAAAAGCACTACACTAAATCAAAGTGGAATACAATAATTTGCTTTTATTTCAAGAGCATGAAATATTTGTGATCTTTTCATAGTTTTCCGATATTACTGCCACAAGATGCAAATTTCTTGCACTTCTAACCTCGAGCAGTTTCAATATTCCTCGTGAGTCAATTTCAGTCCGAATTGCATATACCAAGTATTACATAATAGTGAATTACTGCGTCGCAGTTTTTCCTGTATTTCGAGATCGGTAAATGCTAGAATGACACTTTCACATTGTAGTTCTTTATTCTCGAAAGGACCCAATGGGCAGGATTTGGTAGCCTTGTTTCAACAATTCATGGACCTGGTCCCCATGTCATTGGAGTTGATACACAACCTACGCGTTTTCCCAAAGAGTTTAATTATGTAAAACCAAAATAGAAATTTATGCCTTTTTTATAGCGGGAAAAAGTAATCTCTAGTACAAAAAATAATCCGATCTAATCCAAAAAGTGTACGAAAACAGTCTGGAATTTGTCCGGTTGAATCTGGAATGTGTCCGGACAAATAAGTCGACGCTACGTGATAAGTCAAAATCCATCCATTATATATATATATATATAATCTTTTTGATCAATTTAAATATATATGCTGCTTCTGAAGGAAACAGTAACATATAAAAAAAAAAGTATAGAGCCAGATTCAAATTCATGAAAAAGATTTCAACTTATGCATATAACTTATTCATAACTTATTCATATAATTCATTCATATGAAACTGTCGTAGAATGAATGATATACCATTCTTATTCATACGAGGGTCATTCAATAAATACTTAGCCTACAAAAGAAAAACGAAAATTTTGGAAAAGTGGCAATTTATTTTTCCACATAATCTCCTTTTAACTCAATACACTTGGCCCAGCGATGCTCCAACTTTTTCAACCCGTCCAAAAAATACGTTTTCTCAAGGTCTGCAAAATAGGCCTCCGTGGCGGCGATGACCTCCTCATTCGACCCAAATTGATTTTCGAATCTCCACCAAAATAAAGCAATTGAATTGAAAAAATGTGTTTGATAATTCAAAGGGACCTTAATTCTAAAATACCAAACAATAAAAAATTTATGAATAACAAACAGAAATTTGGATCAATTTTTTGTCAAATATTTCAGACAAAAAATTGATTTTGAAATTCCCACTGAAATATGGCAATTGAATTTAAAAATTGCGTTTGATAATTCAAAGGGGACCTTCAATATAAAATACGGAACAATAAAAAAATTGTATTAACAACAAATAAAAATTTGGATCAAATCTTTGTCAAATTTTTCAGAAAAAAATTGATTTAGAATTCTCCAATAAAATATGGCAGCTAAAATTGAAATTTGTGTTTCATCGCTCGAAGGGACATTTGATCTGAAATTTGAAACATTAAAAAAAATATTAACAATGAACAGAAATTTGGATCACTTTTTTGTCAAATGTTTCAGAGAAAGATGATTTTAAAATTCTCACTGAAATATTGTAATGAAAATTGAAAACTGTGTTTCATTATTTATAAAGATCATTGAACTAAAGTACCGAACAATAAAAAAAATAATCACAATAAACAGAAATTTGGATCACTTTTTTGTCAAATTTTCCAGAAAAAGATGATTTTCAAATTCTCAATGAAATATTACAATGAAGATTGAAAACTGTGTTTCATTATTCATGGGGAACATTGAACTAAAGTACCGAACAATAAAAAAAATTTATTAACAACAAGCCAAAATTTTGATCAAGTTTTTGTCAAATTTTTTAGAAAATTTTCTTTTTTTGAATCGCCACTAAAATATAGCACTCAAAATTGAAAATTGTGTTTTATTATTCGAAGAGTTTTTTGACCCAAAACACCAATAATTGAAAAAAAATTAATAACAAAAAGAAAAATTTGGGTCAAGTTTTTGTAAGATTAAAAAAAAAAGATTTTAAGATCCCTACTAAAATATGGTAATCAAAATGGAGAATTGTGTTTGACAATCCAAAGGGACCTTTGACCTAATATATCAAACAATAAAAAAAAATTTAGGAACAACAAACAGAAATTTGGATCAATTTTTTGTCAAATTTTTCCGAAAAAAATTGATTTTGAAATCCCCACCAAAATGTGGCAATTGAAATTGGAAATTGTATTTCATTATTCAAAGAAAACGTCGTCCTAGAATATCAAAGAATAAAAAATTTATTAATAACAAACAAAAAAAACTAATGCGGTGCATAAGTTATCGTTACTGTATCATATGATACTTTATTCACCCTTAATAGTTATTTTTCAAACTTATTTAACAATAAACAACTTTAAATACGGATGGAAAATTCGTGAACAACTCTTCACTCAACGTTTCGACCCTGGCCTACTTTCCGAACCATTCGCATGTGCGGGAGTCTATGTTTGTGCGCGAAATTCGAGAAGGCCCCAGTTCAATATCTTTTTGAGTGCTGCTGTGGAAGAAGGGTTGCATTTTTAAAAAATATTTTAACATGCAACAACACTATCACTGGGAGAATATGGACCTTAGTAGACAACTGAGGGATTGGTTTGGTATATAGTAAAGCAGGTCATTGGACAAGGCTACCTTATGTTCTCCTGGATGTTCAATATACCTGTATACTATGGCTCTCTTAGACGAAATAGGTGTTGATCGCGGAACAGTAAAAGTGCGTGGACTGGCGTTTGCAGATGGTAAAATTGTTATAGTAGAATCAGTCGACGATTTGCAGAGAATGATGAGCAGACTGGATACCAGCATGAAAAGTATGGATCTTAAGATTAACG